>CM046955.1:93221613-93821613 GCA_025698515.1 Gossypium sturtianum
ACTTGGCATGCCACATAAAACGAACTTACACTTAAGCATCAATGTTTTTAATGAAAACAACTTTGAAAACGATTTGAAGTTGGAGTTTATCAAAAATCGAGATTTATTTGAACACCATGTTTTTTTTTTTAAAACATAAGAATTTACAAATTGATTTTCAGAGAAATAATTGGTTAAAAACTTTAATAATTGGTTGAAATAAATTTATAAAAGAGTTTTCACAAAATTTTACGAGTAAGTGATATAAAAAAAATTTATACGCAAGTTTAAGAAAAATATTTATAAAAGATTAACAACCCCATTAAAGTAGCTAAAACATATTAGAATCCATTCACGCATAAAAATCCATAAAAATAATACCAGAGGCCTTATTACATCGCAATTGAAATAGTACTTAAATAAAAATACTTAAAAGAAGTTCAAAGTTTTTATAACTCATCATTCGTAGTATGGCCTCCCACACGAAGTCATCCCCGCCAACCCTCCATCAATTATCATTACTTGAGAAGGGGTAAGAAAAACGGGTGAGTTACTTAGAACTCAATGTGTAACCCACTTACCATGTTCATCGGGCCAATACCTTTTAAGCAATTAGATGGGCTTGAGCCCATTTACAAATGTACAATGCATATATATAAATCAAGTATAAAAATTAATGCATGTGTTATGCAATTCCCAACCAAGCCTAATTTCCATCCGCTACACACCCCGCACCAACCAACACACTGTGGGGATCAAGTCAACCCACCCCGCCAACACACCAATAGCGGGCATTAAGCCGGATATAATATTTGTGGCAACAGGCCATTTATAATATTTGTGGTGAGCCACCGAACTAGATATTTGACAACAAAGCATTTATAATATTTGTGGCAGAGCCACCGAACTAGATATTTGGCAATGTGCCTTTCTTCTCTTCGTCATTTATCCCAACCCATGCAATCATGTATATATATAATGCATAACAATATATTCATGAGATAAATTTCAACAAAAAGCCCATATTACAAATTATCAATTTGGCCCATTAGTCCAAAAAAAAGCAATTTGGCCCTTTTTAACGAACTAGCCAACCTTGGCCCATTTACGATCTAGCGATTTCTTGGCCCATTATACACATGTGGTTTTTTTTCCACAATTTTCACACGTTGGCCGATTTATCAAATAATCAGGTGGCCCAAAATATCATTTTTAAGATATAGCCTATTGAGGGCAAAACCGTAATTTTTTCCACAATCTTAATACGGTTTCATGCATTCACACAAAAAGTACTAATATACCGTATTTTCAAATTTTACCGACTTTACAATTTTTATTCTATCGCTTATGGTAATATAACCCATGAGATACGTGTGAAGTTACACACCTGATTACGGTGAGAACTATACTTTCTCGCTCGTTGATACCTAAATATACGTCACTCTTGATTAGAACACTAATATTTAATATAAAGCTATTCTAATGATTAACGATCTAGATCCTTACCCTCGGAATCTCGAATGACAACTATTTGCGATTTCTCCCCGATTGATGGTTCATAACCCGATGAAGAACCACGAACAAACAATGGCTTAGGAGTACGAATGACTTCAAATAATTGATTTTCACCGGATGAGGGTCCACAACCCGGTGGAAAATCTCGGATTGCTGAAACAGTCCTTCGTTTGAATTTAGGGGGAATAGCAAAACCGTCCCTCTTCCGAACACTATTAACAACCCTTTTCGTCCCTATCTTATTTGTCTCTATTGACAAAAGATTATTAGTCCTACCATATATCGGAAATTTAATACTAAAGGCTTAAAAGAGCGAACTCGACTTACCTTAAAATCCCGAGTGATTTCCAAAGGATTCCTTGACAAATATGTTCCAACTCGAATGGCTTTACGAAGTCTTCGAAAATGTGATGATTCGACCCACCACTATCTCACTATAACAAAATAACGAAAGAAATTATCTAAGAGAAATGAACAATGGTTTCGATCAAAAAGGCTCTCCTTTACCACACTTAAGGTTTCATTAAAACAACCCATAAACCAACATAAGAACCAAAAAGAAAGCTCTTACCTATTGTTTAAACGAGGGTTGAAAGAATAATCAACAAGACAATATAGATGAATAGAAGATTCGGCTTTGAAGGGAAAATCGAAGAAAATGGGATTAGTATCATTCGACCATGAGAGAAAAATAATGAAGAAAATATTTGAATGATAAATAAAAATGAGGAAGAAAAGAGAATGGAGAGAAGGTGTTATAATTCGATTTTCAAAAAGAAGAAAAGAGAAAGAGAAAAGAGATGAGTTTAGGAACAATATGCATTCGGCAATGGGGAAGGAGAAGGAAAAAGGAATGGCTTTTTTGTGTTGGTAGTTTCGGCACTAGGAGAAAGACACACAATGGGATACTAGAGTGATAAGCAAAAATGACCAAATGGTCAAAAAGAAATGCCTAAATGAAAACTCAACAAAGTTGTTTTCTCCAAGCTAAAGACACATTCGGCTATGAGAGAAAGGAAATGATAGGAAAGATGTTTTGGATGAGCAAAAATTATGACCAAAAGAATTCTAACAAGCTACCATCCTACCCCCAACTAACCACCAAATTTCGGCTCCCCCCTTTTGTCCATAATGCCGTCCAAATACATGGTCAAAATGGCCATGCAAAAGTTTCCAAGACAACTTCCTTGTATCATGCCTTGTGTTCCTCCACTTTACAAAGCTTTAGAATCCTATCCCCAAAATCAAGTTAATTCTATCCCTTAATTCAAGCTTGCCTTTTTCCCTTAGTCTACTTCCCATAAAAGAACTTGTCCAACCTTACCATAAGTAAAGCTTGACCGACACATGCCATACAAGTACAAAAATAAAAGTCACCTAAATGCTATCCATGGATTCGAACCTCCCCTCAAGCAATCACTCATGCGCCAACACCACCTTACTACTAGCTCATCTTATGCTAGCTTTCGTCACTTAAATTAACTTAAGCATCATAATCACTTGATCCACTTCAATAAAATACTCACTACTAAAATTTATTCTAGTTCCGAATAATCCTGAGCCTTTTCAAGACTATATTAAGCATGCAAAAATTTAATCATACACAAGCTAAACACCAAAACATGCATCATAACGATACTCAAATTTTTAGGATGTTACAACTCTACCCTCCTTAAAGAAAATTTTCGGTCCTCGAAATTTACCTCGGTTAAAAGAGGTGAGGATATTGTTGCCTAATTGGCGTTCTCGTGCTCCCACGTAGCTTCCTCCGCTCCATGATTTTGCCAAAGAACCTTAACTAACGGCACGTCTTCTTTCTTAACACCTTAACAACACGGCCTAAGATTTCCACTTTGGTTCCTCCTCGAAAGACAAGTCGGCCTTAATTCCACTTCTTTCTCGGTACTAGGTGAGACGGATCCGATCTGTAACGACTCAAAGATAGAAACATGGAAAACACTATGAATCGACTCAACTCCGGAGGTAATTCAAGCCGATAGGCCACCTGGTCCTACACGCTTCAACACACGTGCACGGTCCAATGAACCTAGGGCTCAACTTGCCCTTTCTTCCAAATGAAAATCTTCTTCCAAGGCGAGACTTTTAAAAACTCGATCTCCCACCGTAAACTCAATATCTTTACGCTTCAGACTGCGTGATACGACTTTTGTCTATCCAAGCTTCCTTTAACCACGCTCGAATCACCTTTACCTTTTCTTCCGTCTCAGATATCAATTCAGGACCCAACAACTGTCGTTCCCCCAATTCAGTCCAACAAGTAGGGGTACGACACTTACAACCGTATAACGCTTCATAGGGCGCCATTTGGATACTAGATTGGTAACTGTTATTATACACGAACTCTGTCAACGGTAGAAAATCCTCCCAACTACCTCTGAAGTCGATCACACAACCTCGTAACGTGTCTTCCAAAATCTGAATTACTCTTTTCTGATCGACCATCCGATCTGAGGATGAAAAGTCGTACAGAAGTTTAACTTTGTTCCCAAAGCCTCATGTAAAGCTTTCCAAAATCGTGATGTAAACCTAGGATCCCTGTCCGATATGATAGACACTGGTACCCCATGCAACCTCACGATCTCAGATACATATAGCTTAGCTAACTTTTGCAGCGAGTAATCCGTACGAACTGGTAGAAAATGGGTAGTCTTCGTCAATCGATCCACTATTACCCATACGAAATCTTTCTTAGTAGGTGTTAAGGGTAACCCACTGACAAAGTCCATCGTTATCCGCTCCCATTTCCATAATGGAATCTTCAACTTTGGTTGAAGCAATCCGACGGCAATTGATGTTCGCCTTCACTTGTTGACAAGTCAAACACTTACCCACGAAATCAGTAACCTCCCGCTTTAACCGTGGCCACCAATACTATTTACAGAGGTCTCGATACATCTTACTTCCTCCGGGGTGCATAGCATAAGGGCTACTAGGCGCCTCACGCAGAATCACTTATCTCAAATCCGAATCTATGGGAATACACACTCTTCCGTGAAAACACAGCACTCCATCCTTATTCATTCCAAAATCCCCTATTACACCACTTTCAACTTGTTGAATTAAGGGACCCAACTTTTCATCTGATATCTGCTTCTCCTTGATCTGTTCTAACCATAAAGGCTTCACCTGAAGTTCTGCTAGTAGACTGCCATCCTCATACAAACTGAGATGAGCAAACATTGCTCTTAACTCTGATATTACCTTACGACTCAACGCGTCTGCCACCACGTTAGCCTTTCTAGGATGATACTCGATTGAGAAGTCATAATCCTTTAATAGCTCCACCCACCTCCGTTGTCTTAAGTTCAACTCCTTTTGGGTAAGGAGGTACTTAAGACTCTTATGGTCCGTATAAATGATTAACTTCTCACCATAGAGATAATGCCTCCAAATTTTTAAAGCAAAAACCACAGCAGCCAACTCCAAGTTATGAGTAGGATAGTTGACTTCGTGCGGCCTTAACTTACGGGATGCATAAGCCACCACCTTTCCACCTTGCATCAACACACATCCTAAACCCGTGTGTGACACATCACAATAAACAATAAACTCTTTTCCAGCCTCAGGCTGAATCAGTACTGGTGCTTCCATTTAAATCTTCTTCGATTTCTCGAAACTCTCTTGTTGTTTATCTGTCCACACAAACGGTACTCCGTTTTCGCAATAGCTTAGTTAGAGTGCAGCAATCAACGAAAACCCTCAACAAAGCGCCTATAATAGCCACCAAACATAAGAAACTCCGAATCTCGACCATCGACTTTGGTGGTTTCCAATCCAACATGACCTCTACCTTCCGAGGATCAACTCGATTCCTTGGTGACACAACATGTCCCAAGAAGGTCATTTTCCTTCAGCCAAAATTCACACTTACCGAATTTGGCATAAAGTTGCTTTTCGCAAGATTTGCGAAGACTATGCGCAGATGAGAGTCATGCTCTTCTTTATTCCTCGAGTATACTAAAATATCATCTATGAACACCACCACAATCCCGGTCTAAGTAGGGTTGGAAGACCCGTTCATCATGTCCATAAATGCGGTTTGGTGCATTGGTCAACCCAAACGGCATCACCAAAAACTCATAATGTCCATAACGAGTTCGGAATGCCGTCTTATGAATATCCGCCTCCTTAACCTTGAGTTGATGATAACCCGATCTCAAATCAATCTCAGAGAAAACTGAAGCTCCTCTCAACTGATCAAACAGGTCATCGATTCTCGGCAATGGATACCTATTCTTGATCGTCAACTTATTCAACTGCCTATAATTGATGCACATACGCATCGACCCATCCTTCTTCTTGACGAACAAGACCGGTGCTCTCCATGGTGACACACTCGGTCGAATGAATCCCCGATCCAACAACTCCTAAATTTGAGCCTTAAGCTCCGCTAACTCCTTCGGCGCCATCCTATAAGGAGTAATGGACACCGGAGCCGTTTCGGGCAAATGCTCAATGCCAAACTCTACTTCCTGGTTTGGAGGTAAACCCAGAAGTTCCTCGAGAAAGACATCTAGAAATTCTTTCACCGTTCTAACACCTTCCACCGATAATTCCTTGGCATCCAAACCACTAATGAAGGCTAGGAATGCTCCATACCCTTTTCGCACCAACTTTTCTGCCTTTAAAGCAGATATCACATTTGCTAAATAATTTCTCCGCTCGCCTATCATCACAACTTCCTTATCTCCTAAAGTCCTGATCGACATCCGCTTTGCAGCACAATCTAAGTGCGCCCGGTGCTTCACCAACCAATCCATACCCAAAATAAGATCAAACTCGCTGAAAGGCAGTTCCATCAAATCCGCCAAAAATATTTCTCTTTGAATTTCTAAAGGCACGTCTCTATACAATTTATTCACGACCACAGACTGTCCTAAAGGACTAATTACCATCACCACTCTATCGGTAATCTCAGATCTAATATTCAGATTTCCAGATATGGCACTAGCAATATACAAGTGGGTAGACCCGATATCTATCAAAGCTGTAACAGGTACCTCAAAGATGAAGAACGTACCAGTTATCACATCAGGTGCATCGCCATCCTCCCAACGCCTGACCGCATAGACTAACCCCGACTGTCTTGCCTCCGCGTTACCTCTGAAGCCATTACCTCGACCTGGTGCACCTTGACCTCGTCCAGCGCCATTACCACCACGACCCCTCGGTGGCTGCTGAGCGCCTCTAGTTGGCTGTGCATCAGGGTTACGAGCTTCTTGAGTCGGAGCAGTCCGTCGAGGGCAATTCTTAAATTGGTGGTCCTTAGAACCACATTTAAAACAACCACCGGTTCTCTTCCAACATTCCCTGGGCTGTCTTCTTCCACAGGCAGCACATTATTGGATCTGGTTGGTAGCCGCAAGTGCTCTAGCTTGAGCTGGCTCATCATTCCGAGGCCTCTTTTGGAACCTTTTAGCAGAACCTGAGTACTTAAAGTCCCTCTTGCCTCTGACTCTTTCCCAGTTCTGACGTTCTGAGTTCTTAGCCTCTTCGGCTATCTTGGCTTTCTCCACAAGCATGGAAAAAGTCCTTTCTTGTTGCGGGGCTATCAGAACCCGCAACTCATCATTCAGCCCATCATCAAAGTGTACACAGCGCTCATGATCAGTTGGCACTATTGTCCAAGCGCAACGGCTCAAGCGTAGAAATTCTACCTCGTAAGCTGCCATCGTCTTATTTCCTTGAACCAGATTCAGGAATTCCTTCCTCCGAGCATCCACATAACTTGCCTCGACATACTTTCCTTGGAATGCAGTTTTGAAGAAATCCCAAGTAACATGTTCAGCCTGAGTGCCTTCTCGAATAGTAAGCCACCATTGATACGCCTCGTCCCTCAACAAGGACACAGCTCCTCTTAGTTTCTGCTCGGTGGTGCACTCCAAATCATCCATGATCCGCTCCACAGCCTCGAGCCAATACTCTGCTACATTTGGGGCTACTCCCGAGATACCCCTAAAAACCTCGGCACCACTTTATCTAAGTCATTTCGATATTGATCCACGAGCTGCTGGCCCAGTTCTAGCTCCAGCAACCCTTTCCAAGACTCACAACATTGCTTGGGTTAAGGCAATGTCCTCTCTCGTATGGTCATGTGAACCAGTCTCAATCCCGGGTGATGCAGGTGCGTCCATTTTTGGTACATGTCCTGACGCTTCAGATGCAACCCTAGCACCTCGGCCTCTACCACGGCCACGTCTACCACGTCCACGTCCTCTAGCGCTCATTTTGACTATTTCAGTTTAATCTGATTACAAGTTTTATGAATCAAAATACTATTCAGTGTTTATTAACGATATTTTATGAGAAGAGATAGAGTTGTTTTCGCAATCACATCCTATAGTCTCAATCTCTACAGTTTCAACACATAAAACTAGAAGTTCTAGAGTGTTCCTATATCACAATAATAATCATTCAGTATACGAATACTTACTTGACTTGGTGTCGGATGCTCGTGGTGCCATACTACCTTTAAAAACATGTATTCTATAAATTCAAAACAGTTTTAAACGAAAATCGTTGTTGAACCCAAACCACAGCTGAGTTTTGAAACTGGCTCTAATACCATAAAATGTAACACCCCAAACCCGATCTATGCATTAAGACCAAATTTGACATGTCACACGGAAAGGAATATACATCTAGTCTTTTTAAAGATTTTAAGAAATCAGATTTTCAAAATATCTTGACTTAAAGTTTATTGAAAACTAAGGTTGATTGATAAATTAAACAATTTTAGACGTAAGAATTTATAAATTGAAACTTAAAAGAAATTAGAATAATATTTCGAGAAAAATTAATAGAGTTCAAAAATAATTTTGAAAACAAAATTTTGGAAGAACGTTGTTAACAGACAATTTTGCAAGTTAAAATATTTAAGAATGAAAACCCTTCATGCATGTTTATTTTAAGAAAATATTTATTTCTATTTTTTTTTTGAAAAGAAACCCCACTTAAGTATTTAAAGCGTATTATAAAATCCATCCACAAGTAAAACATCCATAAAAATTTAACCAGAGGCCTTATTACATAATAGCAATAATAATAAAAAGTACTTAAAAAGAAACCCGAAATTTAAATAACTCATAATTCGTAGTATGGCCTCCACTGAGTCGTCCCCGGCCCAAGCCTCCATCATAGATCATTACCTGAGGAGGGTAAAGAAAACAGGGGTGAGTTACTTAGAACTCAGTGTGTAATTCGCTTACCATTTTCACTGGGCCAAAATTCAATTAAACATTTATTGGGCCAAAGCCCATTTCAAATATAACAATTTAACATGTGTAGAATGCATGTAATATGCAATTCCCAAACCAAACCTAAATTTCCATCTGCTACACACCACCCGTACCAACTAGCACACCTGTGGGGAGCTTTAGTCACCCACCCCGCCAACACACCAAACTAGGCATTTAGCCATATATTAAACTGGGCACGAAGCCATATAGCAAACTGGGCAATTAAGCCATATATTAAACTGGGCACGAAGCCATATAGCAAACTGGGCAATTAAGCCATATATTAAACTGGGCACGAAGCCAACAAAATTTTGTAGCAAAGCTACCAGGACTTCTCTTCGTCAAATATCCCAACCCATGCAATCATGTATACAACATGCATAATAATTCATTCATATAATTATTCCAACATGAGGCCCATTATAAAAATTATTGCAATCTGGCCTATATCACATTTTGGCCTATTTCACAATTTGGCCCATTTCATCTTATATCACACTTGGCCAATTTATCAAATAACACATATGGCCCAAAATATCACATTTTATCGTTTTAGCCCCTTTAAGGGCAATTTTGTAATTTACCACATTCTTAATACCGATTTCACGATCTTAACACTAAAGTGTTAATTTTACCATATTTTCCCGATTTCACCAACTTTGTGATTTTTAATCCAATGTTTACTATGGTACAGTCATCTAACCCATGAGATACAGTGTGAGATTACACACCTCCTGATCGTCGATACCTAAATACGTTATAATGCTCGATTAGAACACTAACACTTAAAATAAATCTATGCTAAAGTAAGCGGTCTAGATTTTTACCCTCAAAATCTCGAACAACTACTATTTGTCAGTTCTCCCGGTTGACGGTTCACAACCCATTGGAAAATCCCGAACAGCTAATGGCTCAGAACTACGAACAACCTCAAATAACTAATTTTCACTGGATGAGGGTCCACAACCCGGTGGAAAATCTCAGATTACCGAAACAGCCCTTCGCTTGAAACTAGAGGGAATAGCAAATCCGCCCCTCTTCCGAACACTATTCACCACCCTTTTTGACCCTATCTTGTTTGCCTCCATTGACAAAAGAATATTAGTCCAACTAATATTTCAAAAATTAAGACTCTTGGTTTTAAGGGCGAAATTGGCTTACCACAAAATCTTTATGTTCAAGGGATGAAAATCGAGCGATAGCGTCCCTAAGATAAAATCGATTCGTAAACCCCATCTTTAACGAAATAGCGAGTAATATGGAAGTCCTTGATAGAAACCCTTACCTTAACACTTTGGACCGAATCCTAGCGATTCACAATGATTACGAACACTCCGAGTTTCAGCCTTTCTCTATTTCACTATAAAGACGAAAAAGACTGTCTAAGAGAGAAAGATAGAGGATGATATTTTCGGTCAAAAGACCCTCCCAAACCAATATGTAGTTTCGTCAAAAGAAAAAGAAGAAAATAGAGAATCGAAGAGGGTTCTTACCGATTGATCAAAACGAGAGTAGAAAGAATGATTGATAAGAAAATATATGTGAAGAGGAAGATTCAGCTATGAAGAAAAATTGAAGAAAATAGTGTTAGCAACATTCGGCCATGGAGGAAAAGAGAAGGGAGAAAAATATGTTTGTAAGAATGAGCAATATAAAGAAAAGAGAAAGAAAGAAATAGAGGATGAGAGGTTTGTGTTTCGGTTTTCAAAGATGAAGTAGGAGCAAAGAGAGAGGTTTGATGCTAGAGAGCATTCGGCAATGGAGAAGAAAAGAAAAAGAGAAAAAATGGCCTTCAAGTTTGGTGTTTTCGGCACTAGGGAAAATGACTTGAGAGGTTAGGAAAAATAAGACCAAATGGTCAAAATGAAATGACCAAAAGAAGAAAAACAAAAGATGCTCACAAATGTTCAATGTGCATTCGGCTAGGGAGAGAAAAGATGGAGAGAAAATGCTTTGAGAGAAGACAAAAATGACCAAAAAGAAATGTGCCCAACAAGCACCTATCCTTACCCAAAGTTCTTCAAAAATTCTAACACACCCCTAGCCCCTAAAACCGTCCAAATACATGGATACCAAGGTCAAAGTTTGGCCATTCCAAACTTTCCAAAACACACTCCTTATAAAGTGCCTTGTGTCCCCTACATACCTTATTCGTATGATTCCCTTCCTTAAGTTTACACTTGCCTTTTCTCTTAGCCACCTTACCATAAAAAAATTAAAAGTCCAACATACCAAAAATAAAGCTTGGCTTCGACACTTAATAGGAGAGTGCAAAAATTTTAAGTTACAAAAATGCATACCAAGGGATTCGAACCTTTCCTCTCAAGACAATACATGTGGCGCATATCCTCTTTACTACTAACTCAATTATGCTATCTTTTTACCACTTAATTACCTTAGGCTTTAAGGTCACTTGTTCCATTTCATTAAAGTACTAATTTCCAAAAATTATACCAACTCCAAATAAATCCCGAACCTTCTCAGGACTATTTTAACACACACATAGGATAAATAAACTAGCTGAGCACCAAAATAATGCAACATATAAAAATTCAATTTTTAGGATGTTACACATAACATACCTGACTTGATGGTGATGAAACAATCCCGAGCCTTATGCTCCTTAGACCCGCATCTCAAGCATGCTCCTGACCTCCTCCAGCATTCTCCCGGATGACGGCTTTTGCGATAATCGCAAGCCAGAAAGTTTGTACGTGCCTTAACACGCTTTACAAAATGAGACTGCGACCCAAAAGAACCGCGATCTCTTTTCTTATTACAGTCCACGCGCCCAACTCGAAGTGTTCGACCAATTTCTCTAACCTTCTCCACAAGCTCCCTAACTAGCTGAGTCACTCATCGGTTCCAGCTTCGGTCATAAGACTCCGCCTCACCCATCGGAAATGCCAACACCCCTTTCGGAAACATGCCCCTATGTGAAGATCTAGCCCTAGCACCTCGGCCTCTACCACGTCCACGTCTACGCTGGCCCACGTCTTCTAGCGTTCATGTTCACTAATGTCGACTTAATCTTATTACGAGTTTTATGAATCAGTATACTATTTCAATGTTTATTAAACAATGTTTTATGGAGTATAGGAAGTAAAGTTGTTTTCGTAGTACGTATCTAAGGTCTCAATTTCTATAGTTTCAGCTCCTAAAGCTAAGAGTTCTAGAGTATTTCTACAGTCATACCACAATAATTATAAATTGAAAATATAAACTTACTTGACTTGGTGCCGGATACCCGTGGTGCCATACTTCCTTTAGAACATACATGTATAATTTAAAATTTTAAACGGCTTTGAAAACACTTTTGAACCCAAACCACAGCCGAATTTTGCAACCGGGCTCTGATACTTTAAAATGTAACACCCCAAACCCGGCCTAGAAGTTAGGCCCAAATCTGGCATGTCACATGGAATAACTTGTTTGAGAATTACAGCCTCTTTGTTAAAACCCAAAACACTTAAGCAATTGTTAACTACTTGAAAACGTAATTATTTTTTTTAAAACCTTTTTCGTGGCGAAAGCATATTTAAAATAAACAATTTACAAAAATGTGATGTTTAGAAAAAGAGCTTCAGAAGTATTTTGAAATCGTTGCGAAAACGTAGATAAAATACAAGTATTTTTGAGAGATCGTTTGATGAGTTGAAAATTGAGGTAGTGAGCTTTAAAACTGTGGCCTTTAAAAATATTGTTGATAATTCGAGAGGAAATTTCCAAGTCAAAATATTTGTAAAAGTTTGTTATAAAATCCATTTATTAATCAATTTTGGAAAACCATTATTTATGATTTTAGAAAATCCCCGTTAAAACAATTCAAGCAATATTATAAGTACGACTAAACATAAAGCAATTTAAAACATATCCCAGAGGCCTTATTACAACTTAAACCAAAATAGCAAAATAATAAAATAAACCGAAATAGAAATTTAAAGTTCAATAACACCATTTCTGAAGTATGGCCTCCACCGAGTCATCCATGGGCCCAAGTCCTCATTACGGAGCATTACCTACAAGGGTTAAGAAAAAAAGGGGGGTGAGTTACAAGAACTCAGTGTGAAATCCCTTACCGTCTGTAACACCCCAAACCCGGTCAACACACCACGACCGAATCTGGCATGTTACAGAGTGAAAATGTTTTGAAGAAAATAGGTTACCGGTTTATTTTCGGTGAAAACTCTTCGATTGCCTGTGTTTGGGGAAAACCGATGTATGTATAGTGGAAAATGTTAAGTTGCTTTGAAATCATGTGAATTGTATTTAGTTAATCCAAAACCATTTGTACTTGAGCTTGGAAAAACTTAAGTTTGAAAATCATTTAAGTTAACTTTGTAATCACCTTGTGAATGTTGTTACCCGATGGTAACGTTTAGAACACTCGATGCGAAGTAAAGATTAGAAAACTTTGGTTATCAGGTAGTTTAAAACATGTTTAAGCAATTTATTTAGTAACATCCGAAAAATTAAAGCAGATATAATAAAACCCAAAATAAAAATACTAATGGCCTTATTACAAACCCAGATAAAAAAAAACCCGAAATTTAAAATAAAGTACCCCAGTCAAATAGTCCATGTAAAACCGAAACAATTATCGCATGGCCACCTCGAGTCCACCCGGCTCCTCATCCGCGATCTACGAATCACCTGAAAAGATAAGGGAGAAGGTGAGTCACCAAGACTCAGTGCATAATTCCCCTCCTGATTATTGCAACATGCTTACACAAATCATAATCAAGCAAACATATCATGCACCCAACCTAACCATCCACAACTCCATTTCCTACCCTGTGTGGTACCAAACCACTGGTGGTGCCAAACCACTGGTGACCCAAAGTCACGAATAATCCAATTGTGGGGCCAACCCACGTTGTGATGCCAAATCACTGGCAACAATCCTGTTTATCAAATGTGGGGCCAACCCACTTGGTGCTAAACCACTGGGACGAGTCGCTATGAGGTGCCAAACCTCTGGTGACCCAAAGTCACGAAATCAACTGTGGTACCAAACCACTAGAGGTGCCAAACCTCTGGAGGTGCCAAACCTCTGGTGACCCAAAGTCGCAGATATCAATCTTCCCCCTCCTCTCATATCACCCACCATAGTGCTTATGTACATGCAAATCATGCTATCATGCTTAATCATTAAACGTACAGTGACACATAGCATATGCGATTTCAACTGAATCAATTGTCTTAAACTTATCAAACAGACTTACCCGAGTCCTTGCGCATACCCAAAAGGGTACCAAATTGAAATCTACACTGTTTTGGCTTTTAATAAAGTTTAGGTTATTAACAAGTTTACGATGATTAAGAAGTGTGTAAGGTACACACCTGATTACTAACGCGATTACTGAATCCTGAAGGTCCCGATCTATCGCACCAGATCCCCTTTTCCTACATTCGGCCCACACTAAGATCATTAGCGAAAGCCATTCGGCTATACTAGCAAATCCCGAAGGGTGAGATAATGCATAACCAAACACAACCCTTACCTTACTGCCTTTCGAATGCTAACCACAACCCGAGATGTGCGAGACTGATCTTTCCCCTACAATCGGCCAACATTAACACTTAATCTTAATAGCCTTCGGCTTTTCAGATCGAATCGGCATGAAACCTTACCACTGACTTTACCAAATTGCTTGACAGGAAATAGATGACCCCGATCTACTGCTTCAAAATCCCGAAGGTCCTATAAGAAACCAATTGCATGGTTGATTAAAAGCCAAGACAAATGCCAAAATTTGACTTTTGCCTACACATGGCGATAGAGAAAAAGAGAAAGTGAGAATAGAGTTTCGGCCAAGATTACTTACCCTCTTCAAATCCGATTAGAGAAGAACCAAGGGAGATCTATGCTTGGTTGATATTCGGCCAAAATAAAACAAGAAGAAAGTAGGGAGATTTCGGCAATGGTGATGGACTTCAATGTGATCCGGCTATGGCTGAAAGAAGAGAAAAGCAAATAAGATTCGGCTAAAGTGAAAGGAGAGAATGGGAGAAAGATGAATGGTATTCGGCTTTGGTTTAAAGAAAAGAGATTAAGGGAGTTTCGGCAAAAGGAGGAAGAAAAAGAAGAAGATTCGGCACAAGAGAGAATGAAGAGAAAGGAAAGTTGTTGATTTGAGAAGAAGAGACTGTTGATGCGGTTTTGAACAATTATGAGAGAAAGAAAAAAAGAGAGATGGGAGAGAAGGAGATTCGGCCAAGCACTTGAGAAGAAGAAGAAAAAGAAATAAAGCTAAGGAAGTTTAGGTGGACATTCGGCTAGGTGCTTTCAAGAGAATTCGACAGGTGCAAAAAGGGATTTCGGCTTTTGCTTCAACATGATGCATTAAGGGAAAATCGATGAGCAAAGAGGAGTTTCGGTTTGCTTCTCAACCGAATGCACTATAGCCTAGACTAGCCGAAAATGTCCTCCTAAGCTAACTATGGAGGGACGGCACACCTAGCAAGTTCCCCAACCGAACACTCCTCCTCCACTATTCAAAATTCGGTAAACACCTCAAATTTCTCCTGACCAACAATTCAAATGTGTTTGAATTCCACAAGCTCCTAAATTTTCTCTTCTCCACCAGTTTAAATTAATTTGACTTAATCAACAAATCGTGAGTTTGAGCTGAGCACAACTCTTCCCTCCTTGGCGTCAAAATGGTAAGCAAAAAATGGGATCTCCGCTGCTCGAACCTGAGCTCCCCCTTCCCTGCATGTGGCGTCACTCTCAAGGCCCTAAGTGGCGCCTCCTTGCCACTTTCCCAAGCCAATTCTTGTGCTTAATTTCACCCCGAAATATATTTAACCCCTCACTCCTTCAGCTCCCCTTGACCAAAGCTTAAAAACAAAATTTTTCTTATAGCTCGGGCCTACCCTCGGCTTATACCTAGACCCTAGAACACCTCAATTAATACCACAATCAATACATACACATGCAAGAACAATTTAAACACAATAGCCCCTATTTAAGGATGTTACAGTTCTACCCCCTTAAAAATAATTTCACCTCGAAATTACGGTCAAAAGAGTTGAGGTATTCTTTCGCCTCATCACATCCTCTCGGTTCCCACGTAGCTTCTTCCACGCCATGATTTCGCCATAATACCTTTACTAATGGAACCGACTTTCTGCGCAAAACTTCCACATCCCGATCTAGAATCGTGACTGGTTCCTCTTCCATGGTCAAACTGGGCTCACCTCAATTTCCCCACCGATACAACATGCGATGGATCTCAACGATAGCGCCTAAGCATGGAGACGTGGAACACATCATGTATCTGACTCAGCTCCGCTGGCAACTCAAGCTGATAAGCTACTGGTCCCACTCGTCCCAACACCCTATATGGGCCAATAAACCTTGGACTTAGCTTGCCTTTCCTTCCAAATCTCAAAGCACTTTCTCCCCGGCGAGACCTTCAAGAAAACCCTATCACCCATCGCGAACTCTATATCTCTCTGCTTAAGATCGGCATATGACTTCTGCCTGTCTGAAGCTTCCTTCAAACGAGCCTGAATCAACTTGACTTTATCCTCGGTCTCAGTAACCAACTCTGGTCCCAACATCTGACGCTCCCCCATTTCCGTCCAAAGAGGTAGGTTTACGACACTTCCTACCATACAACGCCTCATATGGTGCCATCTTAATGCTTGCACGGTAACTATTGTTGTACGCAAATTCAGCTAACGGTAGAAATTCTTCCCACCGCTCTAAAGTCCAAAACACGACCTCTCAAAGATATCTTCCAAGATTTGTATAACCCTCTCTCGATGTCAGTCTGTCTGTCTCGTGGATGAAATGCCGTACTAAAATCCAACCGCTGCGTTCCCAATGCGATGCAACGCTTTCGTAACCTTGACGTGAACACGGGATCCTCGTCCGAGATGATCGACATCGGCACCCCGTGCGGCCTCACTATCTCCGCATACATACGCCTTTGCTAACTCAAGCGAGTAATCAACCCTTACCGGTATGAAATGAGTCGACTTAGTCGACGATCCACAATTACCTGCATCGAGTCTTTCTTACTTGGCGTAAGGGGTAGTCCGCGACAAAATCCATAGTTGATCCTTTCCCACTTCAACTGCGGAATCTTCACCGGCTGAAGTAAACCTAACGGTAACTGATGTTCAGCCTTGACTTGCTGACACGTTAGACATTTACCCACAAACTCAATTACTTTCCCGTTTGGCACTGCCACCAAAATTGCTCTCGCAAATCCCGGTACATCTTGCTACCTCCAGGATGCATAGCGTATGGACTGCTATGTGCATCCTGAAGAATCCTCTGCCTTAACTCGACGTCCTTCGGCATACAAGCTTTCCCTTGAAAACATAGTACTCCATCACTGGACAAGCTGTAACCTTCCAACCCACCATTCTGAACTTGCAACCTCCGAGCATTCAAACCCTCATCCTCTAACTGTTTCTCCTTAATTTGTACTACCCAAGTCGGTTTTACCTACAATTCTGCCAACAGACTCCCGTCGTCGTACAAGCTAAGATGAGCAAACATCACTCTCAAGTCCGACACTCCCTTACGGCTCAACGCGTCTGCCACCACGTTAGCCTTGCCCGGATGATACTCAATTGAACAGTCGTAGTCCTTCAACAGTTCAATCCATCTCCATTGTCTCAAGTTCGAGATCTTTACGAGTCAACAGATACTTGGACTTTTGTGATCCGTGTAGACTATCGACTTCTCTCCGCATAAGTAATGTCTCCATATTTTCGTGGCGAAAAACACCGCAGCTAATTCCAAGTCATGCGTTGGATAGTTAACCTCATGCGATCTCAGCTGTCGAGATGCATATGCCACTACCTTCCCTTCCTGCATCAACACACATCCCAAACCAGTATGTGATGCATCACAGTAGACCGTGAATTCCTTTCCTGCCTCAGGCTGAATCAAAACCGGAGCTTCAGTCAGAATCTTTCTCAACTTGTCGAAACTTTCTTGCTGTTTCTCAGACCACACAAATGGAACTCCTTTCCTCAGTAATTTGGTCATAGGCGCTGCGATCAAAGAAAATCCCTCAACAAATCTGCGGTAATACCCTGCCAGTCCTAGGAAACTCTGAACTTCTGCCACTGACTTAGGCGGTTTCCAGTCCAACACTGCCTCAATCTTTCAAGGATCCACTCTAATCCCCTCAACTGACACCACGTGACCCAAGAAAGTCACCTCCCTAAGCCAGAACTCGCACTTACTAAATTTGGCAAATAACTACTTTTCCCTCAGAATTTGCAAAACTACCCGCAAATGCGCATCATGCTCCTCCTCAGACCTTGAGTACACCAATATGTCGTCTATAAACACCACGACAAACTGATCCAAATACTACTGGAACACCCGATTCATCATGTCCATGAATGAAGCTGGCGCATTAGTCAACCCAAACGGCATTACTAGAAACTCATAGTGCCCATACCGAGTGTGAAACGTCGTCTTGTGGATATCAGCCTCTTTCACCTTTAGCTGATGATACCCTGACCTTAGGTTGATCTTCGAGAAAACCGATGCCCCCTTAAGCTGATCAAACAAGTCCTCTATCCTGGGCAATGGATACTTGTTTTTGATCGTCAGCTTATTCAACTGGCAGTAATCTATACACATCCGTATTGTACCATCCTTCTTCTTGACAAAAAGCACTGGCACTCCCCAAGGCGAAACACTTTGCCGGATGAAACCCTGGTCCAACAACTCTTGAATCTGAGCCTTCAGCTCTACCAATTCCTTTGGCGCCATCCTATACGGGGCAATAGACACTGGCGCGGTCCCAGGTAACAAATCTATACCAAATTTGACTTCTCGATCCAGAGGCAGACCCGGAAGTTCTTCTGGAAATACGTCGACAAATTCCATCACCGTTCGGATATTCTCCACAGCTGACTCCTTGGCCTCCAAGGCACAGACATGAACCATAAACGCCTTGCAACCCTTCCTGACCATCTTCTCAGCTTTCAAAGCAGACACCACATTAGATAGATAATCTCTTCTATTACCTATCATCACCACTTCTTCACCCTCAAACGTTTTCAAAACCATGTGCTTAGCCGTGCAATCCAAATTTGCCTGGTACTTTACCAACCAGTCCATCCCAAGAATCAGATCGAACTCCCCAAACGGCAGTTCCATCAGATCAGCTACAAACACTACCCTTTGGAGTTCTAGGGGTACATCCCTATACAGCTTATTTACTTCTACAGAGTGACCTAGAGGGCTAATTACTATCATCTCCCTAGAAGTAATCTCAGAGTCTAAGTTCATGGTCTCTACTATGCTACTAGCAACATACGAATGCATCGAACCCACATCAATCAAAGTAGTATATGGAAATCCAAAGATTAAGAACGTACCGGTTATCACGTCCGGTGCGTCGCCCTCCTTTTGACGCCTCGCTGCATATACCAATCCCGGCTGTCTAGCCTCAGTGTTGCCTGCTCCTCTGCCCGGTGCTCCGCGGCCTCGACCAGAACCATTACCTCCTCTACCAGAACCACGACCCCTCTGCGGTTGCGGTCCTCATTTTCAATCGAGCACGGCCCGACCAGTCTGGATGAATCTGGCTAACTTCCATGGACAATCCCTCACACGATGATCCAACGAGCCACATTCAAAACATCCTTTTCCACCAGTCCAACATTCTCCCCAATAAGATTTCCCACATCGATTACACTGCGCTGGTCCTCGATTAGCGAGAATGAGCCTCCTGCATTGATTCGCCCACCATGCCTAACCCTTTTCCGAGAATTACCAACCGACCCGGTGATCCAAAACCTCTCTTATGTCTATTCTGTCATGATTCTCGCCTCACAGATTCTTTGATCCCCTCGGCTATCTTAGCCTTTTCTACTAACACAAGAAACTCTCGCTCCCTGTTTGTGGAGCAATCAACAATCTCGACTCATCCTCACCGTCTCTCGAACTCGACACATCGCTCGTGCTCGTAGCCACGATACCTCGAGCATACTTGGCTCAACCTTAAGAATTCCACCTCATACTGATACTGGACTTACTCTCCTTGAACCGCCTCTCGAACGCCTTCCGCTACGCATCAATGTAGCTAGACCCAATATTTCTGATAAGCTGTCTTAAAATAATCCCAAGTGAGATCATCCACTGCAGCACTATCCCGAACCGTGAGCCACCATTGGTATGACTCATCCTGGAGAAACGACACTATCCCTTTGGTTTCTCCTCAAAGATCAAATCCAAGTCATCCATGATTCGCTCCGTGACCTCCAACCAATACTCAGCCGTATTGGGCGCCACACCAGAAACACCTCGGAATACCTCGAATCCATTGGCTCGGAGTCACTCAGATACAGATTTCTGAGCTCCCGCACCTCCACCTGCTCCAGCCACTCTCTCAAAACTCGCAAAGACGTCGCTGCGCGACATCGCGTCATCCTATCGATCCTCGAAACTCAACACTTGTAGCTGGTGGTGGTGGCGGCATCTCATTTTCTGACCCCTGACCAGACCCCACTGGTTCAGACACAGTCATCCTACCCCGACCGTGTCCACGAGTATTACAACCATGACCTCGAGTGCTCATGTCTAACGTCTCGACTTATCTGATTTAAAAGTTTTATCTGACAGTCACTATTCCACTATTATTAAGGCACAGTCTTATGATCAGTTCTTATTAAAGAGTTTTGTCTTCGCGAGTTCCCAGAATCCTATAGGTTTTAGTCTCTAGGGTAGTCCACTATCACTAGTCTTTCATAACATATATCATCATAATCAAATGCAAACATCAGTTAGGGGTACTTACCTGGGCGGATTGGTGCCGGAGACTCGGTGCCATGCTTTTCAGACCTGTATTTTTGAGCAAAACTTTTTTGAACCACATTTTAAAACATTTTAGGCCTCGGGCCCACAGTCGAGCTTTTGAAACTGGCTCTGATACCAAAATTGTAACACCCCAAACCCGGTCAACACACCACGATTGAATCTAGCATGTTACAGAGTGAAAATGTTTTGAAGAAAACAGGTTACCGGTTTATTTTCGGTGAAAACTCTTCGATTGCCTGTGTTTGGGGAAAATCGATGTATGTATAGTGGAAAATGTTAAGTTGCTTTGAAATCATGTGAATTGTATTTAGTTAATCCAAAACCGTTTGTACTTGAGCTTGGAAAAACTTAAGTTTGAAAATCATTTAAGTTAACTTTGTAATCACCTTGTGAATGTTGTTACCCAATGGTAACGTTTAGAACACTCGATGCGAAGTAAAGATTAGAAAACTTTGGTTATCGTGTAGTTTAAAACATGTTTAAGCAATTTATTTAGTAACATCCAGAAAAATTAAAGCGGATATAATAAAACCCAAAATAAAAATACTAATGGCCTTATTACAAACCCGGATAAAAACCCAAAATTTAAAATAAAGTACCCTATCAAATAGTCCATGTAAAACCGAAACAATTATCGCATGGCCACCTCGAGTCCTGGCTCCTTATCCGCGATCTACGAATCACTGAAAAGATAAGGAGAAGGTGAGTCACCAAGACTCGATGCATAATCCCCTCCCGATTATTGCAACATGCTTACACAAATCGTAATCAAGTAAACATATCATGCACCCAACCTAACCATCCACAACTCCATTTCCTACCCCGTGTGGTACCAAACTTTGGTGGTGCCAAACCACCGTGACCCAAAGTCACCGATATCAATAATCATGTGGTGCCAAACCACTTTGGTGACCCAAAGTCACGAATAATCCAATTGTGGGGCCAACCCACGTTGTGATGCCAAATCACCGCGACAATCCTTTTATCATATGTGGGGCCAACCCAGCCGCGTGGTGCTAAACCAGCGGGACGAGTCGCTATGAGGTGCCAAACCTCTGGTGACCCAAAGTCATGAAATCAACTGTGGTACCAAACCACTGGAGGTTCCAAACCTCTGGAGGTGCCAAACCTCTGGAGGTGCCAAACCTCTGGTGACCCAAAGTCACAGATATCAATCTTCCCCCTCCTCTCATATCACCCACCATAGTGCTCATGAAATTGCAAATCATGCTATCATGCTTAATCATTAAACATACAGTGACACATAGCATATGCGATTTCAATCGAATCAATTGTCTTAAACTTATCAAACGGACTTACCCGAGTCCTTGCGCATACCCAAAAGGGTACCAAATCAAAATCTACACTGTTTCAGCTTTTAATAAAGTTTAGGTTATTAATAAGTTTACGATGATTAAGAAGTGTGTAAGGTACACACCTGATTACTAATGCGATTACTGAATCCCGAAGGTCCCGATCTATCACACTAGATCCCTTTTTCTTACATTCGGCCCATACTAAGATCATTAGCAAAAGCCATTCGGCTATACTAGCAAATCCCGAAGGGTGAGATAACGCATAACCAAACACATCCCTTACCTTACTGCCTTTCGAACGCTAACCACAACCCGGGATGTGCGAGACTGATCTTTCCCCTACAATCAGCCAACATTAACACTTAATCTTAATAGCCTTCGGCTTTTTAGATCGAATTGGCATGAAACCTTACCACTGACTTACCGAAATCGCTTGACAGGAAAAGGATGACCCCGATCTACTGCTTCAAAATCCCGAAGGTCCTATAAGAAACCAATTGCATGGTTGATTAAAAGCGAAGACAAATGCCAAAATTTGGCTTTTGTCTACACATGACGACAGAGAAAAAGAGAAAGTGAGAATAGAGTTTCGGCCAAGATTACTTACCCTCTTCAAATCCGATTAGAGAAGAACCAAGGGAGATCTATGCTTGGTTGATATTCAGCCAAAATAAAACAAGAAGAAAGTAGGGAGATTTCGGCAATGGTGATGGACTTCAATGTGATCCGGCTATGGCTGAAAGAAGAGAAAAGCAAATAAGATTTGGCTAAAGTGAAAGGAGAGAATGGGAGAAAGATGAATGGTATTCGGCTTTGGTTTAAAGAAAAGAGATTAAGGGAGTTTTGGCAAAAGGAGGAAGAAAAAGAAGAAGATTCAACACAAGAGAGAATGAAGAGAAAGGAAAGTTATTGATTTGAGAAGAAGAGACTGTTGATGCGGTTTTGAACAATTATGAGAGAAAGAAAAAAAAAGAGAGATGGGAGAGAAGGAGATTCGGCCAAGCACTTGAGAAGAAGAAGAAAAAGAAATAAAACTAAGTAAGTTTAGGTGGACATTCGGCTAGGTGCTTTCAAGAGAATTCGACAGGTGCAAAAAGGGATTTCGGCTTTTGCTTCAACATGGTGCATTAAGGGAAAATCGATGAGCAAAGAGGAGTTTCGGTTTGCTTCTCAACCGAATGCACTATAGCCTAGACTAGCCGAAAATGTCCTCCTAAGCTAACTATGGAGGGACGGCACACCTAGTAAGTTCCCCAACCGAACACTCCTCCTCCACTATTCAAAATTCGGCAAACACCTCAAATTTCTCCTGACCAACAATTCAAATGTGTTTGAATTCCACAAGCTCCTAAATTTTCTCTTCTCCACCAGTTTAAATTAATTTGACTTAATCAACAAATCGACAGAGTTTGAGTGAGCACAACTCTTCCCTCCTTGGCGTCAAAATGGTAAGCGAGAAAATGGGATCTCATTGCTCGAACTCGAGCTCCCCTTCCCTGCATGTGGCGTCCACTCAAGGCCCTAAGTGGCGCCTCCTTGCCACTTTCCCAAGCCAATTCTTGTGCTTAATTTCACCCCGAAATATATTTAACCCCTCGCTCCTTCACTCCCTTGACCAAAGCTTAAAAACAAAATTTTTCTTATAGCTTGGGCCTACCCTAAACTTATACCTAGACCCTAGAACACCTCAATTAATACCACAATCAATACATACACATGCAAGAAAAATTTAAACACAATAGCCCCTATTTAAGGATGTTACACCGTCATCCACTGGGCCTGAACCCATATAGCAACATCTTGGGCTGGAGCCCACTATCATAACAGAACATATATATATATATATATGAAGCAAATGTATGCAACCCAACCCATCCAACCAGTCTCTCCCCCGTACCAACCAGTCTCTCCTGTGGGGATCAAGTCAACCCACCCCACAGTCTCTCCAATTTGCAGACAAGCTGCCATTTATAATAATTTTGTGGCTTAACCACCAGAGTATCATATACGGTAATATAATCGGCACACAGCCTTAATCACGATGGCACAAAGCCATATTTAAATTGGCACATAGCCCATATCAGAATTTGTGGCAATGCCACCGGTCTATACTTCTCTTCATTCAAGTTTCCCATCCCATGCAATATGTGATGATGCAATACACATAACAACATAAAATATCCACATGTATAACAACCATTAGTCTAGTAATTTAATACGATGAATCGGCCCATTATTGAGCTTTGTAATTCAGCCCACTAAGGCATTCTATCAATTCAGCCCATAGGGGCATTTTGGTAAATCAGTCATTTTTACCCACTAAGGGTAATTCAGTAATCTCGCAACCCAGGGGTATTTTGGTAATTTACCCTCCAAGGGTATTTTGGTAATTCGGCAACCTAGACTTAACTACTAATGTGAGGCATAAAAATTGAAACTGTCCATTTGCGTCATACTGACTAAATTGACCATAACTCGAGTAAGGAAACTCAAAATTTAGATCCGTAAATTTTCCTTGAAACTAGACTCATATATCTTCTTACTACAATTTTTCCAGAATTTTTGGCTTATCCGTTTAGTACAGTTTATTCATTAAAGATTCCCTTGTTACACTGTCCAACGGTTCTGACCTCTCTTACCCAAAATTCAAATATCTCACTGTACGGTTTTCATATGTTGCTCCCACTTATTTATATTGAAAATAGGCTCACTAAGGAATCTATACATATAACTTATAATTCATAATTCACTTTGTACAATTTTAAATGATTTTTCCAATATAGAATAGGGAACCACGAAGTCAATCAGAACCAGTCTCACTAAAATTAACATATCACAGAATATAAAATTCCTCTTCCTCCTCTATTTCCTTCATATAAAAAATAGACACAGTAGGCTTTATTTCGATATCTTTTTCACTTTCTAACTCCCTTTATCCTATTTTTCGTGATTTTTCAAAATTCACGTCACTGCTGTTGACCAAACTGTTTCATTGCAAAATATGGTTACCACTACTAATATACGTATGCTCGAGTGATCACGGATGCTGGTTTTTGATTTCCTTCGGTATTTCGACCAAATCACAGAACATTTCATGCAAACTTTTAGAGAGATATGAGATTACCACCATTTCAAACATGTATTCGGTAGGGTATGGGATTACACACCTTATTCAGAATCCGTAACACGATACTCTCCGCAGCACCTAAAGGTACAATCAGTTAACAATTAGTCCAAAGCCCAATTTTCAACTTCAACCAAGTATTGCGATTGATTAAAAATCTATATCACTTACCAACAATCTGAGCCTCTTATTACGAGGGATAGGTGATCGAGCGATTTGGTTCCTATAGTGACCGATTAGTCCAAACTATTAATCCATTTAGCAACCAATCGAATAATGAACGATATCAAATAATCCATAAAGAACTCCTTAGCTTATTGATAATGGATTCGATTTCCACCACTTGACTTATGACTAGAATGATATTCGGCCACCCACTAAGATCACTACGAAAGAAGATATTGATCACAACATGAAAGTGATGGAGAGAGATATTTTGATAAAGAAACAAAGTAGAGTAACCAAAAATGATGAACTCATATATTCGGCTAAAAATGAAATGAAAAGATGGATGATAAGTCACTTACCAACTCGATCAGGAAGAGATTGTCCAAGGCAAAAAGAAAAGAAGTAGTGAAGAGATGGAATGATACTAGATTCGGCTTTGGAAGAAAATCAAACAAGAAGATGTGATCTTAAAGTGATGTCGATTTTAGAGAAGAGGAAAGATTGAAGAAATGGTTAAAAGAAAAGAATGGGTGATGGATGGATGCTAGATGGTTCGGCTATCAAGGGAAGGTGATGCAAGAGATGAATGTTTCGACCAAAAAAAGAGAAAGAAAATTGCACAAATATGCTAGGAGGTTTCGGCCAAGAGGAAAGGAATTGGAAAAAATAAAAATCACCAAAAAGGCTAAGAAGAAAAACTTACAAAATTCCTAAAGGATTTTCGGCACTCCCCTTTACCCCCTCAAAACCGTGTGAACTCTAGCCAAAAAGGGTGGATGTTGACCAACAAAAATCTTTCCAAAACATGACCCATGAAAAAGGCCAACATGCTCCATTATCTTGCCTTTTTCTTTTGATTCCTTTCCTTACCTTCATCCTTTCCTTTTTCCTTAGCCACCATACCATAATTAAAAAGTCTTCCTTGCCTTAAATACCACCTTGGCCGACACATAGAAGAGAAGCACAAAAAAATAAATTCAAAATTTTGCAATAGATGGGATTCAAACCTTAAACCATTAGTACACTCCACACGGCACTTTCCACCTTTACCAATAGACTCCTTGTGCTAGCAAAATGCACACTTATTTCCTTAAGTCATAATGCCACTTGCCTTCTCTCCTTAAAGTACCTAAACATAAAAATTTTGCTAAGGCCCAATTTGAACCCGGAACTTCCTAGAACCCTGTAACTTTCCAACATCACCTTCCTAATAAGTCCAACTTGAGATAATGCCGTTCTCAAATTCCCATAAATTTTAAAATGCTTCTACGCTCAAGGTCCAATGGGCCCAATAGGTCCAATTCTACTAGGCCCAATTTTGGGATGTTACAAAAAGTGAGCAACCAAACAGCCTTGACTTGTACAGCAAGTGTGAAACGTCTTTGATGTGCATGGGGGAGACATTCAGCCACCTTGGAGAAGTGAATGGGCTGGTGACTCTTTGGCTGAAAGGGTGCCCTTTGGGAAGCCAAAAATGAACAGCCAACATGCATGTTCCAGCCGCCCATGCATCCTCCAAGTGCATTGATGCATTTGGTCACATACATTGCACCTAGGTGCATGTATCTCTTAAATGTGCTCCATAGATTTGGCTGAACCTACAAAGGCCATGAATTCACATTACATCAAGCCAAATCAGTTGAATATAATTAAATACATGCTATGGACAAATTAATGGACATTTTAGACAACTTAAAGACACCATTAGGATACATGCGATACGATGCATACAGGGTGAGTCGAGTAGTATACGAGTTTGCCCGATCATCTACGAAGAGGTTTCGTTCAATTTGTTTTAAAAGGGAAAAATGGTTGGTTTTAAGAAAATGACAGTGCTTTAATAACAAAGAAAATAGATGGATTGAATGGATAATTGGCTGAAACAAGAAAAAACCCTTAATAGGAATTAAGGACCCGAGTCTTATATGTTTCAAAGATAAAAATGGAATTGGATAAAACCTCGACCCACTATCTAGCAAGATAGGAACCTCGGTATAAAGGTTTGAATGCCACACCCAAATGGATGATAAGTTCGAAACAAGTTAGATTGATGCCACTAGCTACTAGATAAGTCAATTTGAACCTTGAAGAATAAAGAGAGTAGATAACTCACAAATTTCATTAAGCATCAAAAGTCCCTTTTACAAGCTAATAACAGAGTATATATAGTGTTTACATGTGGTTAGCTGAAGAGTCATATGAATTCAGCTTTATTATGCATTTAAATGGCTGAAATAAAATCTAATCAATAGGTAAAACTCTTGAATTCCTCCAGCCAAATAACAAAAACTTTAAGACTCCTAATGTAACATCCTAAAATTTGAATTTTTATATGTTACATTACTTTGGTGCTCAGCTAGTTTATTTATCCTATGTGTGTGTTAAAATAGTCCTGAGAAGGTTCGGGATTTAATTGGATTTTGGAATAAATTTTGGTAAATAGAACTTTATTGAAGTGGAACAAGTAACCTTGATGTTTAAGGAAACTAAGTGGCAAAAGTTAGCATAAGATGAGCTAGTCGTAAAGAGGAGTTGACGTCATAAGCATACTTAGAGGGAAGAGGTTCGAATCCCTTGTTATGCATGAGAATTTTTTTTTAATTTTTGCACTCATCTAGCATGTGTCGGCCAAGCTTTATTTTTGGAAAGTTGGACTTTTAGTTTATGGTAAGGTGGCTAATGGATTAGGGCAAGAATTGAACTTAAGGTAGGAAATCATGAGATTATGGTATGTAGGGGGAACACAAGGGACATTTTAAGGAATGTGTTTTAGAAAGTTTGGAATGGCCAAACTTTGACTTTGGTGTCCATGTACTTGGACGATTTTAGGGGCTAAGGGGGTGGCCAAATTTTTGAAGACTTTTGAGTAAGGATAGGTGCTTGTTGGGCATATTTCTTTTTGGGTCATTTTTGCTTTCTCTCAAAACATTTTCTCTTCATCTTTTCTCTCCCTAGCCGAATGCACATTGAGCATTAGGTAAGCATCTTTCGTTTTTATTTTGGTCATTCCATTTTGACCATTTTGGTCTAAATTTGCCTATTCTCTCAAGTCATTTCCCCTAGTGCCAAAAACACCAAAACCTTGAAGGCCATTTTCTCTTTTCTTTTCTTCCTCCATTGCCGAATGCTCTCTAGTCTCAAACCTCTCTCTTTGTTCATCTTCTATTCTTGAAATGAACCAAAACCGAAACACCTAATTGTCCTATACCTTTATTTCATCTCATTCTTCTTACAAAATTTATTCAACATTTTCTCCCTTTTCTTTTCCTCCATGGCCGAATGTTGCTAACACCATCTCCTTCAAATTTTTCTCTTCATAGCCAAATATTTTGCAACACTTATCTTCTTCTCAAACCATTTCCTTCTTTTCTTCTTACACTTTAATCGCTCGGTAATTGGCTAATATAATACTCTAGTATTCTTATTTTCCCTTATTCCTTCGTGCCGAAATTTCATGTTGGTGTGGGATGGTCTTTTGGATCGATATCATCATCATACCATGACTCACTCGAATCTTTTCTCTATTTTAGAAACTTAGTGGAAGGCCGAAATTTGGAGTGTCCGAAATCATCGTGAATCGCTAGGATTCAGTCCAAAGTTTTAAGGTAAGGGTTTTTATCAAGGAATTCCATATTACACATTATTTCGTTAATGATGGGGTTTACTAATGGATTTTATCTTAGGAACGCTATCACTTGATTTTCATCCTTTGAACGTAAGGATTTCGTGGTAAGCTGATTTCGCCCCTTAAAATCAATTGTCTTAATTTTCGAAATAATAGTTGGACTAATATTCTTATGTCAATGGAGGCATGTAAGATAGGGTCAAAAAGGGTGGTGAATAGTGATCAGAAGAGGGGCGGATTTGCTATTCCCACTAGATTCAAGCGAAGGGCTGTTTTGGCAATCTGAGATTTTCCACTGGGTTGTGGACCCTCATCCAGTGAAAACCAGTTATTCGAGGTTGTTCGTAGTTCTAAGCCATTAGCTGTTCGGGATTTTCCAATGGGTTGTGAACTGTCAACCGGGGAGAACTGACAAATAGTAGTTATTTGAGATTCTGAGGGTAAAAATCTTGACCGCTTACATTGGCATAGATTTATTTTAAGTTTTAGTGTTTTAATCGAGCGTTATAACATTTTTAGGTGTTGACGATCAGGAAAGTGTAGTGCTCACCGTAATCAGGTGTGTAATCTCACACCATATCTCGCGGGTTAGAGAACCACATCATAATAATGTTAGATTAAAATCACAAAGTTGGTAAAATCGGGTAAAATGGTATATTTTAACACTTTAATAGTAAAAACTATGAAATTGGTATCGAGATTATGAAAATTAGGAAATTGCCCTTAATGGGCTAAATCGATAAAAGTGACTTATTGGGCCATATGTGATTTTGATAAATGGGCCATATGTGATTTTGATAGATGGGCCATATGTGATTTTGATAAATGGGCCATACGTGATGACTGCTAAATGGGCCAAATGTGATATGAGATTATGTGGGCCAAAATGTGAAATGGGCCAGTTTGTGATAACTTTTATAATGAGCCTTATGTTGGAATAATTATAAGAATGGATTGTTATGCATATTATAGACATGATTGCATGGGTTGGGCTTTTGGATGAAGAGAAGTTCGGTAGCTTTGCTACAAAATTACGATGGCTTCGTGTGCGATTTGAAATATGGCCGTGCCCGATTTGAAATATGGCCGTGCCCGAGTTTGAAATATGGCTTCTTGCCCGATTTGAAATATGGCCGTGCGATTTGATATATGGCTTAATGCCAGTTTGGTGTGTTGGCGGGGTGGGTGACTAAAGCTCCCCACAGTGTCGCTGGTTGGTACGGGTGGTGTGTAGCGGATGGAAACTTAGGATTGGTTTTGGGAAATTGCATATCACATGCATTCTATACATGTTAAATTGTTATATTTGTAATGGGCTCAGGCCCAAATAAATGCTTAAATGGTTTTGGCCCAGTGGACTATGGTAAGTGAGTTACACATTGAGTTCTAAGTAACTCATCCCGTTTTCTTTACCCTTTCCAGGTAATGATCAATGACGGAGGCTTGGGCCGGGACGACTCAGTGGAGGCCATACTACGATTAATGGGTTAATTAAACTTCAAATTTCTTTAAAGTACTTTTTAATATTTGCTTTTAAGTTGTGATGTAATAAAGCCTCTGGTTAAATTTTTATGGATGTTTTACTTGTGGATGGATTTTTTATTACGTTTTAAATACTTAAATGGGATTTCTTTTCTAAAAATAGAAACAAACATTTTTCATAAATAAACGTACGAAAAGGATTTCATTCTTAGTTAATTTTAACTCGGTAACATTTTTCTGTAACAACTTATTTTAAAATTCATTTTCTACAAACCTTTAAGAGACTTTACATATGATCATTTCGTGTGACATGTCAAATCTGGTCTTAACGCACAGACCAGTTTTGGGGTGTTACATTTTATGGTATCAGAGCCCAGTTTCAAAACTCGGCTGTGGTTGGGTTCAACAACAATTTTCGTTTAAAACTATTTTGAATTTATAGAATTTGTGTTTTAAAGGTACTATGGCACCACGAGTATCCGGCACCAAGTCAAGTAAGTATTCATATACTGAATGATTATTATTGTGATGTGATTATAGGAATACTCTAAAACTTCTAGTTTTAGGTGTTGAAACTATAGAGATTGAGACTATAGGATGTGTATGCGAAAACAAACTCTATCTCTTATATTTCATAAAATATTGTTAATAAACACTAAAATAGTATTTTGATTCATAAAACTTGTAATCAGATTAAACCGAATTAGTCAATATGAGCGCTAGAGGACGTGGACGTGGTAGACGTGGCCGTGGTAGAGGCCGAGGAGCTAGAGCCGTGTCTGAGGCATTGGGACATATGCCAGAAATGGATGCACCGGCATCACCTGTGTCAGAAAATGGATCCCATAACCATATTAGAGAGGACATTGCTTTGACCCAAGCAATGTTGTGAGTCCTAAAAAGGGTTACTGGGGCTAGAACTGGGCCAGCAGCTCGTGGATCAATATCAGAACGACTTAAATCAAGTGGTGCCGAGGTTTTTAGGGGTGTCTCAGGTGTAGCTCCAAATGTAGCGGAGTATTGGCTAGAGGCAGTGGAGCGGATCATGGATGATTTGGAATGCACCACCGAGTAGAAACTGAGAGGAGCTGTGTCCTTGTTGAGGGACGAGGCGTGTTAATGGTGGCTTACTGTTCGAGAAGGCGCTCAGGCTGAACATGTTACTTGGGATTTCTTCAAAACTGAATTCCAAGGAAAGTATGTCGGGGCAAGTTATATGGATGCCCGGAGGAAGGAATTCTTGAATCTGGTTCAAGGAAATAAGACGGTGGCAGCTTACGAGGTAGAATTTCTACGCTTGAGTCGTTATGCTCAGACGATAGTGCCAACTGATCATGAGCGCTGTGTACATTTTGAGGATGGGCTGAATGATGAGTTGCGGGTACTGATAGCCCCACAACAAGAAAGGACTTTTGCTAAGCTCGTGGAGAAAGCCAAAATCACTAAAAAGGCTAAGAACTCAGAACGTCAGAACTGAGAAAGAGGCAGAGGCAAGAGGGACTTTAAGTACTCAGGTTCTGCTAAAAGGTTCCAAAAGAGGCCCAAGAATGATGAGCCAGCTCCAGTTAGAGCACCTACGGCTACCAATCAGATTCAACTTTGTGCTGACTGTGGAAGACGACACCCTAGGGAATGCTGGAAGAGAACCGGTGGTTGTTTTAAATGTGGTTCTAAGGACCACCAGCTTAAGAATTATCCTCGACGGACTGCTCTGACTCAAGAAGCTTGTAACCCTGATGCACAGTCAGCTAGAGGCGCTTAGCAGCCACCGTGGGGCCGTGGACCAGGTCGTGGTGGTAATGGCGCTGGTCGAGGTCAAGGTGCACTGGGTAGAGGTAATGGCTTCAGAGGTAATGCGGAGGCGAGACAACCAGGGTTAGTCTATGCGGTCAGGCGTCGGGAGGATGGCGATGCACCTGATGTGATAATCGGTACGTTCTTCATCTTTGATGTACCTATTACCGCTTTGATAGATATCGGGCCTATCCACTCGTATGTTGCTAGTGCTATATCAGGAAATCTGAATATTAGATCTGAGATTACCGATAGAGAGATGACGGTAATTAGTCCTTTAGGACAGTCTGTGATTGTGAATAAATTGTATAGAGACGTGCCTTTAGAAATTCAAAGAGAAGTATTTTTGGCAGATTTGATGAAACTGCCTTTCGGCGAGTTTGACCTTATTTTGGGCATGGATTAGTTGGTGAAGTACCGTGTGCATTTGGATTGTGCTGCAAAGTGGATGTCGATAAGGACCTTGGAAGATAAGGAAGTTGTGATGGCAGGCGAACGGAGAAATTATTTGGCAAATGTGGTATCTGCTTTAAAGGCAGAAAAGTTGGTGCGAAAAGGGTATGGAGCGTTCCTAGCCTTCATTAGTGCTTTGGATGCCAAGTAATTATCAGTGGAAGGTGTTAGAATGGTGAAAGAATTTCCAGATGTCTTCCCCGAAGAACTTCTGGGTCTACCTCCAGATCGGGAAGTAGAGTTTGGCATTGAGCTTTTGCCCGGAATGGCTCCGGTGTCCATTGCTCCTTATAGAATGGCGCCGAAGGAGTTAGCAGAGCTTAAATCTCAAATTCAAGAATTGTTGGATCGGGGATTTATTCGACCGAGTGTGTCTCCATGGGGAGCACCAGTTTTGTTTGTCAAAAAGAAGGATGGGTCGATGCGTATGTGCATTGATTATAGGCAGTTGAATAAATTGACAATCAAGAATAGGTATCCATTGTCGAGAATCGATGACCTGTTTGATCAGTTGAGAGGAGCTTCAGTTTTCTCCAAGATAGATTTGAGATCGGGTTATCATCAACTCAAGGTTAAGGAGGCAGATATTCATAAAATGACATTCTGAACTCGTTATGGACATTATGAGTTTTCGGTGATGCCGTTTGGTTTGACCAATGCACCAGCTGCATTTATGGACATGATGAACCGAGTCTTTTAACCCTACTTAGACCGGTTTGTAGTGGTGTTCATAGATGATATCTTAGTATACTCGAAGAATGAAGAAGAGCATGACTCACATTTGCGCATAGTATTGCAAATACTACGAGAAAAGCAACTTTATGCCAAATTCAGTAAGTGTGAATTTTGGCTGAAAGAAGTGACTTTCTTGGGACATGTTGTGTCGGCCGAAGGAATCAGAGTTGATCCTCGGAAGGTAGAGGCTGTGTTGGATTGGAAACCACCGAAGTCTGTGGCTGAAATTCAGAGTTTCCTAGGTTTGGCTGGCTATTATAGACGCTTTGTTGAGGGGTTTTCGTTGATCGCTACACCCCTAACTAAACTGTTGCGAAAGGGAGTACTATTTGTGTGGGCAGTTAAACAACAAGAGAGTTTTGAGAAATTGAAGAAGATTTTGATGGAAGCGCCAATACTGATTCAACCTGAGGCTGGAAAAGAGTTCATTATTTATTGCGATGCGTCACACACGGGCTTGGGATGTGTGTTGATGCAAGGTGGAAAAGTGGTAGCTTATGCATCTCGCCAGTTGAGGCCGCACGAAGTCAACTATCCTACCCATGATTTGGAGTTGGCTGCGGTGGTTTTTACTTTAAAAATTTGGAGGCATTATCTCTATGGTGAGAAGTCGATCATTTATACAGACCATAAGAGTTTAAAGTACCTCCTTACCCAAAAGGAGTTGAACTTAAGACAGCGGAGATGGATAGAGCTGTTAAAGGATTATGATCTCTCAATCAAGTATCATCCTGGAAAGGCTAACGTGGTAGCAGACGCGTTGAGTCGTAAGGTAATATCGGATTTGAGAGCGATGTCCACTCATCTCAGTCTGTATGAAGATGGTAGTCTTCTAGCCGAACTTCAGGTGAAGCCTGTGTGGTTGGGTTAGATTAAGGAGAAGCAAATATCAGATGAAAAGTTGGGTCCCTTAGTTCAACAAGTTGAAAGTGGTGTAATAGGGGATTTTGGAATGAATAAGGATGGAGTGATGTGTTTTCGCGAAAGATTTTGTATGCCCATGGATTCAGATTTGAGGCAAATGATTCTGCGTGAGGCGCATAGTAGCCCTTATGCTATGCACCCCGGAGGAAGTAAGATGTATCGAGATCTACGGGAGCAGTATTGGTGGCCAGGATTGAAGCGAGAGGTTACGGATTTTGTGAGTAGGTGCTTGACTTGTCAACAAGTGAAGGCAGAACATCAATTACCATCGGGATTGCTACAACCGGTGAAGATTCCATTATGGAAGTGGGAACGGATAACGATGGATTTTGTTTGTGGGTTACCCTTATCACCTACTAAGAAGGATTCCGTCTGGGTAATAGTGGATCGATTGACGAAGACTGCCCATTTTCTACCAGTTCGTATGGATTACTCGATGTAGAAGTTGGCTAAGTTGTATGTATCAGAGATCGTGAGGTTGCATGGGGTACCAGTGTCTATTATTTTGGACAGGGACCCTAGGTTTACATCACGGTTTTGGAAAGCTTTGCATGAGGCTCTGGGAACAAAGTTAAACTTCAGTACGGCTTTTCACCCTCAGTCAGATGGACAGTCGGAAAGAGTAATCCAGATTTTGGAAGACATGTTAAGGGGTTGTGTGATTGACTTCAGAGGTAGTTGGGAGGATTATCTACCGTTGGCAGAGTTTGCATATAACAATAGCTATCAGTCCAGCATTCAGATGGCACCCTACGAGGCATTGTATGGTCGTAGGTGTTGTACTCCTACTTGTTGGACTGAATTGGGCGAACGATAATTATTGGGTCCTGAGCTGATATCAGAAACGGAAGAAAATGTAAAGGTAATTTGGGCTCAGTTAAAGGAAGCTTCAGATAGACAGAAATCGTATGCGGATCTGAAGCGTAAGGATATTGAGTTTGCAGTGGGAGATCAGGTCTTTCTAAAGGTCTTACCTTGGAAGAAGATCTTCAGGTTTGGAAGGAAGGGCAAGTTGAGCCCTAGGTTCATCGGACCGTATCGTGTGTTGAAGCGTGTAGGACCAGTGGCTTATCAGCTTGAATTACCTCCGAAACTGAGTCAGATTCATAGCGTTTTTCACGTCTCAATATTAAGGCGTTACCGATCAGATCCGTCTCATATAGTACCAGTAGAGGAGGTTGAGTTAAGGTCTGACTTGTCTTTCGAGGAGGAACCTATGAAAATTTTAGATCGTGATGTTAAGGTGCTAAGAAAGAAGTCAGTACCGTTGGTTAAGGTTCTATGGCGTAATCACGGAGCGGAGGAAGCTACGTGGGAGCCTGAGGATGCAATTCGGCAACAATACCCTCACCTCTTTTAACTGGGTAAATTTCGAGGACGAAAATTTCTTTAAGGGGGTAGAATTGTAACATCCTAAAATTTGAATTTTTATATGTTACATTACTTTGGTGCTCAGCTAGTTTATTTATCCTATGTGTGTGTTAAAATAGTCCTGAGAAGGTTCGGGATTTAATTGGATTTTGGAATAAATTTTGGTAAATAGAACTTTATTGAAGTGGAACAAGTAACCTTGATGTTTAAGGAAACTAAGTGGCAAAAGTTAGCATAAGATGAGCTAGTAGTAAAGAGGAGTTGACGCCATAAGCATACTTAGAGGGAAGAGGTTTGAATCCCTTGTTATGCATGAGATTTTTTTTTTAATTTTTGTACTCATCTAGCATGTGTCGGCCAAGCTTTATTTTTGGAAAGTTGGACTTTTAGTTTATGGTAAGGTGGCTAATGGATTAAGGCAAGAATTGACTTAAGGTAGGGAATCATGAGATTATGGTATGTAGGGGGAACACAAGGCACATTTTAAGGAATGTGTTTTGGAAAGTTTGGAATGGCCAAACTTTGACTTTGGTGTCCATGTACTTGGACGGTTTTAGGGGCTAAGGGGGTGGCCGAATTTTTGAAGACTTTTGAGTAAGGATAGGTGCTTGTTGGGCATATTTCTTTTTAGGTCATTTTTGCTTTCTCTCAAAACATTTTCTCTTCATCTTTTCTCTCCTAGCCGAATGCACATTGAGCATTAGGTAAGCATCTTTCGTTTTTCTTTTGGTCATTCCATTTTGACCATTTTGGTCTAAATTTGCCTATTCTCTCATGTCATTTCCCCTAGTGCCGAAAACACCAAAACCTTGAAGGCCATTTTCTCTTTTCTTTTCTTCCTCCATTGCCGAATGCTCTCTAGTCTCAAACCTCTCTCTTTGTTCATCTTCTATTCTTAAAATGAACCAAAACCGAAACACCTAATTGTCCTATACCTTTATTTCATCTCCTTCTTCTTACAAAATTTATTCAACATTTTCTCCCTTTTCTTTTCCTCCATGGCCGAATGTTGCTAACACCATCTCCTTCAAATTTTTCTCTTCATAGCCGAATATTTTACAACACTTATCTTCTTCTCAAACCATTTCCTTCTTTTCTTCTCACACTTTAATCGCTCGATAAGTGGCTAATATAATACTCTAGTATTCTTATTTTCCCTTTTTCCTTTGTGCCGAAATTTCATGTTGGTGTGGGATGGTCTTTTGGATCGATATCATCATCATACCATGACTCACTCGAATCTTTTCTCTATTTTAGAAACTTAGTGGAAGGCCGAAATTTGGAGTGTCCGAAATCATCGTGAATCGCTAGGATTTGGTCCAAAGTTTTAAGGTAAGGGTTTTTATCAAGGAATTCCATATTACTCATTATTTCGTTAATGATGGGGTTTACTAATCGATTTTATCTTAGGAACGCTATCGCTTGATTTTCATCCTTTGAACGTAAGGATTTTGTGGTAAGCTGATTTCGCCCCTTAAAATCAATCGTCTTAATTTTCGAAATAATAGTTGGACTAATATTCTTATGTCAATGGAGGCATGCAAGATAGGGTCAAAAAGGGTGGTGAATAGTGATTGGAAGAGGGGCGGATTCGCTATTCCCACTAGATTCAAGCGAAGGGCTGTTTCGGCAATCCGAGATTTTCCACCGGGTTGTGGACCCTCATCCAGTGAAAACCAGTTATTCGAGGTTGTTCGTAGTTCTGAGCCATTAGCTGTTTGGGATTTTCCAACGGGTTGTGAATCGTCAATCGGGGAGAACCGACAAATAGTAGTTATTCGAGATTCTGAGGGTAAAAATCTTGACCACTTACATTAGCATAGATTTATTTTAAGTGTTAGTGTTCTAATCGAGCGTTATAACGTTTTTAGGTGTTGACGATCAGGAAAGTGTAGTGCTCACCATAATCAGGTGTGTAATCTCACACCATATCTTGCGGGTTAGATAACCACATCGTAATAATGTTAGATTAAAATCACAAAGTTGGTGAAATCGGGTAAAATGGTATATTTTAACACTTTAATAGTAAAAACTATAAAATTGGTATCGAGATTATGAAAATTACGAAATTGCCCTTAATGGGCTAAATCGATAAAAGTGACTTATTGGGCCATATGTGATTTTGATAAATGGGCCATATGTGATTTTGATAGATGAGCCATATGTGATTTTGATAAATGGGCCATACGTGATGACTGCTAAATGGGCCAAATGTGATATGAGATTATGTGGGCCAAAATGTGAAATGGGTCAGTTTGTGATAACTTTTATAATGAGCCTTATGTTGGAATAATTATAAGAATGGATTGTTATGCATATTATAGACATGATTGCATGGGTTGGGCTTTTTTGGATGAAGAGAAGTTCGTAGCTTTGCTACAAAATTACGATGGCCGTGCCCGGATTTGAAATATGGCCGTGCGATTTGATATATGGCTTAATGCCCGTTTGGTGTGTTAGCGGGGTGGGTGACTAAAGCTCCCCACACGGTGTCTTTGGTTGGTACGGGTGGTGTGTAGCGGATGGAAACTTAGGATTGGTTTTGGGAAATTGCATATCACATGCATTCTATACATGTTAAATTGTTATATTTGTAATGGGCTCAGGCCCAAATAAATGCTTAAATGGTTTTGGTGATGGACTATGGTAAGTGAGTTACACATTGAGTTCTAAGTAACTCATCCCGTTTTCTTTACCCTTTCCAGGTAATGATCAATGACGGAGGCTTGGGCCGGGGACGACTCAGTGGAGGCCATACTACGATTAATGGGTTAATTAAACTTCGAATTTCTTTAAAGTACTTTTTAATATTTGCTTTTAAGTTGTGATGTAATAAGGCCTCTGGTTAAATTTTTATGGATGTTTTACTTGTGGATGGATTTTATATTACGTTTTAAATACTTAAATGGGATTTCTTTTCTAAAAATAGAAACAAACGTTTTTCATAAATAAACATACGAAAAGGATTTCATTCTTAGTTAATTTTAACTCGGTAACATTTTTCTGTAACAACTTATTTTAAAATCCATTTTCTACAAACCTTTAAGAGACTTTACATATGATCATTTCGTGTGACATGTCAAATCTAGTCTTAACCTAATGAGCTGATTTCAATGAGTTTAAATGCTTGGTTTCATGCTTTCTTAGCAGCCGAATGATCACCAGCAACTTAATGAGAAGTTGTAACTCTTGGGTGATCTTTTAAGCCTCAAATTATTATGGAAGATGAATAGGTTGCTGCCGAAATTAATGGAGATGTAATGCTTCCTTCAATGATCATAACAGCTCCCTTTAATGTTAAATAATGCTTCCCCATGTGTGTAACCGTTTTCACTTGAAAAGTCACATTAACTCTTTGTAACATCCCCTTGAGTGTAACGGTTTTCAGCCGAAAAGTTTCCTACATTCAAACACATTAAACAAACAATTTAATCACATTTAAACACTTATTAAACACTACTTTAACTTAAACACATTAAACACTTGACTTTATTAAATGAACTAAAAGTTAAGACTTCAATTAATGCAAAGAACTAGTTAATTTATGGAAGCAGAATTAAATTAACTTAAACTCATGCTTCATTAAAACATCCTAGTAACTAGATTAATTAATAAGCCTCTTATTAAACACAACTTATTTAATTAAACTAAGATGAGTTGAATAAATGTCCAGCAACTCATTTATTAAACTAAGATGCTTAAATGCATGTCATGATTTATTATGCAAACTTAACTATCATGAGAGTTACATAATGCATGACTTTATTAAATACAGAACACATAATGCATGTCATAATTAAAAGATGTAGATCAATAATGCAAGACATTAGTTAAAGATGCATTTAATAAACAAGACATAATTAAAGACTCATATTATAATAACTAAAGTAACTAAAATAAATAAATCAAAGTCCTTATTCCAGCAACCAAATTAACAAACTAAAATTAAAAGCTTTATTTTGCACTTGGGCCCCTCGAGTTTGGGCCAATCTCGGTGGCATCAAGTTGTGTCGTAACATGATGCAGTCGGGATCGCATCACATACTAAATTCGGCAGCCCCTAGTTTAACAAAAAAAAAAACTGCACATTAATTTTAGTTTTTAAAACACTTAAAAAGCATGCAATAAAATGTGACAAATTAATTTAGGCTTAGACAAATTAAATCCAACACTAAATAAGATATTTAGACACATTTAATTTGCTGTAGGAAAATAAATAAATTAAAACTCAATTTATTTAAAACATTAAAATTATGTAATCAGCTCAATGAGCTGGAGCGAGCTCGAGTGAGCTCAAATTGAGCTCGAATGAGCAAATCCGGCTCAATTTGGAAGTGCATGAAGGTGCACATGAGCTCCTCGGCACTTGGAACTTTGAATTCGAGCTTCGTCATATTGACATTCGAGGGTGCCCCGGGCATGCCTGTATCATTCCCCCTCTTCAAGACGATTCGTCCTCGAATCGACCCGTTGGTTGTCCGAACAAAATTCCTTTTGGATCGGTTTACCTCGGTCAAATGGGGCGGATAGTTTTTGAATTACCTGAAAAGAAAATTCAAGACTTAGCAAGAAATGTTTTAAACATACTTGCAACCCAAATATGAGCAAAACAGGACAAGTAAATGGCACGCAATCGGGCATAATCACTTTATCATATAAAAGTAACAAAGCCTTATCAAATGTTTGAGACATAAGCGAATAGGCTTCATGGCATGCATACAATTTAAACAGTTTCCACAAAACAAAATTATCATGCGAGTAACACATTAAAGGATAAATATAATCGTCACAGGCAGATAGGTGAGAAAGTGAATATGGCACTTGAAACCGAACAACCAAATCTTGCATTGTACAATATATGAAATCACTCGCACACGAATTATACAAATTTTCGAACACAAGATTCTTTTTGTCAAACATTAAAGCAGATAGAACATGAATAGGAAAAAATGGAACGATTAAGCATTTCATGTTCCAAATGTTTTACAAATTAAAAATTAACATCATGTGTTCCATCAACATCCACAACAGATAGATCACAAGCAAGCAAATTAGAACAGCTAAGCATATCATGATCTAATTGTTTTGCAAAAATGAAATCATCAACATGATGTTGAACACCGTCCGAGGAGAACATAATTATTTCAGGAGTTTCAGGGATCTTAACTCTATGGGAAAGAGGATAAGGATCGAGTTTACCTTTTTCATCTAATACGAACCTTCTCTCCTCAGGATCATAATGTAGTTGATACTTCGGGGTTGGGTTAGTCTCGACCAAACGATATGTAAACTTCAAGTACAACCACAGAAATTGTTTAAGGAACGAATAAAAATTGAACAAAAAGTTGACAAAATTCATTACCTTATTCAATGACCACGAATCAAAATGATAGAAAGAATTCATACACAATCGGTTTTGCTTGATTTTCCAACAAGATATACCAGATGATACAAAACATACTCCCGGTTTAAAAACATGCGTTTGACTATTCAAGTTAAAATATAGCAATGGTTTCGATAAATCAAACATGTTAAACCAATGGGATATGTGCAAGCTCAAGATCGAGCGATCAAAACTCTTGACGTGCTTCAAAATAGACTTACAAAAACTCAGATTCCGTATTAGACAATGAACAAATCTCGTAATAACCATAATCGAACCAGTTGGGATTAAAAGAAAGGTCATCGTCATACCTATTCGAATCCTGCATTTTTCGAATATATGTTACTCCACCGTCACACTTTACATCACAATGATTATTATGGAATAAACTCGTCTTATCATCATTTAAAACGTCACAATTACTCGAGGAATGGCAATTGACGAAATCATCCACATAATCACATTCGTTAGAAAATTTGGATGGAGGCTTAATTGTTTCAAAACACTTACCTTTCTTACCTTCTAGCGTAGGCGGTTCAATTTCACTTTCAACCTTACCTTTTTAAATCAAACAAAATCATCGCTTGTCAGGAAGGTATAGAAGTTGGAAGTCTTCGTGCAATTTGTCGGAAACCTGAAAAATAAAAATAGAAGAAGAACAAGCTTCAAGGGGGTTAGTTAAAGCATCTCTCTCTTTTTCTTGCTCATCTTGTTCTTTTGTTTCTTTTTCGCATTCTTTTTCTATCTCAATTTCTTTCTCATTCTCTTTTTCGTGTTCTTTTTCTCTCACTTTTTCGATTTCTTTTCACTTTCTATTTCTTTTTTTTTCTTTTCTCTCACGATCTCAATTTCTTTTCCTTCTTTTATTTCTTTTTCTTGTTCTTCTTTTTCACTTGATTTTTCTTTTTCATTTTGATTACAACAAGAGGAAGATCTAATAGAATCGAAAAGAGAAGGATTTGACTCAAAGAAAGAAGTCATTTTCTCATAGAAATCATTTGCTATCCTTTGTGAAAGGTTTTTTGATCGTGACTTCTTTGAATTATATGACAAATAACTATTGCTTTCGTGTTCATCACCGTAGTTGGCTTCAAACTCGACATATGCTTGGCTTCACCTTGAGTTCCTCGTCGAATAAGAATCATGATGTGAACTACTTCGAGAACGATCTTTCGTGGATGAATTCTTCGACGTATATGAACCACGTTCACTTCTTCGCAAAGGTTTCTCCATAGATAGATATGTTGAAGCTTTTGAAGAAGAAATTGATACGATCTACCTCGGGGTGAGTCGAGTCGTATAAGAGTTTGCCCGATCGTCTACGAGGAGGAAATGAAGTCTTCGGGAAAAATAGTCAGAATTTGAGGTTGACTTTGCGGAAGCTTAAATAAGTGCATTTTCTGGCAATAGTGGTGAAAATTGATGAAGTGGATTTGGTTTAGGTCAGTTGGATTAAGGAAGAATGGAAGTAATGAAAATGGTATTTGAATGGTTCGATTTAACAAATGATAACAAAGGGATAGTTAAGTGATAATTTGGTGGAAATGAATAGTAGATCTTAAACAAGAAACGATTCAACACAAATATGTGTCACCCTATTTTCTATAACGTTTAAGGTGGAAATATGGAAGTCGAATATGGACCAAGACCCGTTATCTATAAAGATAAGAACCTATGGTATAAGTTGATGGATGAGAACGATTGACGCCACAAGCAAGAAAACTTGATAAGTCGAAATCGAAACTCGTACAAAAGAAAGAGAGGAGAATAATCTCACTCAATGAACAAAAGTTCATAAAATATATTCCAAGTTCCAAAAAATCCCCCTTTTACAAACTAATAACAAGGTTATATAGTGTTTACATGTGGTTAGCTAAAGAGACAAATGAATTCAACTTTAATATGCATTTAAATGGCTGAAATAAAATCTAAAAACTCTTGAATTCCTCCAGCCAAATAATAGCAACTTTATGACTCCTAATGAGCTGATTAAATGAATTTGAATGCTTTAAAAATGTCCCTTGAGTTGTCCTTGGCTAGCCGAAAAGTCTCCAGCAACTAATGGTGTTTTAAAAGGCTTAAATGTCCATCTTGAATGCTTTTAAAAATGTCCCTTGAGTTGTCCTTGGCTAGCTGAAAAGTCTCCAGCAACTAAATAAAAATTTGTAACTCATGTGTGACCTTTAAGCTTCAAACGGTTATTGGAAGAAGAAGAGATTGCTTTGCGAAATTAATTGATGTATAATGCTTCCTTCAATTATCATAACAGCTCCTTTAAATGTTGAATAATTCTTCCTTTATGTGTGTAACCGATTCTCACTTGAAAAGTCACATTAAACTCTTTGTAACATCCCATGAGTGTAACGGTTTCCAGCTGAAAGGTTTCCTACATTCAAACACATTAAAATGGACATATTAACCACATTTAATCACTTATTAAACACTAATTTAACTTAAACACATTAAACACTTATTAAAAGCTAATTTAACTTAACACATTAAACACTTATTAAACACTAATTTAACTCAACACATTAAACACTTGACTTTATTAAATGAACTAAAAGTTAAGACTTCAATTAATGCAGCAATTAGTTAATTTATGAAAGCAGAATTAAACTAACTTAAACACTTTATTAAATAAACTAAAAGTTAAGACTTCAATTAATGCAGCAACTAGTTAATTTATGGAAGCAGAATTAAACTAACTTAAACTCATACTTTATTAAAACATCCTAGTAACTAGATTAATTAATAAGCCTCTTATTAAAAACAACTTATTTATTTAAACTAGACACCTTTATTTAAAGCTAATATTTAGTTTAAAAGTTTGTATTCAGCAAAAAATTAAAAAATGCATGAATTGAATCAAGCTAAACACAAACTGAATGAACTGAATGTAAACTTAAACCAAGCTCAATGAGCTGAGATGAACTCATGGGAGCTAAACCACATAGGAAGGAAGTTTAATTGAGCTGAAAATGAGCTGGAATCAGCTTCATTTTGCACTTTGGCCCCTCGAGCTTAGGCCACTCTCGATGGCGTCGAATGGAGTCGAACCATGATGCGAATAGGATCGCATCATACCCCCTCTTGAAAGCGATTTGTCCTCGAATCGAGCCGATGGTTCTCTCGAATAGAATTCCTTTTGCTTGGCTTTCCTCGATCAAATGGGGCAGATAGTTTTCGAATCACCTGAAAAAGGTATCCATGAGTTAGCAAGAAATGTTTTAAACACACTTGCAATTCAAGCACCAAACGAATAAATCGCATGTGGACAGGCATAAGCACATTATCATACAAAAGACACATTGCCTTATCAAATGTTTGAGACATAATTGAATAGTCTTCAAGGCATGCATACGATCTAATGGGATTCCACAAATCAAAATCATCTTGCAAATAATGAATTAGAGGATAAACATAAACGTCACAAGCAGGTAGTTGAGAAAATGCATATGGCATACAACATTGAACAACCAGACCTTGCAGAGAATGGTTTATGAACTCACTCGTACATGAATTATAAAAATGATCGAACTCAAAAATCCTTTTGTCAATCATCAAGACAGGTAAATCACAAACAATCAAAATAGAACGATTAAGCATAAGATGATCTAAATGTTTCACAAAGACGAATTCAGCAACGCAAAGCTTATCACCATCCAAAGAGAGCAAAATTTCATCAACAATTTTAGAAGTCTTACCTTTATGCGCAGAAGGACAAAGATCATTCTTACCTTGTTCGAGCATTACAAACCTTCTCTCCGTGGGCATGTAGTGTAGTCGAAGCTTCACGTTCGAATCAACACTTTTCAAATGGAATTTGAATTTTAAGTACAACCACAAAATTTGTTTAAGGAGCGAATAAAAATCGAAAACAAAGTGGACAAAATTTGCTACCATAGTCAAAAACCTCGTATCAAAAAGATAGAAATTATACGCACATAATTGATGTTGCTTAACTTTCCAACAAGATGAATCAAAACGGATTCCTGGTTTAAAAACTTGATTTTGATTATTTGAGTCAAGATGTACCAATGGTCTCGATAAATCAAACTTATTAAACCAATAGGAATTATGCACATTCAAGATCGAGCAATCAAAACTCTTGACATGTTTTAAAACTAATTTGCAAAAACTCAAAGATTCCGCATTAGACAATGAACAAATCTCGTAATAACCATAATCAAACAAACTGGGATTAAATGAAAATTCATCGTCATACTTTATCGAGTCTTGCATTTTTCAGATATACGTGACTCCATCGTCACAATTTGCAACGCAATGATTTTCAAAAAATAAATTCGTTTTACCATCATTCAAAATATCACAAGGGATAGAGGGATGGCAAAGGACGATATCATTCACATAATCACATTCATTAGAAAAATTTGGTGGAGACTGAAACGTTTCGAAGCACTTACCTTCCTTACCTTCCGGCATAGGCGGTTCAATTTCACTTTCAACCTTACCTTTTTCAATCAAAGAAAAACGTCGCTCTTCCGGGAGGTATTGAAGTTGAAGATCTTTGTGCGATACATCGGGAACCTGAAAAGTAGAAACAGAAGAAGAACAAGCTTCAAAGGGGTTAGTTAAAGCATCTCTATCTTTTTCTTGCTCATCTTGTTCTTTTGTTTCTTTTTCAACATCTTTTTTTATCTCAGTTTCTTTCTCAATCTCGATTTCAATTTTTCTTTCTTCACTTTCTTTTTCTCTCATGTTCTCGAATTATTTTTCTTATTTTTCTTCACTCTCATTTTTATTTTCTTTTCTCTCGAACTCTTTTTCAATTTCTTTTTCTTTTTTTGTTTTCTTCTTTTTCACACTCTTTTTCACATTCTTTTTCGATTTCGTTACAACTCGTAGAGGTTACAAAAGAGTCGAAAAGAGAAGGGTTTTGTAACACCCTGGTTCTAGGGGTTAGGCTTTTGGTGCTTAGCTCAGGTGTTGGCACACTTCAGTGTGTGGATGGGTGAGTTTTAGGGGTCCCGAGAACCCTAGATGGTGGTGGAATGCCTTAGCAAATTTTTAGCTTTTAGTGGTTAAAGGGGAGCTTGGCAAAGTTGGGTCTTAAGAGGAATGTTGGTGAAGGTAAGACACAAGAATTGGCCTTGGTAGAGTGGCAAGGAGGCGCCACAGAAGGCATGGAGAAGTGACGCCTCAAGGGTGCTAAGGGGTCTCAGGTTCGAGCGGCTTGGGCAGCTTTTTAGTTTGTTTTTGCGCCAGGAGCAAGGGGGAAGAGTTGGTTTCGGTTTTGGCATCTTAAAAGAAGGATTTGACTTGTTCAAATCATTTTAAATGGATGGCTAGGAGGAGAGATGAGGGGGATTAAGTTTGAGTTAGTTTGAAAGATGGAGAAGACTTGGTCTTTGCTTTTGAAATTCGGCTAGGTGGAGGTTTGACTCATTCAAACTTTTTGAATGGATGTTGGGGAGGAATTGTAGGAGGAAATAATGGGATTTGAAGGGGAGTTGAGTGTTTGGCCGAATTTTGTTTCTTTTAGGGGGGAGCTTCGCCGAATATTATAAATAGGGGGAGGGGTGCTCACCTTTTAGCAGGGAGTCTGCTAAGGTTGGCGTACGGTTGGATAGTAGGTTGGGTTGAAGTGCATCTTTGCATGATTTGTTTTGAGGATTGTGTGGGTATGGGCCAAGCCCATACGTGGGGGAAATTTGTGTTGTGGTTATGCATCGAGTGCGTGGACTCACCCAATTATTTTCCTAACATTTCAGGTGATTCATGAGATGGACAAGGGATCGGAGAGGATACATGGTGGCCCATGCCGAAGGAGATGTTTTTGGCTTTATTAAATATTAAGTATTTCATTCAAATAATGGTTGTAATAAGGATTTATTTTATTATTTTTGTATCATTTTATTATTAACTCTATTATGGTTTGTTTAAATTGAAACACTATGTGAAGATGGTTATATTTTTATAACTTACTTATTCAAATATGGAATTATTAAACATGTGGCTATAATTTCAAAAGAACATGGTTTCCAAGAGCAAATAAATTTTTACTATTTTATTCTAAGTCTAAAATATTTTCACTAACATAACCAGATTCGGTCGTAGTGAATGGGCCGGGTTTGGGGATGTTACAGTTTGGTATCAGAGCCCGGTTCAAAACTCGGTTTTGAGGGTTTTGGGCCCGAAATAGTTTTTAAATGGGTTTTTGAAATGTGGGCTTTTATAAAAAGGTTTTCAGGTTATTCTGGCATGGCACCTGTACCTCCGGCCCGAAGTCCACCAGGTAAGTACTTCGGACTTTCTTGAAGTGATTTATCTATATGAATTATTATGGGTTTAGTTTGGGCTCGTAGATTAGAAAGTAGGACTATTGGACCCTAGGATTAGTCTACTCAAACATATGCATAAAACTTAAAGCTCTTAAACAAACCTGTGAAGTAAGTCGCCGAGTTAAGGTGTGGTAACCTTGGTGCGCATGTCTAGGATTGGATCCGGAAGAGCTTGGTACTTAAGCAGTCCTAGTGACTCACCTCCTCTTCGCAGGAATCCTACCTGGTGCGTAGCTACGGTTCACCTTAACCAAGAGGACTTGTTCATAGGCTAAACCAATCATTAAAACCCGAAAGGGATTAACCTTGCTGTTTTCAAACCTTTAGTTTTAAAATTTTCAATTTGCCCCTTTGGTTTGTAAATCCTAAATCTGATTTTGAAAGACGTTTCCTCGATCTACAAAATTACGAAAATACCCCTGGTTGATAAAAAAATTACCAAAATGCCCTTGGTTTCTAAATTTTCAGATTTCTCTCGACTTTTATTGAAATATTCCTATTTTACCAAATATCAAAAAAATCCTATTTTGTGAAATATTGTGATATTCTGATTTGGAGAATTTACGAAACTGCCCATGATTTCCAAAATTACAAAAATAACCCTGCTTTCTGAAGTTTTTGCAACACGTTTTGTATGAAAAACAAAATTTTCAAGATGACCCCTGAGATTTTGTAAATTTTGAAATATCTTTAAATTGGAAAAACTATTTTCAAAATTAACCCTGAGTTATTACCGAAATACCCTTTAGGAAAAATGACGAAATTACCCCTAGGTTGGGAATGAAACTTGATTGCTCGAAAGAACTACTCTTGGAAACTTCATTGCATAAAATTGCTCGTGGATAAAACAGTGAAACAAGAATTTCTGATGCATAAAACTTTCTAAACAGACTAAATTGAGGCGCTAGATATGAGTTCTAGGGGGCGTGGTCGCAATACTCGTGGACGTGGTAGAGGTAGGATATCAGTATCGGAACCGGTTGGGTCTCGCCATGGGTCAGAGAGTGATGTGCCGCCACCAGTTGATGAGGTTGAACAGCAGGATCAAACCGGAGGAGATGACGCAGTATCGCAGGCTATGCTGCGGGTGCTTGAGCGAGTGGCAGGAGCCAATGGGGGCAGTGGGACTCGGAAGTCGACCAAAGGCTTAGGGCGAATGGAGCCGAGGTCTTCAGAGGAGTGTCTGGGGTAGCTCCGAACGTGGCAGAGTACTGGCTTGAGGCAGTGGAAAGGATTATGGACGACTTAGACTTAACTGCTGAGGAGAAGCTTAAGGGTGTTGTTTCGTTGCTGCGAGATGAGGCCTACCAGTGGTGGCTCACTGTTAAGGAAAGTGCACCTGCGGATCGAGTGGACTGGGGCTACTTTAAGATCAAGTTCGAAGGGAAGTATGTCGGAGCGAGCTATGTGGATGCTCAGAGGAAGGCGTTCCTCAGTCTGGTGCAAGGTAGCAAGTCAATAGCGGAGTACGAAGCTGAGTTTTTTCGTTTGAGCCGGTATGCTCAGGGAATTGTGGCCACTGATTATGAGAGGTGCGTCCGGTTTGAAGACGGATTGCGAGATGAGCTACGAGTATTGATTGCGCCGCAACGAGAAAGAGACTTCACCGTTTTAGTGGAGAAAGCTTGGATAGCTGAGGAGGTCAAGAAGGCTGAGAGGCAGAACAGAGAAAGAAACCGTGTTAAGAGGAGCTTGGGATCGTTAGAATTGTTTGAGAGGTTTCAGAAAAGACCGAGGGTTGAGACTCCTGTTCATATTGCTAAGCCAGCCGCCGGAAATCCAGATCGTCCGTGTGCTCAGTGCGGAAGGTATCATGTTGGCGAGTGCTGGAATCGAGTTCGAGAATGCTTCAGATGTAAGTCCAAGTCTCATCTGGTTAAGGATTGTCCCCAGGATCCGAATAGGACTCGGACAGTGGGTCAAGGTTATGTGCAACCAGGCAGAGGTGGTCAGCAGGCGACGAGAGGTTGTGGTCCAAACCATGGAGGGAATGGTTCCGGTCGAGGTCGTGGAGCTTTGGGTCGCGATAATGGTGGCACTGAGGCAAGACAACCAGGTCTGGTTTATGCAGTTCGTCGGAGAGAGGATAATGATGTGCCGGATGTGTCAGCGGGTAAGTATCTTATGTTTGGAATATTCTCTGTTGTTTTGTTCATTTTGGTGACTGTTTACTTCGTTGCTTGTAAAGTATCTAGAACCTTGAGTATGATAGATACTGTGCCTAAAAGTATGTTAGCTCTTTAAGATCAGTGCGCTTTGACCATAGTGTAGTGGGAGGAGTTGGGTGTAGTTCAGACAAGTAATTTCGAGGACGAAATTATTTTAAGGAGGGTAGAATTGTAACACCCTGGTTCTAGGGGTTAGGCTTTTGGTGCTTAGCTCAGGTGTTGGCACACTTCAGTGTGTGGATGGGTGAGTTTTAGGGGTCCCGAGAACCCTAGATGGTGGTGGAATGCCTTAGCAAATTTTTAGCTTTTAGTGGTTAAAGGGGAGCTTGGCAAAGTTGGGTCTTAAGAGGAATGTTGGTGAAGGTAAGACACAAGAATTGGCCTTGGTAGAGTGGCAAGGAGGCGCCACAGAAGGCATGGAGAAGTGACGCCTCAAGGGTGCTAAGGGGTCTCAGGTTCAAGCGGCTTGGGCAGCTTTTTGGTTTGCTTTTGCGCCCGGAGAGCAAGGGGAAGAGTTGGTTTCGGTTTTGGCATCTTAAAAGAAGGATTTGACTTGTTCAAATCATTTTAAATGGATGGCTAGGAGGAGAGATGAGGGGGATTAAGTTTGAATTAGTTTGAAAGATGGGTGTAGAGTGATTTTAGGAGGGAATTAAGGGATTGGGTGAGTGGCAAAGGTGTTGGACGGCTAGGGGGGTTCTTTTGTTGACTCTTTCAACCATGAAGGTTAAAGGGATGGCCGAATGCTATATAAGGGGTGTGAGCTTCCTTCTTGCCGAATTTTAGCTCCCTCTTCTAAAGCCTACACTCTTTTTCTTCTCACACTCTAAAAATTCACCTTGGCCGAAACTTCAAGCCCCTTTCCTCCCATTCTCTTCTTCATTTTCTTTGTTCCTAAACCGAAATCCCTCTCCTTTCCCTTGTGACCGTTTGAAACCCAACAACATCCCATTTGTTTCTTCAAAGCCGAATAGTCTCTCTCTGGCCGAATCTCCTTGTGCCGATTTCGGTAGTGTGGTAAGGTCTCTTTGATTTAATCTTTTATTCTTGTTTGGCCAGCCGAAACCTTGAAGTTTAACCTTGTATTTTTGTGTATGACCAAATCCATTCAAGGCCTTGGATCTGTGACTCGTCTTGGAAGCCAGCGGTAGGGAGTTAGCTGAGGGGTCTTCAGGTTTTAAGGTGAGCATAGGTCATGACATTCGGCCTAGGGCCATGTTATGTAGTTTTGGGTGGTGACCGATTCTATGGTGGGTTGTGTAGGGTGTGGCGGAAGAGTTTTAGTCAAGTAGCATTTCGGGATTTGATCGTTTGTGTTAATAAGGTGCGTAATCATCGCACTATTTCCTTGAGTTAATTGCTTGCTAATGCTTATGTATATGAATGATGTGGTGTTAGGTGGTGAATACCACATTTTGGGTAATCGGATATCAGGTGAGTAAGTTGTGATATGATATTACTCGTGATGTGTATATATATATATGATGTGGTGATGATGTGAGATATATACTCATTTTATATCTTGACTTAACATGTAGCATTTACATATTTGCATGGGACTTGGGTTTGATTCAATGAAGGAAGAGGGTACATATGATGTACGTGGTCTAATGTTAGCCTCGGCTACATTAGCGCTTGATGGTTAGGCGTGTGCTACCTCAAGGGAGGTGTTGGCTAGGTGCCCATCTCGGCGGTTGATGGCTATGTGCATCACCGTGAGACAGATATTGAGGTTGAGATCATTTTGGTTGATCGGTGGCTCAGCCACGGCCTTGTGCAGAATTGCCAAGGTAATGTTTTGGATCACGAGGTGATCGGTGGTGGTTTATCCACGGCCTTAGCAGGAGTCCGCTAAGGTTGGCGACTGGTTGGATAGTAGGTTGGGTTGAAGTGCATCTTTGCATGATTTGTTTTGAGGATTGTGTGGGTATGGGCCAAGCCCATACGTGGGGGAAATTTGTGTTGTGGTTATGCATCGAGTCCGTGGACTCACCCAATTATTTTCCTAACATTTCGGGTGATTCATGAGATGGACCGAGATCGGAGAGGATACATGGTGGCCCATGCCGAAGGAGATGTTTTTGGCTTTATTAAATATTAAGTATTTCATTCAAATAATGGTTGTAATAAGGATTTATTTTATTATTTTGGTATCATTTTATTATTAACTCTATTATGGTTTGTTTAAATTGAAACACTATGTGAAGATGGTTATATTTTTATAACTTACTTATTCAAATATGGAATTATTAAACATGTGGCTATAATTTCAAAAGAACATGGTTTCCAAGAGCAAATAAATTTTTACTATTTTATTCTAAGTCTAAAATATTTTCACTAACATAACCAGATTCGGTCGTAGTGAATGGGCCGGGTTTGGGGATGTTACAGGTTTGACTCAAAGAAAGAAGTCATTTTCTCATAGAAATCATTTGCTATCCTTTGTGAAAGATTCTTCATGCAGGAATTCTTTGAATCATACGTCGAATAACTCGTGATTTCTCGACCGTCGCCTTGAAAAGAATCGAGCTCGTAACTTCCTTCTCTCCGTCTTGACAGCCTCGTTGTGTAGGAGTCTCGATAATAGTCACTTCTTAAATAGTCATCGGGAACGGTTCTTCGAGAAGAATACCTCGAGGATGTTTTTTTGGAAATTTTTGAACGGGTATATCGATTATGAAACACCCCAAACCCGGCCCACAAGCCTCGACTGGATCTGACATGTTTCTTCAGAAAAACTTAACTTAATTTCGTTTCCTGTTCTAGTAAAATAAGTCGATTATTAAAACAAGTTTGAAATTTTAACGAGTTGAAAACCAAGTTGTCGTTCAAGTTTGTATTTCATTAAAACGTTTCCTTCATATTTTCGTAAATTAAAAGAATTGCGGATTTTAGGCTTATTAAGTTGAAAATCGTAAGTTGATTAGGTGATAAAACATTTGAAGTTGTTTTAAGAAAATATTTGATTACTCAATTGTTTACCGTCGCATAGACATGAAGTTTAAACGCAAAATTTAAAACAGTTAAATAGTGGCCTTATTACAAAGTAAATACCTAAAATAAATCCCGAAAGAAAAGTATGCTAAAGAAAATGCAAAGTTGAACCATACGGAAACCCGAAAACGCTGAGCATGGCCACCACATAGTCCCTACCGACCCGGTCCATAGCAGTAGGTATCACCTGCAAAATGTTAGCCCACGAAGGGTGAGTCCATAGACTCAATGTGCAACAACCAACACCGATTCCCAACCGATTAAAGCCTTTATTGCAAACATTTTGGGCAAAGCCCATCCTTAATCATATTCGCCATAGGCCCATATCATAGCATATTTAAATCACATATGTATATAAAGATGAAAATGCAACCCGAACCCACCTAGATATCCAACCTCTACACACCACCTGCATTCGCCAATCACACCGTGGGGATTTCTAAATCGACCCTCCATCCGCTACACACCTCGAAGGCGATCCGCTGCGATCAATCGCTCATCGCCCTTAATACGTGGCATAGCCACGGATAATGTGACAGAGTCACCGATTCATAATATGTGACATAAGTCACCTGGATAATATGGTAAAACCACCGAACACTTCCCCTTTTATCATTATCACCCATGTGCCCATGCATCATACAAAATATCTGAGATATCATGCAATATACCTTACCCCAAAGCCATAACGAAATTACACATATTTTCATATCAATGTTTATAAACATTATTAACTGAGTGTTAAGGGTAACGATACTGAACGCACTATACCATTGAATGGTACCCTTAGCCATGTTATTCGTATTTTTATTAACACATATTTAACGTAATACTATTAATCTATCGGGAATTAGTGTAGGGTTACACACCTGATAACAGTGTGAGAATGACACTCTCGATACCGACACTCTCGCTATCAGGGATAACAGCGATCTGCTTATCCCTTTCCGATGCTAGCCCACAACCCGATGGCCAATCACGTACGGCAGAAACCGAGCGTTTCTTGAATCTAGGGGTAGGAACTACCCCTTTCTCTCCTCCACTAGTATTCGCATCCATCGAATATCACTTAATCAGAAACCCGGTTAATCGATATGTAAGATCTAAACGAAACACAATCTATAACTTAAATACTCTTACCGAAGTAGATCTGAATCCCGGAGACTCCTCATTTATCTCTGTCGAACTCCTCCTAAAACACCACAGTTAGAATCGGCCATCCCTTAAAAACAATATGGCCTTTGGCCGAATACTACAACTCCCTACCTTCCTCGATTAAATCCAGAAAATCGTCACTGCCCTCTGGAAGTTGTCGAATCCCTACATAACCTATGTTAGATTCAATTCTAACATTAATGGGCGAAGTAAGTGGCCTTCGCCTAAGGTCATACTTTGCTTACCTTGAATATCAAAATCCCGAAAGATCTCCTCTGCTCCTAACATTTGCTTCCAAGAATGGTTACTGAATCCAAAACCTTGCATAAATTTAGCCATAACATCATTATAGGATTAGGCCTCCGATTTGACAGGCTAGAATAATACTGAGAGATTCGGACCGAAAGAGATCTCTTACCGAAAAAGAGTGACCAAACGCAATGATCAACTGGCTTCTAAGAAATCGACAAGAGGAAACCCAAAGTAGAGAAGTCGATTCAGAGGAGAAAGATGATCGGCTTTTAGTGCTTAAGAAAAATCGATTTCAAAGGGGTAGAGATGCAATGAGACGTTCGGCTATGAAGAGTAATGGCAAAAGATGTGGGATTCGGCTTCAACGTTTAATGCTTGGTGATCGACTATGGTCAAAATGTGCTTTCGGCTTTTGAAGACAGAAGAAAGCGGTGTAAAGAAAAAGAGAAAGATGAAGAAAGTGACCTTAATGGTCTTCCCAAATTCGGCTAAAGCAAAGAAAATAGAAAGGGCTTTGAAAGTTTTCTGACTATCACTTTCGGCACAAGTCTAAGGAAGGAAAAGAAAACTAAAATGCACCTTAACCCTTAAGCAAATTCGGCACCTAGCTCCCCCTTGCATGACCAAATAAGCCCCCCTCCAAAGTCCTACATTCGGCCAACTCTCACCCTCTTCTCATCCCCTCTTTTCTCTCCACTTTTTCCTCCTATTTCTTCTCTTCTCCTCTCATTCAAAAGAGTTTGAATGAGTCAACACTTATCTTCCTCTCTTAGCCGAATTTTCAAATGAATTTGACCAAATCAAATGCTCATCCATTCAGTGTCCCTGTGCCGTCCAACACTGCACTTCCTTGCCAAAAAATAAAAGCCCAAAACGCTACGTGTGCTGCTCGAACCTAAGTCCCTTCACACTCCTAGAGGCGTCACTCTCCTGTGTTCTAAGTGGCGCCTCCCTTGCCACTTTACCAGTTAAGTTCTTGTGTCTTAATCCACATACTAAACTCCTTAAGGCCTAGCTCCCTTAGCTCTCCTTTAAGACTTAAAAATCCAATATTTTTCTAAGGCATCTACCTACTCCCCAGGGTTCCCGAAGCCCCCAAAACACATACAAACCACACACAAGCATGCTACTACATACATTCAAGTTAAAACGCATAACCCCTAAATCTCAGATATTACAGATTAACTTGCAGGTCATCTTGGAGGGAGTAAGAATCATAGTCAACTACTCGTCTCGGAATCGATGGTGAAAAGGACTCGCGTCAGGACTTCTTCAAGTAATATTTGGGGGTATATCTTCTTGGGGTTCTTGGGTCCATTTTTTGACTTGAAGCATCTCATTCATAGAAGGCTCGTGGTTCCACACGATTCAATCTTTCGTGCAATTTGTCAAACTTTGGATTCACCATTCTTCGCATCTCTTGTGCCAAATATTGGAACTCCGATTCGGTGAACTCTTCGCGAGACATGACTTTTTTGCTGAAAGAAAAAAAATGTTAGTGCTCAAAAAATGAAATTAAATACCTTACCCAAAAAGGTCTCACCAATCACTCAGAAAGAAAATTTACTCCACTCATGTTTACACTCAGAATTGGCTTTTTCTATAATGTAACACTCGTGCCTTTTACCACTCAGTCTCGTCTCTCAATTTCGTACTTCATTTTGAAAAGACTTATTGCGGCTTGAGGGTCGGCTTCAAAGTTGGAAACAACAGATGGATGTCAGGAATAGGGGAGGCTGAGCAAAGGAAAGTTTGGTATCGGGTAGGCTAAACAAAAGAGAAAGCAAATGGGGTAGAAGGAGAAGTACCAACGGAAAATTTGGAGATTGGGCGATAGAAAACGATTTTGATGATCGGGAAATAGGATAGAAGAGATGGGATCCAAAACTTGCATAAACTTCAAGAACTTCACCTTTTTTTTTACTTTTTTTTAATTCGTATTTTTTTTAACTTCGATTTTTTTTGAATTTTCATTTTTTTTAACTCTTCAAATGCATGAAAATAAATACAATAGAAACGAAATTACAACTTGAATTTTTTTTAATTTTTTTGAATTTTTTATTACAAACACGAATCTATTCCGGCTTCACGAACGTCGTCGGAACTCCTCATTTTGTACCTCTGATACCAAATGATACGATCTGCCTCGGGGTGAGTCGAGTCGTATAAGAGTTTGTCGGATCGTCTACAAGGAGGAAATGAAGTCTTCAGGAAAAATAGTCAGAATTTGAGGTTGACTTTGCGGAAGCTTGAATAAGTGCATTTTTTGGAAATAGTTTTAAGTTAGGAATGGAGGTGAAAATTGATGAAGTGGATTTGGTTTAGGTCAGTTCAATTAAGGAAGAATGGAAGTAATGAAAATGGTGTTTGAATGGTTCGATTTAACAAATGATAACAAAGGGATAATTGAGTGATAATTTGGTGGAAATGAATAGTAGATATTAAACAAGAAACGATTCAACACAAATATGTGTCACCCCATTTTCTATAACGTTTAAGGTGGAAATATGGAAGTCGAATATGGACCAAGAACCGTTATCTATTAAGATAAGAACCTATGGTATAAGTTGATGGATGAGAACGATTGACGCCACAAGCAAGAAAACTTGTTAAGTCAAAATCGAAACTCGTACGAAAGAAAGAGAGGAGAATAATCTCGCTCAATGAACAAAAGTTCGTAAAATATATTCCAAGTTCCAAAAAATCCCTCTTTTACAAACTAATAACAAGGTTATATAGTGTTTACATGTGGTTAGCTGAAGAGACAAATGAATTCAACTTTAATATGCATTTAAATGGCTGAAATAAAATCTAAAAACTCTTGAATTCCTCCAGCCAAATAATAGCAACTTTATGACTCCTAATGAGCTGATTAAATGAATTTGAATGATTTAAAAATGTCCCTTGAGTTGTCCTTGGCTAGCCGAAAAGTCTCTAGCAACTAATGGTGTTTTAAAAGGCTTAAATGTCCATCTTGAATGCTTTTAAAAATGACCCTTGAGTTGTCCTTGGCTAGCTGAAAAGTCTCCAGCAACTAAATAAAAATTTGTAACTCATGTGTGACCTTTAAGCTTCAAACGGTTATTGGAAGAAGAAGAGGTTGCTGCCGAAATTAATTGATGTATAATGCTTCCTTCAATTATCATAACAGCTCCTTTAAATGTTGAATAATGCTTCCTTTATGTGTGTAACCGATTCTCACTTGAAAAGTCACATTAAACTCTTTGTAACATCCCATGAGTGTAACAGTTTCCAGCTGAAAGGTTTCCTACATTCAAACACATTAAACAGACATATTAACCACATTTAATCACTTATTAAACACTAATTTAACTTAAACACATTAAACACTTATTAAAAGCTAATTTAACTTAACACATTAAACACTTATTAAACACTAATTTAACTCAACACATTAAAACTTGACTTTATTAAATGAACTAAAAGTTAAGACTTCAATTAATGTAGCAATTAGTTAATTTATGAAAGCAGAATTAAACTAACTTAAACACTTTATTAAATAAACTAAAAGTTAAGACTTCAATTAATGCAGAAACTAGTTAATTTATGGAAGCATAATTAAACTAACTTAAACTCATACTTCATTAAAACATCCTAGTAACTAGATTAATTAATAAGTCTCTTACTAAACACAACTTATTTATTTAAATTGGACACCTTTATTTAAAGCTAATATTTAGTTTAAAAGTTTGTATTCAGCAAAAAAAATTAAAAAATGCATGAATTAAATCAAGCTAAACACAAACTGAATGAACTGAATGTAAACTTAAACCAAGCTCAATGAGCTGAGATGAACTCATGTGAGCTAAACCACATAGGAAGGAAGTTTAATTGAGCTGAAAATGAGCTGGAATCAGCTTCATTTTGCACTTTGGCCCCTCGAGCTTAGGCCACTCTCGATGGCGTCGGATGGAGTCGAACCATGATGCAAACAGGATCGTATCATACCCCCTCTTGAAAGCGATTCGTCCTCAAATCAAGCCGATGGTTCTCTCGAACAGAATTCCTTTTGCTTGGCTTTCCTCGATCAAACGGGGCGGATAGTTTTCGAATCACCTGAAAAAGGTATCCATGAGTTAGCAAGAAATGTTTTAAACACACTTGTAATTCAAGCACCAAACGAATAAATCGCATGTGAACAGGCATAAGCACATTACCATACAAAAGGAACATTGCCTTATCAAATGTTTGAGACATAATTGAATAGTCTTCAAGGCATGCATACGATCTAATGGGATTCCACAAATCAAAATCATCTTGCGAATAATGAATCAGAGGATAAACATAAACGTCACAAGCAGGTAGTTGAGAAAATGCATATGGCATACAACATTGAACAACCAGACCTTGCAAGGAATGGTATATGAACTCACTCGCACATGAATTATAAAAATGATCAAACTCAAAAATCCTTTTGTCAATCATCAAGACAGGTAAATCACAAACAATCAAAATAGAACGATTAAGCATAACATGATCTAAATGTTTCACAAAGACGAATTCAGCAACGCAAAGCTTATCACCATCCAAAGAGAGCAAAATTTCATCAATAATTTTAGAAGTCTTACCTTTATGCGCAGAAGGACAAAGATCATTCTTACCTTGTTCGAGCATTACAAACCTTCTCTCCGTGGACATGTAGTGTAGTTGAAGCTTCACGTTCAAATCAACACTTTTCAAATGGAATGTGAATTTTAAGTACAACCACAAAATTTGTTTAAGGAGCGAATAAAAATCGAAAACAAAGTGGACAAAATTCGCTACCTTAGTCAAAAACCTCGTATCAAAAAAGATAGAAATTATACGCACATAATTGATGTTGCTTAACTTTCCAACAAGATGTAACACCACATACCCGGCCTAGAAGTTAGGCCCGAATCTGGTGTGTCACATGGAATTAAAAACCATCTTTACGATTATTAAAAACTTGCTTGAGAAATACAGCCTCTTTGTTAAAACCAAAAACACTTAAGCAATTGTTAACTACTTGAAAACGTAATAATCTTTAAAAAACCTTTTTGGTGGCAAGAGCATATTTGAAATAAACAATTTACGAAAATGTGATGTTTAGAAATAGAGTTGCAGAAGCATTTTGAAATTTGTTGCAGAAACATAGATAAAATACAAGTATTTTTGAAAAATTGATTGATGAGTGAACTTTAAAACCGTGACTTTTGAAAATATCGTTTGATAGTTCGAGTGAAAACTTCCGTGTTAAAATATTTATAAAATTTATTATGAAATCCATTTGTTAATCGTTTTTGGAAAACCTTTAGTTAAGTTTTTAGAAAAATTCTCGTTTTAACTAATTTAAGCAAAATAATAAGTATATCAACCATAAAGCAAATAATAAAACACTCTAGAGGCCTTATTACAACTTAAACCAAAATAGCAAAATAATAAAATAAACGGAAATAGAAATTTAAAATTCAATAACACCATTTCTGAAGTATGGCCTCCACCGAGTCATCCATGGGCCCAAGTCCTCATTACGGAGCATTACCTACAGAGATTAAAAAGGAGGGGTGAGTTACTAGAATTCAGTGTGAAATCCCCTTACCGTCATCCACTGGGCTGAACCCACATAACAATATCTTGGGCCTAAGCCCTTGTACAAAACAATCTCAAAATGAAGCAAATGTATGAATGTAATGCAATCCCAAACCAACCTAATAATCCATCCGTTACACACCACCCGTACCATCCATCACACCTGTGGGATCTTTTGTCAACCCACCCCGCCAACACACCAATCGTAGGCATTTAGCCATTTATATCAAATTCGAGTTGTGGACAAGCCACCAGAATAACAGAATATACGTGGCTTAGCCACCAGACAAAATGTGACAGAGTCACCAGAATATGTGGCAGAGCCACCAAATTTCACTTCCCCGATCATCAATATCCCAATCCCATGCAACTTATGTAAATGCAACATACATCGTAAATCATGATATTTACAATATAACAACAATAATTAATAATTCAGAGTTTTACTACAAACAATTTGGCCCATTAACACTTTACAAAATCGGCCCATTAGGGCATTATATCAAATCGGCCCATTAAGCCATATATCAGATCGACCCATGTAGCAATATATCATATCGGCCCATTAAGCAATATATCAAATTGGCCCATTATGGCTATATATCAAATCGGCCCATTATGGCTATATATCAAATCGGCCCGTTAAGGCAATATATCAAATCAGCCCGTTAAGGCAATATAACAAATCAGCCCATTAAGGTAATATAACAATTCGGCCCTTTAGGGGCATTTCTGTAATTCGGCCCATATGGGCATTTTTGTAATTCGATAATCTTAGCCACTAAGGGTAATTCGGTAATCTCACAACCCAGGGGTATTTCGGTATTTTACCCTCCAAGGGTATTTTGTTAATTTCGCAACCTAGACTTAACTACTAATGTGGGGCATAAAAATCGAAACTGTCCATCTGCATTGCACTGACTAAATTGACTATAACTCGGGTTAGGAATCTCGAAATCTAAATCTGTAAATTTTTCTTGAAACTAGACTCATATATCTTCTTATTAAAATTTTTCCAAAATTTTTGGCTTAACCATTTAGTAGAGTTTATTCCTTAAAGTTTCCCTTGTTTCACTGTCCAACGATTCTGACCTCTCTTAACCGAAATTCAAATATCTCACTGTACAGTTTTCATATGTTGCCCCCACTTGTTTCTATTGAAAATAGGCTCAATAAGGAATCTATACATATAAATTATAACTCATAATTCCCTTTGTAAAATTTTAAACGATTTTTCCAAGACAGAACAGAGAACCGCGAAGTTGATCAGAACCAGTCTCACTAAAATTAAGATATCACAGAATATAAAATTCCTCTTCCTCCTCTGTTTCTTTCATATAAAAACAGACACAGTAAGATTTATTTCAATATCTTTTTCACTTTCTAACTCCCTTTATCCTATTTTTCGTGATTTTTCAAAATCACGTCACTGCTGCTGACCAAACTATTTCATTGCAAAAATATGGTTACCACTACGAATATATGCACGCCCGAGTGGTCACGGATGCCGGTTTCTAGTTTTCTTCGGTATTTTGACCAAATCATAGAACATATCATACAAACATTCAGAGAGGTATGGGATTACACACCATTTCAAACATATATTCGGAAGGGTACGGGATTACACACCTTATAAGGATTCCCTAAAGAACCACTCTTCGTTGCCCCCTCAAAATAAAATCGATCAAAAGTTAGCCTCGATTTCTTAAAAGTTCCAAAAGTCCAAAAGTACTCACTCACAAGAGTCACTTACCATAATCGCGATCCTTCCCTACTAGATTCTAGAATTCGGTCTTGCACCTTGGCTATTGCAATGAGTCCCAATCAACTTTTGAAACCAAGGCTAAGAGAAAGATAAGTAGCAGCAAGGATGGCTTGATTCGGCCTTCATCAAAAGAGAATAAGAGGAGTTTAAAATAACAACAAGTGGCTAGATTCGGCTTAGCCAAGGGATGAGAGTTTCGGCTTAGCCAAGTCAAGAGAAGAAAGAACAAACAACATGAATAAGAAAAAAGAACCTTTACCTTAATAATAGGGATTAACCGAAATGAAGAACACAGTTTGGCACTAGTAGCAAGACAACAAAGAAGGATCGGTACTTTCAATTTTCAAGAGAAGATGAGTGAAAATAATTGGTCACAAAGGCTAGGTGTTTTTGGCAAGACAAGAAAGAAAAGAGAAAATGCCCACTATTGTCTTGAAGTTGCGGCAATGAGAGGAGAAGTTGGAAGAATGAACACAAGGGATGCCAAAAGGAATTAGGCCTAACCAACACCAAAACTATCAAAATGCTCCCATCAAAATTCGGCTACCCTCTCCCTTTCCCAAACCATTATCATCTTTACCAAAAGATGAACATGGACCAAATAAAACCTTTCCAAAACATCCCCCACGAAAAATGCCAACATGTTCCCTATTCCTTCCCTTTTCTTTTACTCCTTTCCATCCACTCTTCCTTACCATATTTCCTTAGCCACCTTGCCAAAATTAAAAAGTCCAACTTGCCTTATTTACAAGCTTGGCCGACACTTAGGGAAAGAGTACAAAAAAATAGTCAAAATTTTACACTTGATGGGATTTGAACCTCCTCCCTCAAAGTCCTTCATGTGGCGCCATAGCCTCTTTACCATATGCTCAATTATGCAAGCAAATTGCTCTCTTATTTCCATAAGCCTTGATGCCACTTACTATCTCTCCTTAAAGTGCTAAAACACAAAATTTTACTAAAGCCCAACTTGAAACTGGAATTTCATAGAACCCCGTAACTTTCTAAAATCACCTTCCTAATAAGCCCAACTTGAAAATAATGCCGTTCTCTTATTCCCATGAATTTTAAAACGCTTCTACGCTCAAGGCCCAATGGGCCTAATAGGTCCAATTCTACTAGGCCCAATTTTGGGATGTTACAATTTACCCCCTTAAAGAAATTTTGTCCTCAAAATTTCCAACCAACTACTAAACGCACCGCTCAAATCACACCACTATGCTTTCGCTGCGCACTCTGATCTTAATAACACTAATGTACTTTTAACATAATCTTGAATCCTCTTTCACACAACCAAACACCTAACCACAGAAGCAAGCAGTTATCTACCACTTATACCTAAAATTTTCTACATTCAATCATCACGTCCAACCATAACATACCTAACTTGGTGGTGATGAAACAATCTCGAGCCTTATGCTCCTTAGACTCGCATCTCAAGCATGCCCCTAACCTCCTCCAGCATTCTCCCGGATGACGCCTTCTGTAATAATAGCAAGCCGAAAAGTTTGGACGTGCCTTAACACGCTTCACAGAACGAGACTGCGGTCCAAAAGAACCGCGATCTCTTTTCTTCTTACAGTCCACACACTCAACTCAAAGTGCTTCACTGATTTCTTTAACCTCCTCCAATACTTCCTTAACTACCTGAGTTAGCTCATCAACCCCAGCTTGATCATGAGATCCCGTCTCAGCCACTGGCGATGCCAGAGCCTTCCTTTCGGGCACATGCCTCGTTGCTGAAGATCTAGCCTTAGCACCTCGGCCTCTACCACGTCCACATCTATTGCGTCTACGTCTTTTAACACTCGTATTTGCTAAATCGATTTAATCTGATTAAAAGTTTTATGAATCATTATGCTATTCAATGTTTATTAATTAATGTTTTATGGAGTATAGGAAGTCAAGTTGTTTTCGTAGTACGTATCTAATGTCTCAATTTCTATAGTTTCAGCTCCTAAAGCTAAGAGTTCTAGAGTATTTCTACAGTCATACCACAATAATCATAAATTGAAAACATAACTTACTTGACTTGGTGCCAGATACCTGTGATACCATACTTCCTTTAAGACATATATCTATAATTTAAAATTCATACAGCTTTTGAAAACGCTTTTGAACCCAAATCACAGCCGAGTTTTGCAATCGGGCTCTGATACCATAAAATGTAACACCCCAAATCTGGCCTAGAAGTTAGGCCCAAATTTGGTGTGTCACATGGAAGTAAAAAGCATCTTTACGATTATTAAAAACTTGCTTGATAAATACAGCCTCTTTCCAAAAACACTTAAACAATTGTTAACTACTTGAAAATGTAATAATCTTTAAAAAACCTTTTTGTGGCGAGAGCATATTTGAAATAAACAATTTACGAAAATGTGATGTTTAGAAATAGAGTTGCAGAAGCATTTTGAAATTTGTTGCAAAAACGTAGATAAAATACAAGTATTTTTGAAAGATTGATTGATGAGTCAACAATCAAGGTAGTGAACTTTAAAACCGTGACTTTTGAAAATATCGTTTGATAGTTCGAGTGAAAACTTCAATGTTAAAATATTTATAAAATTTATTATGAAATCCATTTGTTAATCGTTTTTGGAAAACCTTTATTTAAGTTTTTAGAAAAATTCTTATTTTAACCAATTTAAGCAAAATAATAAGTATATCAATCATAAAGTAAATAATAAAACACTCCAGAGGCCTTATTACAACTTAAACCAAAATAGCAAAATAATAAAATAAACAGAAATAGAAATTTAAAATTCAATAACACCATTTCTGAAGTATGGCCTCCACCAAGTCATCCATGGGCCCAAGTCCTCATTACGGAGCATTACCTATAGAGATTAAAAAGGAGGGGTGAGTTACTAGAACTCAGTGTGAAATCCCCTTACCGTCATCCACTGGGCTGAACCCACATAACAATATCTTGGGCCTAAGCCCTTGCACAAAACAATCTTAAAATGAAGCAAGTGTATGAATGTAATGCAATCCTAAACCAACCTAATAATCCATCCGCTACACACCACCCGTACCATCCATCACACTTGTGGGGATCTTTTGTCAACCTACCCCGCCAACACACCAATCGTAGGCATTTAGCCATTTATATCAAATTCGAATTGTGGACAAGCCACCAGAATAACAGAATATATGTGGCTTAGCCACCAGAAAAAATGTGATAGAGTCACCAGAATATGTGGCAGAGCCACCAAATTTCACTTCCCCGATCATCAATATCCCAATCCCATGCAACTTATGTAAATGCAACATACATCGTAAATCGTGATATTTACAATATAACCACGATAATTAATAACTCAGAGTTTTATTACAAACAATTTGGCCCACTAACACTTTACAAAATCTGCCCATTAGGGCATTATATCAAATCGGCCCATTAAGCCATATATCAGATCGGCCCATTTAGCAATATATCATATCGGCCCATTAAGCAATATATCAAATCGGCCCATTATGGCTATATATCAAATCGGCCCATTATGGCTATATATCAAATCGGCCCGTTAAGGCAATATATCAAATCGGCCCGTTAAGGCAATATAACAAATCAGCCCATTAAAGCAATATAACAATTCGGCCCTTTAGGGGCATTTTCGTAATTCAACCCAGAGGGGCATTTTTGTAATTCGGTAATCTTACCCACTAAGGGTAATTCGGTAATCTCGCAACCCAGGGGTATTTCAGTATTTTACCCTCTATGGGTATTTTGGTAATTTCGCAACCTAGACTTAACTACTAATGTGGGGCATAAAAATCGAAACTGTCCATTTGCGTCATACTGACTAAATTGACTATAACTCGGGTTAGGAATCTCGAAATCTAAATCCGTAAATTTTCCTTGAAACTAGACTCATATATCTTCTTACTAAAATTTTTCCAAAACTTTTGGCTTAACCATTTAGTACAGTTGATACAGTCCGCCTCGAGAAGAATCGAAATGTATGCAAGTGCCCAATCGTCTACGAGGATAAATTTTAAGCCTTCGGGACAAATGAAAGTAAATATGGTTAAGATTGCGGAAACGATGATTTAAATTAAATATGGAAGAATGAGATTTGGAAATATGGAATGAGGTTCAATTTTATGATGAAGGAAGAAGATGGAAATCGGGTGAATAGATTCAAATAGAGATAGATGAATAGAAGTTAGTTAGGTGATAGTTTGGTGGACATGGAGAGTAGGACTTAAACACAGAAACGATTCAACACACAAAGATGTCACCCCGATTTCTATAGTTGTTTAAGGTGGACGATGGAAAAATGACGATGGACCAAAGACCCGTTACTTATCAAAGTAAGAACCAATGGTATAGGTAAATGGAAGAGAATCGATGGATGCCACAAGCAAGCTTGATAAGTCGGGATCGAAACTCGTACGAAAGTGAAGAAGAGATAATCTCACTTAGTGAACAAATGTTCATATATGTTTCATTCCAAATTAACCAACCTTACAAAATGAAAAATAATAAGTATTTATAGGTAACTAAAGGTGCTAGCTGAATGGACAAAAATAGCTTAATAGCTAAGTAAGATTCAACTAGAAAAGCCTTGAAAATTCTAGAACGTTGCCCCTTGGAGTCTTGGCTAGGTTCGGCTGAATGGGGGAGTCAAATGGACATCTTCATGAACACTCCAAGTCTCCATAATATTGATGAATGAATGATCCCTTGTAGCCAAATCTAAATTCGTCAAAAGGGAAGATGGATGGACGCTAGTAGGCTTGCTTCATGATGAAGAATTCGGCTGAATGAATGTAAGAAAAATAGCCTTCATGAATAATGGATGCACATTCTTGATGTATGGACAAAATTCGGTGGAAAAAGTTTGTATGTGCATTGGTTGGCCGAACATTGGCATTGGGAAGCTTAAAGAACATTAAATTCAGCCTTGGAAAGATCAATGGCCAGCCTTGATTAGGCATGCATCTTGGCCGAAATATGGGTAGCTTTTAGGCTTCAAAAGTGCCGAAATTGATGAAAGAACTTAGTCTTTTGCACTCCACGATTTGCCTCCTTGGAAACATGCACATCAGCCCTCTTTTAATGCTCTCAAAATGCTTCAGCCGAACTTTAATGCTTGGTCTTTTATGTTCATGAAAAAGAACTCCAACATGCCTTTAATGGGTGTTCACGCATGAAGCAACCAGCAGCTCATTAACTCCATGCGGCTTTTCATGAAAAGGTGCCTTGGAGAGCCTAAACATCACCCCCCTTGTCCAGCATGCCCTTAAATGCCGTCCAAGCTTGTCCCCATCCTTTAATTCGGCCAGCAACAATTAAATGTGGCTGTTGTTCCAACACCAACATTCATTTAATTAGATGTACACGCATGGGAAAGCAAAGAAGTGCTTTGTCCCTTTGTATTCCCGAAAAAGGCTCCAGCATAGTATTAAATTCGGCCAAAGTCAAGGCATGCATCCATTAAATTCGGCAGTCAAAGCATGCTGCAAACTAATGCATTAATCACGTCCATTTATGTTGGACAAAGCCTTAATTGCCGTCCGTGCTTGAGGAAACAAGACCCAACAGCTTCTTTAATGTTTTGCTGCACATTAATTCATCCCAACGAAGCACCCAACATGTTATTTAATGTGCTGCAATTCATGAAACAAAGGCTTTAGTGACTCAACCATTTCGGCTGGAAAAAGAAGCAACATGCATTAATAACATGTCTAAAATTAGCGACAACTACAATTAAACAAAAATCGCACATTTAATTTAACTTTAAAACACTTAAAAACATGTAATAAAAATGTGACAAATTAATTTAGACTAGAAAAAATTAATTTAGACACTAAATAATTTATTTAGACAAATTAATTTGCTGTAGAAAATTAATTAAATTAATTTATTCAATTTATTTAAAGCATTAAATTTTAGGAAATCAGCTCGACGAGCTAGAGCGAGCTCGAGTGAGCTCAAATCATGCCCAAATAGACTAATCCGGCTCGATGTGGAAATGCACCAAAGTGCATATTAGCTTCACGGAACTTGGGACTTCGGGTTTGAGGTTTATATACTTGTAAAACGCTAGTGCCCCAGGCGTGCCCGTATCATCCCTCCCCTCCTCAAGACGATTCGTCCTCGAATCAACCTATCAGTTGTCTCGAACAAAATTCTCCTTGCTCGACTTTCCTCGATCAAACGGGACGAATGATAATCGTAGTACCTGAAAAAGGTAACCACAAGTTAACAAACATTCGTGCAAGCCAAATATAAGCAAAACAAAACAACTAGTTCACACGCACACGGCCATAAACACTTTATCATATGAAAGTAACAAAGCCTTATCAACTTTTTGCAACAAAAGTGAATAGACTTTAAAACATGCGTATGATTTTAACAGAATCCTCAAAACAACATTATCATGCGAGTAACACATCAAATGATATATATGATTGTCACAAGCAAATAGATGAAAAAGTGCATTTGATACTCGACATGAAACAACCAAATTTTGTATTGAGGGATATACGAAATCACTTGCACATGAATTATAACGATTATCAAACACAAGTATCTTTTCATCAATCATTAAAGCAGATAGACCATCAAAAGGCAAAATGGAACATTTGGACATAACAAGATCTAAATGCTTTACAAAAATGAATTCAGCATCATGTGTTCTTTCAATATCCGAAATAGATAATTCATGAGCAAGCAAATTTGAACAGCTAAGCATTTCATGATCTAAATGTTTTGCAAAAATGAAATCATCAACGTGATGTTGATCACCATCAGAAGAGAACAAAAGGAATTCATAGGTCTCAAGTGTCTTACCTTCGGGAGTAGAAAGAAAATTATCGACTTTACCTTTCTCCGTTAGCACAGACCTTCGCTCCTCAGAATTGTAGTGTAGTCGTGGCTTTGCTCGCGCATCAATCTTTTTCAAACAAAATGGGAACTCCATGTACACGAATTCCATGTACAACCACAAAATTTGTTTAAAGAGCGAAAAATTGAAAACAAACTGAACAAATCTCGCCACATTACTCAAAAACCAAGTATCAAAAAGATAGTAGTCTTTCAAACTTACCAGGTGATACTTGAATTTCCCACAACGCAAATCAGAGTGAATTTCTGATTTAAAAACATAGGTTTGACTATTTAAGTCAAGATGGGACAATGGTTTCGATGTAACGAACATGTTAAACCAATATGAATTGTGAATTTTCAAAATCGAACGATCAAAATTCTTAACGTGCTTCAAAATAGATTTACAAAGACTCCATGATTCCGTATTGGACATTGAATTAATCTCGTAATAGCCACAGTCAAACAAATGAGGATTAAGAGAAAAGTCATCGTCATACCTTGACGAGTCTTGCATTTGTCGATTAGACACTACTCCACCGTCACACTTTGCATCATAATGATTATTAGTAGACAAACTCATCTTACCATCATTTAAAACATCAAAAGTGGTCGGAGGATGGCAATCAACGGTATTATCCACATAATCACAATTACTATGAGAATTTGGTGAAGATTGAATCTCATCAAAGCACTTACCTTCCATACCTTTTTCAATCAAATGAAAACGCCTTTTCTTCGGGAAGGTACTGAAGTTAGAGATCATCGTGAGATACGTCGGGAACCTAAAATGAAGAAACAGAATAAGAGCAAAGTTCTGATGAGTTAGTTAAATCAACACTCACTTCTTTTTGTTCTCTCATTTCTTTTTTAAGATCTTTTTCTTTTGTTTCTCTCACTTTTTCTATCTCAATTTCTTTCTCAATCTCGTTTTCACTTTTTCTTTCTTCACTTTCTTTTCCTCTCATGATTTATTTTTCCTCCTTTTCAATTTCTTTTTCTTTATTTTATTTTTCTTCTTTTTCACTCTCGTTTTCTTTTTTATTTATTTTTCTTTTTCATTTTTATTACAATAGTAAGAGGTTTCAAAAGAATCAGAAATACAAGGGTTTGCTTCAAGGATCGAAAGAACGTTCTCATAGATATCTTGATCAATTCCTCGTGAAAATTTCTTCATACGGGACTTCTTTGAATCATAAGTTGAGTAACTCATGCTTTCTTGATCGTCACTATAACATCCTAAAAATTGAGTATCGATATGTTGCATAATTTTGGTACTTAGCTTGTGAATGATTCAATTTGTGTGTTTAATATAGTCTTGAGAAGGCTCGGGATTTATGCGGAATTAGAATAAATTTTAGTAATGAGTACTTTATTGAAGTGGAACAAGTAACCTTGATGTTTAAGGAAATTAAGTGACAAAAGTTAGCATAAGATGAGCTAGTAGTAAAGTGGAGTTGGCGCCATGAGTGTTGCTTGAGGGAAGAGGTTCGAATCCCATGGTATGCATTTTGTGACTTTAATTTTTGCACTCTTCTAGCATGTGTCAGCCAAGCTCTATTTTTGGTAGGTTGGAATTTATTTTTATGGCAAGGTGGCTAATGGTTTAAGGCAAGATTTGAACATAGGGAAAGGAATCATGTGTTTTGGAAAGTTTGGAATAGCCAAACTTTGTCCATGAACTTGGACAGTTTTGGGGACTAGGGGGGTGGCCGAATGTTGTTGGAGGTATTGGTAAGAATGTGTAGCAAGTTTGGTCACTTTCATTTTGGTCATTTTGTGCTTTTCACAAAAACTTTTCTTTTCATCTTTTTCTCCCTAGCCGAATGCATTTTTTGCATTAGTGAACATCTTGTTTTCTTATTTTGGTCATTTTTTTTTTATCATTTGGTCATATTTTGCCTAACCTCTCAAGTCACTCTTCCCCTTGTGCCGAAAATACCAAAAACACAAAAGCCATTTTTTCTCTTTTTCTTTTCTTCTCCATTACCGAATGCTCTCTTGTCCCAAACCCCTCTCTTTGCTCCTTTTTCACCTTTGAAAACTGAAACACAAACCTCTCATCCTCTATTTCTTTCTTTCTCCATTTTTCTCTTTTTTTTACAAATATATTTTCTCCCTTCTCTTTTCCTCCATGGCTGAATATTACTAGTATCATTTTCTTCCATTTTTCTTCTTAGCCGAATCTTCCTCTTCATATATATTTTCTTATCAATCATTTTCTTTGCATTCGTTTTGATTAATCGGTAAGAACCCTCTTCGATTCTTTATTTTTTTCATCTTTTCTTTTGCCGAATCTATTTTTATTTGGGAGGGTCTTTTGACCGAAAGTATCCTCTATCTCTTTCTCTTAGACAATCTTTCTCGTCTTTATAGTGATATAGAGAAGGTCAAAACTCAGAGTATTCGTAATCATTGTGAATCACTAGGATTCGATTCAAAGTGTTAAGGTAAGGGTTTCTATCAAGGACTTCCATATTACTCGTTATTTCGTCAAAGATGGGTTACTAATCGATTTTATCTTAGGAACGTTATTGCTCGATTTTCATCCCGTGAACGTAAGATTTTGTGGTAAGCCGATTTCACCCTTAAAACCTATAAACTTAATTTCCAAAAATATTAGTTGGACTAATATTCTTTTGTCAATGGAGGCAAGCAAGATAGGGTCAAAAAGGGTGGTGAATAGTGTTTGGAAGAGGGGCAGATTCGCTATTCCCTCTAGATTCAAGCGAAGGGCTGCTTCCGCAATTCAAGATTTTCCACCGAGTTGTGGACCCTCATCTGGGAAGAATCAATTATTCGAAGTTGTTCGTAGTTCGGAGCCTTTAGCTATTCGGGATTTTCCACCGGGTTGTGAACCGTCAACCGGGGAGAACCGCCAAATAGTAGTTGTTCGAGATTCCGAGGGTAAAGATCTAGATTGCTTATCTTTAGCATAGATTTATATTAAGTATTAGTGTTCTAACCAAGCGTGATACGTATTTAGGTATCGACGATTAGGAAAGTATAGTCCTCACCGTAATCAGGTGTGTAATCTCACACTTATCTCATGGGTTAGATGACTTTACCGTAATTAAGCATTAGTCTAAAAAAAATCACAAAGTTGGTGAGATCGAAAAATATGGTATATTAACACTTTAGTGTTAAGAGCTTGTAATCGGTATTAAAATCGTGAAAATTTTAGAATCGCCCTTAATGGGCTAAAATGATAAAAAGTGACATTTTGGGCCCCATGTGATAAATGGGCCATATGAGTTATTTGATAAAATTGGCCAAGTATGATATGAGATATAATGGGCCAAATTGTGAAAAGGGCCAAATTGTGAAATGGGCCAAATTATAAAAAGGGCCAGATTTGTAATAATTTTTTTATGGGCCTTATGATGGAATTATCATATGAATGAATTGTCATGCATTTTATATACATGATTGCATGGGTTGGGATAATTGACGAAGAGAAGATGGCTTCGTGCCCAGCTAATGGCTTCGTGCCCAATTAATGGCTTCGTGCCCAGTTAATGGCTTCGTGCCCATTTAGTGGCTTCGTGCCCAGTTGATGGCTTCATGCCCAGTTGGTGTATTGGCGGGGTGGGTGACTAAAGCTCCCCACAAGTGTGCTGGTTGGTACGGGTGGTGTGTAGCGGATGGAAATTTAGGCTTGGTTGGGAATTGCATATCACATGCATTTTATACTTGTTATATTGTACATTTGTAAATGGGCTCAAGCCCAATTAAATGCTTAAATGGTTTTGGCCCAGTGGACTTGGTAAGTGGGTTACACACTGGGTTCTAAGTAACTCACCCCGTTTCCTTTACCCATCTCAGGTAACGATCATTAATGGAGGCTTGGGCCGGGGGATGACTTCGTGGAGGCCATACTTCGAATGATGGTTTTTGTGAACTTTGAACTACTCTTAAGTATTTTTATTTAATTACTATTTCAGCTATGATGTAATAAGGCCTCTGGTATTATTTTTGTGGATTTTTACTTGTGGATGGATTTTAATTATGTTTAAATACTAAAATGGGACTATTCTATTTTTTTATAAATGTTTTCTTAAATTCTCGTGCAAAAAGGGGTTTTTCTTAAATATTTTATTCTTGTAAATTTTTCTGTAAAATTCTTTAAGAATCTTGTTTTCAAATTTCATTTTGAACTCTTTTAAACTTCTCGTAAAATTTTTACCAATTAATTTCTAAGTTTTAATTTATAAACTCTTATGTCTTAAATCATAGATTTTAAATTAACCTCGGTTTTTAATAAACTTCAATTCCAAAATAGTTTTGAGGATCTATTTTATTTAAATCAATAAATGACTAGATGTATGTTCATTTTGTGTGACATGCCAAATCTGGTCTTAACGCATAGACCAGGGTTTGGGGTGTTACAGTCACCGTAAAAGGCTTCAAACTCGTAACTTGTTTTGCTTCGCCCTGAATACGAATCATGATGTGAATTACTTCGAGAATGATCTTTCATAGACGAATATTTATAGATTTCTTCTCGTTCGTCGCCTCGAAAAGATTTGAACTCATTTCTTGCTTCTCTCCGTCTCGAAAGCCTCGACGAACATGAGTCTTAATAAGAGTCTCTTCGCGAATAGTTTTTGGATGTATATCACGGTGAAGAACTTGACTCCGTTTTCTGACTTGATGACATCTTTCGGTCGAACATGTTTTTCATTTCACTCAACAAATATTGGAAGTCAGCGGCTGAGAACCCTTCTTGTGACTTTTTGTTGCTGAAAAAGAAACGGTTATAAAGAAGAGAAATAAACAGACAAAAATTAAAGTACCTTCCCACAAAAACCTCACAAGTCACTCACAAAGAAAAATCGCTCACACTCGTGTTTCACTCGTATAAGGCTTTTTTTTGATGAATACACTCGTGCCTTTTACCGCTCTCTCTCGCTCTCACAATTTCGTACTTCGTTTCGAAAGACTAATCGCGGCTTGAGGGTCGGCTTCAAAGTGGGTAACAAGGGTAAAACGTTAGGTATAGGGGAGGCTGAACAAAAGAAAATTTTGGTATCAGTAGGCTAAAACAAAGAAAAAAATTTTGGGGGTCGGGTAGAAGAATGGTTTCATTGTTCGGGACACGGAAGAGAAAAGATGAAAAACAAAACTTGCATATACTTCACACACTTTTTTTTTGAATTCTTTTTTTTTTTTGAATTTTTGTTTTTTTGTTCTTTTTTTTGACTTTTTTTTTGAATTTTCATTTTTTTTCTTTTTTTTCTACTATGTCAAATACAATATGCTAAAATTCAAGAAAAAAAATTACAACTTTTTTTTTGATTTTTTTCTTTACGTATTTCAGCTTCACGTACGTCATCAAAAATCCTCGTTTGATAGCTCTGATACCAGATGATACAGTCTGCCTCGGGAAGAGTCAAAATGTATGCAAGTGCCCAATCATCTACGAGGATGAATTTTAAGCCTTCGGGACAAATGAAAGTAAATATGGTTAAGATTGCGAAAATGATGATTTAAATTAAATATGGAAGAATGAGATTTGGAAATATGGAATGAGGTTCGGTTTTATGATGAAGGAAGAAGATGGAAATCGGGTGAATAGATTCAGATAGAGATAGATGAATAGAAGTTAGTTAGGTGATAGTTTGGTGGACATGGAGAGTAGGACTTAAACACAGAAACGATTCAACACACAAAGATGTCACCCCGATTTCTATAGTTGTTTAAGGTGGACGATGGAAAAATGATGATGGTCCAAAGACCCGTTACTTATCAAAATGGTATAGGTAAATGGAAGAGAATCGATGGACGACACAAGCAAGCTTGATAAGTCAGGATCGAAACTCATACGAAAGTGAAGAAGAGATAATCTCACTTAGTGAATAAATGTTCATATATGTTTCATTCCAAATTAACCAACCATACAAAATGAAAAATAATAAGTATTTATAGGTAACTAAAGGTACTAGCTGAATGGACAAAAATAGCTTAATAGCTAAGTAAGATTCAACTAGAAAAGCCTTGAAAATTCTAGAACGTTGCCCCTTGGAGTCTTGGCTAGGTCTGGCTGAATGGGGGAGTCAAATGGACATCTTCATGAACACTCCAAGTCTCCATAATATTGATGAATGAATGATCCCTTGTAGCCAAATCTAAATTCGTCAAATGGGAAGATGGATGGACGCTAGTAGGCTTGCTTCATGATGAAGAATTCGGTTGAATGAATGTAAGAAAAATAGCCTTCATGAATAATGGATGCACATTCTTGATGTATGGACAAAATTCGGTGGAAAAATTTTGTATGTGCATTGGTTGGCCGAACATTGGCATTGGGAAGCTTAAAGAACATTAAATTCGGCCTTGGAAAGATCAATGGCCAGCCTTGATTAGGCATGAATCTTGGCCGAAATATGGGTAGCTTTTAGGCTTCAAAAGTGCCGAAATTAATGAAAGAACTTAGTCCTTTGCACTCCACGATTTGCCTCCTTGGAAACACGCACATCAGCCCTCTTTTAATGCTCTCAAAATGCTTCAGCCGAACTTTAATGCTTGGTCTTTTATGTTCACGAAAAAGAACTCCAACATGCCTTTAATGGGTGTTCACGCATGAAGCAACCAGCAGCTCATTAACTCCATGTGGCTTTTCATGAAAAGGTGCCTTGGAGAGCCTAAACGTCACCCCCTTGTCCAGCATGCCCTTAAATGCCGTCCAAGCTTGTCCCCATCCTTTAATTCGGCCAGCAACAATTAAATGTGGCTATTGTTCCAACACCAACATTCATTTAATTAGACGTACACGCATGGGAAAGCAAAGAAGTTCTTTGTCCCTTTGTATTCCCGAAAAAGGCTCCAGCATAGTATTAAATTCAGCCAAAGTCAAGCCATGCATCCATTAAATTCGGCAGACAAAGCATGCTGCAAAATAATGCATTAATCACATCCATTTATGTTGGATAAAGCCTTAATTACCGATCGTGCTTGAGGAAACAAGACCCAACAGCTTCTTTAATGTTTTGCTGCACATTAATTCATCCCAACCAAGCACCCAGCATGTTATTTAATGTGCTGCAATTCATAAAACAAAGGCTTTAGTGACTCAACCATTTTGGCTTGAAAAAGAAGCAACATGCATTAATAACATGTCTAAAATTCGGCAGCAACTACAATTAAACAAAAATCTGCACATTTAATTTAACTTTAAAACACTTAAAAACATGTAATAAAAATGTGACAAATTAATTTAGACTAGAAAAAATTAATTTAGACACTAAATAATTTATTTAGACAAATTAATTTGCTGTAGAAAATTAATTAAATTAATTTATTCAATTTATTTAAAGCATTAAATTTTAGGAAATTAGCTCGACGAGCTGGAGCGAGCTCGAGTGAGCTCAAATCACGCCAAAATAGACTAATCTGGGTCGATGTGGAAATGCACCGAAGTCCATATCAACTTCACGGCACTTGGGACTTCGGGTTCGAGCTTTATAAACTTGTAAAATGCTAGTGCCCCGGGCGTGCCCGTATCAACAGTTTATTCCTTAAAGTTTCCCTTGTTTCACTGTCCAATGATTCTGACCTCTCCTAACCGAAATTCAAATATCTCACTGTACAGTTTTCATAGGTTTCTCCCACTTGTTTCTATTGAAAATAGGCTCACTAAGGAATCTATACATATAAATTATAACTCATAATTCCCTTTGTACAATTTTAAATGATTTTTCCAAGATAGAACAGAGAACCGCGAAGTCGACCAGAACCAGTCTCACTAAAATTAAGATATCACAGAATATAAAATTCCTCTTCCTTCTCTGTTTCTTTCATATAAAAATAGACACAGTAAGATTTATTTCAATATCTTTTTCACTTTCTAACTCCCTTTATCTTATTTTTCGTGATTTTTCAAAATCACGTCACTGCTACTGACCAAACTGTTTCATTGCAAAAATATGGTTACCACTTCGAATATACGCATGCCCGAGTGGTCACGGATGCCGGTTTCTGGTTTTCTTTAGTATTTTGACCGAATCATAGAACATATCATACAAACATTCAGAGAGGTATGAGATTACACACCATTTCAAACATATATTCGAAAGGGTACGGGATTACACACCTTATAAGGATTCCCTAAAGAACCACTCTTCGTTGCCCCCTAAAAATAAAATCGATCAAAAGTTAGCCTCGATTTCTTAAAAGTTCCAAAAGTCCAAAAGTACTCACTCACAAGAGTCACTTACCACAATCGCGATCCTTCCCTACTAGATTCTAAAATTCAGTCTTGCACCTTGGCTATTGCAACGAGTCCCAATCAACTTTCGAAACCAAGGCTAAGAGAAAGATAAGTAGCAGCAAGGATGGCTTGATTCGGCCTTCATCAAAAGAGAATAAGAGGAGTTTAAAATAACAACAAGTGGCTAGATTCGGCTTAGCCAAGGGATGAGAGTTTCAGCTTAGCCAAGTCAAGAGAAGAAAGAACAAACAACATGAATAAGAAGAAAGAACCTTTACCTTAATAATAGGGATGAACCGAAATGAAGAACACGGTTTGGCACTAGTAGCAAGACAACAAAGAAGGATCAGTAGTTTCGGTTTTCAAGAGAAGATGAGTGAAAATAATTGGTCACAAAGGCTAGGTGTTTTCGGCAAGACAAGAAAGAAAAGAGAAAATGCCCACTATTGTCTTGAAGTTGCGGCAATGAGAGGAGAAGTTGGAAGAATGAACACAAGGGATGCCAAAAAGAATTAGGCCTAACCAACACCAACACTATCAAAATGCTCCCATCAAAATTTGGCTACCCTCTCCCTTTCCCAAACCATTATCATCTTCACCAAAGATGAACATGGACCAAATAAAACCTTTCCAAAACATCCCCCACAAAAAATGCCAACATGTTCCCTATTCCTTCCCTTTTCTTTTACTCCTTTCCATCCACTCTTCCTGTAACAACCCAAACCCGGCCCAAACACTACGACCGAATTTGATTTGTTACCGAGTAAAACCTTGTGAACACCATTTCAAAAAAAACGTTTAATTTCCAAAAACTCCTTGTTTTCGGTTGTCTTGTTAAAGCTACCCTTAGATCTAATTTGGAATTTTAATTAAGTCCAATTGTTATACCAGTTTCAAGTGTGCCCGATGGCACGAATAACCCTTTTCGTGTTAATAAAAAAAAACATGTGATTTAATTCAATTTTAAAAGTATAGTCTTGAGTAAATATCCAACATAAAAAAAAATACGCAACTATAGTTTATGGAGGCCTTATTACAACCCAAAATAAAATTAACCAAATTTAAAGTTCTGTAAATTAAAATCCTTTGCATGGCCACCTCGAGTCCCCCCTAGCTCCTCAACCGCCATCTACGAGTCACTGAAAAATGTTAAAGGAGAAGGTGAGTCACCAAGACTCAGTATGTAACCCTTCCCCCGGTTAATACAACATTTCATACACAACATATAACAGTTAATTAAGCAAAGTATCGTGTACCCAACCTAGCCAACCAAACACCTTTGTCTACCCCACGTGGTACCAAACCACTTTGGTGACCGTAGTCGATGTGTTACCAAAACAACGGTGGTGCCAAAACCACGGTGACATATAGTCACAATGTGCTACCAAAGCACCGGTGTCCGTAGACACAAATCGGGTGATGGGGCCAACCCATCGTGTGATACCAAATCACCGCGACGATCCCATATCTCAAGTGGGGCCAACCCACGGTGGTGTTAACCACGGGGACAAGTCGCTATGAGGTACCAAACCTCTGGAGGTACCAAACCTCGGTGACGTATAGTCACGAGTGTGTTACCAAAACATCGGTGCCCGTCGGCACATTATCACCCCCTCCACTCATCAACCCACATAGTCAATAGTCACATATAGATTTATCAAATGTATTATCACAAAGATGCTTTCCAAAAGCATAAAATAGCAATCATATGCACAGTACTTACCGGTTACCCGTATACCGTTATGGTATTCAAGCCATTGCCACATACATCAAGTTAGCAATCACATTACTTAGCATAATTTAATAAGTTAAATGGTGTGTATGTACACACTGTTACCACGTTAGCCTTAGATCCCGAAGTTAAACAATCGGCCACACTCTAAGTCCTTGCCCCTATATTCGCCAACTATCAAGGTTAGTATTATGGCCTATTCGGCCAAACCAAAAGATTTAAAGGGATCATACTTTGTACCCGAATCCTTACCCAAATCACTTTGAGTACTAGCCTTAGCGTCCGAATTGCGAATCTGGTTTACAAACTACACTTGGTCAATTAATAACACTAATACCCATAGCCTTGGCTTTTAAACACTAATATAAGCCTTACCTATACTTACCAAATTCCGTTTGTCGTGAATGTAAGATCCGATCTCACCGCTTTGAGATCCCTGAGTCCTTGGTGAAATCGGCTTCAATAGAAAGGTTAGCCAACCATTAGTACTTGCCAACTTTCGGCTTTTTCCTTTAATCCAAATCGCAGAACATTAGAGATAAGGGAAATTGACATTCGGCTATAGCCACTCACCTTTACCTAATCACCACAATGATTAACTTGAAGAGGTCCAACCACCTTGGTATTCGGCCAAAAGAGATTCCAAATAAGAGAAGAGGATTTCGGTTCTACAAGGGAGTATAGGAGAATAGGGTCTTAATTTACGAATAAAGAAGCTATGGAGATGTGAAGGGTTCGGCCAAGGAGTTTTAAGAAAGAAAATAAAGAGAAAACGAGGAGGAGGAAGAAATTAAATTTGCTGCAGAAAAAGTCTAAAAGAGAAACCATGGTGATAGAGGGGGTTTATAAAGAATTCGGCACTCCCCCTCCCATTGCTTGCCGTCCACTCTTCATAGGAAGAGTTTGAATTTCGGCAACCCCTTAATTTGCTCCTGACCAATTATTTGATTTAATTCAAATAATTTTGAACACCCAAAATAATCAAATATTAATCCCTTTAATAATCCTTTATTATCTTAATATCCTGATAATAAAATCCCTTTTTTAAAAGCTCATATTATCTCTAAATAATAATAAATAAAAGAGTTTAAAGAGAGGAAGACTCCCCCCTCTGTGCCGTCCCTAAAAAACAAAAAGAGAAAATGTTGCGACTCGAACCAAGGCTCTCCTTGTTCCCCCTTGTGGCGTCACATGTAGCTCTTAAGTGGGCTTACTTTGCCACTTTACTAAGGGCTTTTTAGTGTTATCAATCCCTCATTTATTCTTATAACACCCACTTGCTAAGGCTCCCTACCTTTTAAGTTAAAAACTGAATTTCTCCATCAAACCGAGCACACTTAAAGCCTTAAATTAAGCTTATTTATTCCATAAATAATACCACGATAGTTCTTACATAAGAATAATAATTCGATTCCAAATAACCCCACATTTGGGATGTTACGATTCTACCCCCTTAGAATAAATTTCGTCCTCGAAATTCCTTAATAAAAAGAGATGGGGTATTGTCGCCATCATCTCCTCGGGCTCCCACGTAGCTTCTTCCACTCCGTGGTTCCGCCATAACACTTTCACTAAAGGCTTTGCCTTCCCGTAGAACTTTCACATCTCGATCTACAATCGAACAGGTTCTTCCTCAAAAGATAAATCCGTGTTCACCTCGACCTGCCAGCATCGGCACAATGTGCGAAGGATCGACCGATACCGTCTCAAAGATTGATACATGGAATACGTTATGAATTTGACTCGATTCTGCACGGCAACTCTAGTTTGGTAAGCCACTGGTCCTATTCGCTTCACCACAGTATATGGCCCAATGAACCTTGGGCTCAACTTCCCTTTTCGCCCAAATCTCAACACCTTTTTCCAAGGCGACACTTTCAGAAAGACTTTGTCTCCCACAGCATACTCCACTTCCTTGCGTTTGAGATCGGCATAAGACTTCTGCCTATCCGATGCTTCCTTGAGACGAGACCGAATCACCTTGACTTTGTCTTCCGTCTCGGTTACCAATTCTGGACCCAGAACTTGTCTTTCTCCCAACTCTGTCCAACATGTAGGAGTACGACACTTTCGTCCATATAGGGCCTCGTATGGAGCCATTTGAATACTCGCTTGATAACTATTGTTATAAGCGAATTCCGCTAGTGGTAGGTACTCCTCCCAACTACCACTAAAATCCAAGACACAGCCTCTTAACATGTCTTCTAAAATCTGTATCACCCTTTCCGAAGTGTCCGTCGATTGTGGATGGAAAGCGTCTTGATCAAATCTAACCGTGTACCCAAAGCTTGATGCAACGCTTTCCAAAACCTTGACGTAAATCTGGGATCTCTATCCGAGATAATCGACACTGGCACGCCATGCAACCTCACTATTTCACCCACATACAGCTTTGCTAGCTTCTGGAGAGAGTAATCCATTCTCACCGGCATGAAGTGAGCTGATTTAGTTAGGCGATCTACAATTACCCAGACTGCGTCCTTCTTGGTGGGCGTAAGGGGTAGCCCACTAACAAAATCCATGGTGATCCTCTCCCATTTCCACTGAGGGATCTTTATCGGTTGAAGTAGTCCCAATGGTGACTGATGTTCAGCCTTAACCTACTGACACGTCAGACACTTCCCTACGAACTCCGTTATCTCACGCTTCAACCCAGGCCACCAAAACTGTTTTCGCAAATCTCCATACATCTTGCTTCCCCCAGGATGCATAGCGTATGGGCTGCTATGTGCATCTCGGAGAATTTTCTGCCTCAATTCTGCGAGGGTCTACCCTAATTCCTTCAGCTGATACCACATGACCTAAGAAAGCCACTTCCCTAAGCCAAAATTCACACTTACTGAATTTGGCATACAACTGCTTCCCCCTCAATATTTGCAGAACTATTCGTAAGTGCTTATCATGCTCCTCTTCCGTCTTTGAGTAAACCAATATGTCGTCTATGAACACCACGACGAACTGGTCCAAGTACTGCTGGAATACTCTGTTCATCAAGTCCATGAATGCCGCCGGTGCATTAGTCAACCCGAATGGCATCACCAGGAACTCGAAATGCCCATACCAAGTTCGGAATGCCGTTTTGTGAACATCAGCCTCCTTTACCTTAAGTTGATGATATCCTGACCTAAGGTCTATCTTTGAAAACACCGAGGCACCCTTCAGTTGATCGAACAAGTCGTCAATCCGAGGCAACGGATACTTGTTCTTGATCGTTAACTTATTTAACTGACGGTAGTCGATGCACATCCGCATAGAACCGTCCTTCTTCTTGACAAACAACACAGGTGCTCCCCACGGAGATATGCTTGGTCGTATAAACCCTCTATCCAAGAGCTCCTGAATTTGAGCCTTTAGCTCCACCAATTCCTTTGGTGCCATTCGGTATGGTGCTATGGACACAGTGCCGCTTCGGTAGCAAGTCTATACCAAATTCGACTTCTCGATCCGGAGGCAAACCCGGAAGTTCTTCTGGGAACACATCAACAAATTCCCCAACCGTTCGGACCTTTTCAACTACCAACTCCTTAGCTTCCAAAGCCCAAAAACGCCTCACAACCCTTCTTGACCATCTTTTCACCTTCAAGGCGATCACTACGTTGGATAGATAATTCCTTCTATCTCCTATCATAACCACTTCATCACCTTGATGCGTCTTAAGGACCATGCGCTTTAGTCGCGCAATCCAAACTTGCTTGGTACTTAACCAACCAATCCATACCAAGGATCAAATTGAACTCCCCAAACGGTAGTTCCATTAGATCGACTACAAATACTACCCTTGGAGTTCTAGGGTACGCCTCTATAGAGTTTATCTACGACTCACGGAGTGACCTAAGGGGCTAACTACGGTCATCTCCTAGAAGCGGTTTGAGTTTAGGTCCATTGTTCCTACCACACTACTAGCAATGTACGAGTGTGTCGAGCCCACATCAATCAATGCAACATAAGGAAAATCGAAAATTAGAAACGCATCGGTTATGACATCCGGTGCGTCACCTTCTTCGCGACACCTCATTTGCGTAAACTAAGCCAGCCGCCTAGCCTGCGTGTTGCCTGCACCTCACCGCCTTGAGTTCCACGACCTCGGTTAGGACCGTTGTTTCCTCTACCATTACCACGACCCTCCGTGGTCCTACATTTCTATCTTGAGCACGGTTCGTCGCTCTTCCGTCGCTTCTTAGCTAGTTTCGGGGACAATCTCGACGCGATGCTCCAAAGATCCACACTCAAAGCATCCTTTGTCACCAGCCCAACAACCTCCCCAATGGGTCTTTCCACGCGATTGCAATCGAGTCGGCCTTTGATTAGCGAGTTGTGGGCCTTGTTGCTGATTGGGCCCACTTGGCCTAGCCTTTTCTCGAGCATTCCCGCTTGATCCGGTGACCCAAAACTTCTCTTCGATTGTTCTTACTATAGTTACGCCTCACACCTCCTTGATTCCCTCGACTACCTTAGCCTTCTCCACTAGGGATGAGAACTCACGAACTCTTTGTGGGGCAAATCAAGAACCTTAAATCATCTCGAGTCCATCCTCAAAGCGGACACAGCGCTCATGTTCGAGAGCCACGATGCCTCTCGCATATCTACTCACCTTAGAAATTCCGCCTCATATTCGACACGGACTTAGTTCCTTGAACTAATCCCGAGAAAAGCCTTTCTCTGCAAGGCGTCGGTGTAGCTAATGCCCACATACTTTTTACGATAGGCGGTTCGAAATACTCCCAAGTCAAATCATCTGTCAGAGCCCCATCTCGAACCGTAAGCCACCACCGATACGCTTCATCCTTTAGAAGCGACACGCCCTTTCGGCTTCTCTTCTTGATCGGTCAAGGTCATCCATGATCCTTTCAGTCGACTCTAGCCAGTATTCCGCTGCACTGGGTGCCACTCCTGACACACCTCGGAATACCTCCGCTCCGTTAGATCGGAGTCGCTCGGGGACGATTCCGAGCTCCAACATTTCCACCAGCCCGACCACCATCTCCAAGACTCGCGCAACGACTTGCGATACCGACTCGCCACCGGTCTGCTCCGGCTCCTCAGCTCTAAAAGTAGGAGGTGGTGGTGGCGGTGGTACCTCATTTTCTGAACCTTGTCCTGACCTGACGGGTTCAGACACCGTCATCCTACCCCTACCACGTCCACGGCGTCCACGTCCTCTAGAACTCATTCTATCTACCGCGCTTTTAATCTGATTAAGAGAAATTTTATGCGTTAGCATTTGTTTCACTTTATTACTCGCGAAGAAGTTTTATGAATGAGGTTTAATCAGAGATTCTTTCGAGCAAACAATGTTTCAGTTTCCTATCCTAGTTCACACAAAGAAGTCCATGCATCCATTCCTTAATACTTTCCATACCTATTCACTCATCGGACATTTCTGCCCATTTCTAACCCAGGGGTATTTTCGTCTTTTTCCTACAGGGGTATTTTCGTAATTTTCCAGGACCAGAATATTTTACTGATGATTTCCAAAGCTAAGCTACTTGGTATTTGTAACATAGTTGAAATTTTTAAGCAAAACCGTCGAATTAATATTTTATGGGTCAGGGCATTTTGGTAATTTTACTCCTAAGGGTATTTCTGTAATTTTCCACAAGTCAAGTTTTCCGAGAAAAACATTGTATACTAAGTGTTCTAGGGTTTGAGAGGGTTATTGGATAAGTTTTGAAAACATTAGGGCTTGTTGTTTCCTTCTTTTTCGAAAACATGGCTGATTCCCTTTTTCGGGTTTTAATCATTGTTTTTAGCCTATGACCGAGAGCCTTCTGGTCGGGGTGAACCAAAGCTACGCACTGAGCGTAATTCAAGTGAAGAGGAGGTGGGTCACGCGGACCGCTTAAATACCAAGCTCTCTTCGAACCTTTCTAGACATGCGCGCATGAGAGGTTACCACACCACTGAACCTTCTGAGTTAGGGTGAACCGAAGCTACGCACCAGGTAGGATACCTGCGAAGAGGAGGTGAGTCACGAGGACTGCTTAAATACCAAGCTCTTCCGGATCCAATCCTAGACATGCGTACAGGGGTTACCACACCCTACCTCATTGACTAAGTCATAGGTTGGTTTAGTTCCTTAAGTCTTATGCTTCGTTGTGTTTGAGTAATCTAACCTTAGGGTCCAAGTCCTATAAGTCTATCTACGTTCCATGCTTCCTACCCTTCTACAGAATATAATTCACGTAAAGGTTTAGATGTACTTACCAGGCGGATCGGTGCAGGAGACTCGGGCCATCTTTGCTTGAAAACCCAGAAATCATACCATAAGGCCTACCAAAAACATTTTTGGGCCTTGGGCCCCCACAGCCGAGCTTTGAACTGGGCTCTGATACCAATTCTGTAACAACCCAAACCCGGCCCAAACACTACGACCGAATTTGATTTGTTACCGAGTAAAACCTTGTGAACACCATTTCAAAAAAAACGTTTAATTTCCAAAAACTCCTTGTTTTCGGTTGTCTTGTTAAAGCTACCCTTAGATCTAATTTGGAATTTTAATTAAGTCCAATTGTTATACCAGTTTCAAGTGTGCCCGATGGCACGAATAACCCTTTTCGTGTTAATAAAAAAAAACATGTGATTTAATTCAATTTTAAAAGTATAGTCTTGAGTAAATATCCAACATAAAAAAAAAATACGCAACTATAGTTTATGGAGGCCTTATTACAACCCAAAATAAAATTAACCAAATTTAAAGTTCTGTAAATTAAAATCCTTTGCATGGCCGCCTCGAGTCCCACCGGCTCCTCAACCGCCATCTACGAGTCACCTGAAAAATGTTAAAGGAGAAGGTGAGTCACCAAGACTCGATATGTAACCCTTCCCCGGTTAATACAACATTTCATACACAACATATAACGATTAATTAAGCAAAGTATCGTGTACCCAACCTAGCCAACCAAACACCTTTGTCTACCCCACGTGGTACCAAACCTTTGGTGACCGTAGTCACGATGTGTTACCAAAACACTGGTGGTGCCAAACCACTTTGGTGACATATAGTCACAATGTGCTACCAAAGCACGGTGTCCGTAGACACAAATCGGGTGATGGGGCCAACCCATCGTGTGATACCAAATCACCGCGAGACGATCCCATATCTCAAGTGGGGCCAACCCACGGTGGTGTTAACCACGGGGACAAGTCGCTATGAGGTACCAAACCTCGGAGGTACCAAACCTCTGGTGACGTATAGTCACAAAGTGTGTTACCAAAACACTGGTGCCCGTCGGCACATTATCACTGCCCCCTCCACTCATCAACCCACATAGTCAATAGTCACATATAGATTTATCAAATGTATTATCACAGCATGCTTTCCAAAAGCATAAAATAGCAATCATATGCATGTGTACTTACCTGGTTTACCCGTATACCGTTATGGTATTCAAGCCATTGCCACATACATCAAGTTAGCAATCACATTACTTAGCATAATTTAATAAGTTAAATGGTGTGTATGTACACACCTGTTACCACGTTAGCCTTAGATCCCGAAGTTAAACAATCGGCCACACTCTAAGTCCTTGCCCTATATTCGGCCAACTATCAAGGTTAGTATTATGGCCTATTCGGCCAAACCAAAAGATTTAAAGGGATCATACTTTGTACCCGAATCCTTACCCAAATCACTTTGAGTACTAGCCTTAGCGTCCGAATTGCGAATCTGGTTTACAAACTACACTTGGTCAATTAATAACACTAATACCCATAGCCTTGGCTTTTAAACACCAATATAAGCCTTACCTATACTTACCAAATTCCGTTTGTCGTGAATGCAAGATCCGATCTCACCGCTTTGAGATCCCGAGTCCTTGGTGAAATCGGCTTCAATAGAAAGGTTAGCCAACCATTAGTACTTGCCAACTTTCGGCTTTTTCCTTTAATCCAAATCGCAGAACATTAGAGATAAGGGAAATTGACATTCGGCTATAGCCACTCACCTTTACCTAATCACCACAACAGATTTAACTTGAAGAGGTCCAACCACCTTGGTATTCGGCCAAAAGAGATTCCAAATAAGAGAAGAGGATTTCGGTTCTACAAGGGAGTATAGGAGAATAGGGTCTTAATTTACGAATAAAGAAGCTATGGAGATGTGAAGGGTTCGGCCAAGGAGTTTTAAGAAAGAAAATAAAGAGAAAACGAGGAGGAGGAGGAAGAAAGAAATGGGCTAACATTGAGAAAAAGTCTAAAAGAGAAACCATGGTGATAGAGGGGTTTATAAAGAATTCGGCACTCCCTCTCCCATTGCTTGCCGTCCACTCTTCATAGGAAGAGTTTGAATTTCTGCAACCCCTTAATTTGCTCCGACCAATTATTTGATTTAATTCAAATAATTTTGAACACCCAAAATAATCAAATATTAATCCCTTTAATAATCCTTTATTATCTTAATATCCTCGATAATAAAATCCCTTTTTAAAAGCTCATATTATCTCTAAATAATAATAAATAAAAGAGTTTAAAGAGAGGAAGACTCCCCTCTCGCGCCGTCCCTAAAAACAAAAAGAGAAAATGTTGCGACTCGAACCAAGGCTCTCCTTGTTCCCCTTGTGGCGTCACATGTAGCTCTTAAGTGGGCTTACTTTGCCACTTTACTAAGGGCTTTTAGTGTTATCAATCCTCATTTATTCTTATAACACCCACTTGCTAAGGCTCCTACCTTTTAAGTTAAAAACTGAATTTCTCCATCAAACCGAGCACACTTAAAGCCTTAAATTAAGCTTATTTATTCCATAAATAATACCACGATAGTTCTTACATAAGAATAATAATTCGATTCCAAATAACCCCACATTTGGGATGTTACACTTCCTTACCATATTTCCTTAGCCACCTTGCCAAAATTAAAAAGTCTAACTTGCCTTATTTACAAGCTTGGCCGACACTTAGGGAAAGAGTACAAAAAAATAGTCAAAATTTTACACTTGATGGGATTTGAACCTCCTCCCTCAAAGTCCTTCATGTGGCACCATAACCTCTTTACCATATGCTCAATTATGCAAGCAATTTACTCTCTTATTTCCATAAGACTTGATGCCACTTACTATCTCTCCTTAAAGTGCTAAAACACAAAATTTTACTAAAGCCCAACTTGAAATCGGAACTTCATAGAACCCCGTAACTTTCTAAAATCACCTTCCTAATAAGCCCAACTTGAAAATAATGCCGTTCTCTTATTCTGTAACATCCCAAAATTGGGCCTAGTAGAATTGGACCTATTGGGCCCATTGGACCTTGAGCGTAGAAGCGTTTTAAAATTCATTGGAATTTGAGAACGGCATTATTTCAAGTTGGACTTATTAGGAAGGTGATTTTGGAGAGTTACGAGGTTTCTAGGAAGTTTCGGGTTCAAGTTAAGTTATAGGAAAAATTTTGTGTTTAAGCACTTTAAGGAGAGATAGTAAGTGGCATCAAGGCTTATGGAAATAAGAGAGTAATTTGCTTGCATAAATGAGCAATTGGTAAAGAGGATATGATGCCACATGAAGGACTTTAAGGGAAGAGGTTCAAATCCCACCAAGTGCAAATATTTTGGATTAAATTTTTGTACTAATAAGGTAAGTGTCGGCCAAGGCTTTAATATGGTATGGAGTACTTTTTAATTTTGGAAGGGAGGCTAAGGAATATGGTAAGGAGGAAGATAAGGGAAAAAGAGGGGAAAGAAATGAAAGAAAAGGAAGGATAAGGGAACATGTTGGCATATAGTGTGGAAGGTGTTTTGGAAAGATTTTAATTGGTTAATGTTTATCTTTTGGAAAAGATGATAATGGTTTTGGAGGGGGGTTTGTGATAGCCGAATTTTCTATAGGAATTTGAAAATTTTTGGTGCTTGAAGAGGTTGTTTTCTCCTCAGCATTTTGGTGTCTTTTACTTTCTCTAATTTTTCCCTCTTTGCCGAAACTCCAAAGCCAAAAAGAGAGCATCTTTTTCTCTTATTTTGACCGAAACCCTCAAGGCATCTTTACTTCTTTTCCCTTTGATAGTCGAACCCATTATCATCCTATTCCTTCATCATTTCGTTCACCATCGTGTGGGAAAAAACTCTTCTTAATCAGATCGATAAGAGACTCTATTCTATCATTGTATTTTTCTTTTCTCCATGTCGAATTTTGTGCCCTTGTCTTGGGATGGTTTTCTTAACCGAAAACATCATTTCTTCTATTCTCTCTAAGCGTGATCATCTTTCTTTTCGTAGTGTTCTAGTGTGTAGTCGTAAAGGATATTCTTGTTGATCCCTCTCTAGTCTTGAGTCAAACGATTGAAGTCGAATCTATCATCATTAAGGTAAGGGGTTCATTTTCGGATTTTTCGTTATATCTCTATTTGGCTATGTTGCAAATCGGATTGAAGTTTTGACTAATCGATTATGTTTTAGGGACGAAATCACTCGATATATTCTATTTGCAAATTCTTCGGATATAGTGATAAGTGATTCAAGTGTAAGCAATGCGTTGAGTATGAATCTTTTGGAAATCCGAGGCTAACTTTTGGTTGGTATTGTTCTAGGATCAACGGAGAGTGGTTCTTTAGGAAATCAAAATAAGGTGTGTAATCCCGTACCCTTCCGAATACATGTTTGAAATAGTGTGTGTTCTCACATCTCTCTAATTATTTGCATGAAATGTTTTGTGATTTGGTTGTAATACCAAAGAAAACCGGAAACCGGCTTCCGTGATCACTCGGGCGTGCGTAGGTTCATAGTGGTAACCATATTTTTGCAATGAAATAGTTTTGGTCAGCAGCAGTGATGTGATTTCGAAAAATCATGAAAAATAGGAGAAAGGGAATTAGAAAGTGAATAAGATATCAAATTAAAGCTTACTGTGTCTATTTTGATATGGAAGAAACAGAGAAGGAAAAGGAATTTTATATTCTGAGATATCTTAATTTTAGTGAGACTGGTTCTGATGGACTTTGTGGTTCCCTATTCTGTCTTGGAAAAATCGTATAAAATTGTACAAAGTAAATTAAGAGTTATAATTAATATGTATGGATTCCTTATTGAACCTATTTTTAATAGAAACAAGTGGGCGCAGCATATGAAAACCGTACAGTAAGATATTTGAAATTAAGATAAGAGAGGTCAGAATCGTTGGACAGTGAAACAAGGGAAACTTTAAGGAATAAAATTTACTAAATGGTTAAGTCAAAAATTCTAGAAAAATTATGGTAAGAAGATATATGAGTCTAGTTTCAAGAAAAATTTACGGATCTAAATTTCAAGTTTCCTTATCCGAGTTATGGTCAGTTTAGTCCGTATGATAGAGATGGACAGTTTCAATTTTTATGCCCCAAATTAGTAGTTAAGTCTGGGTTGCGAAATTACCATAATACCCTTAGAGGGTAAATTACCGAAAAACCCCTGGGTTGCGAGATTACCAAATTACCCTTAGTGGGTAAGATTACCGAATTACTGAAATGTCCTTATGGACCGATTTACCGAAATGCCCCTAATGGGCCGATCTAATGTATTGTTAATGGGCCGATTTGATATATATTGTTTTGGGGGCCGATCTGATATATTGTTTAATGGGCCAATTTGACATATGGCTTAATGAGCCAATTTGATATAATGCCCTAATGGGCTGATTTTGCAAAGTGTTAATGGGCCAAATTGTTTGTAATAAATCTCTGAGTTATTAATTATCGTGGTTATATTGTAAATATCATGATTTACGATGTATGTTGCATTTACATAAGTTGCATGGGATTGGGATATTGATGATCGGGGAAGTGAAATTTGGTGGCTCTGCCACATATTCTGGTGACTCTGTCACATTTTGTCTGGTGGCTTGTCCACAATTCGAATTTGATATAAATGGCTAAATGCCTGCGATTGGTGTGTTGGCGGGGTGGGTTGACAAAAGATCCCCACAAGTGTGATGGATGGTACGGGTGGTGTGTAGCGGATGGATTATTAGGTTGGTTTGGGATTACATTACATTCATACATTTGCTTCATTCTAAGATTGTTTTGTAAAAGGGCTTAGGCCCAAGATGATTTCTATATGGGCTCCGGCCCAAGAATTTTGTTATATGGGTTCAGGCCGGTGGATGACTGGGTGTAAGGGGATTTCACACTGAGTTCTTGTAACTCACCCCCCTTTTTCTTAACCCTTGTAGGTAATGCTCCGTGACGAGGACTTGGGGCCATGGATGACTCGGTGGAGGCCATACTTCAGAAATGGTGTTTATTTTGGACTTTAGATTTCTATTTCCGTTCACTTTACTATTTTGGTTTTTATGATGTAATAAGGCCTCTGGAGTATTTATTTTTGCTTTATGTTGACGTACTTTAATCTTGCTTGAATTGTTTTTAAATGGGAATTTTTCTAAAAACTTAAATAAAGATTTTCCAAAATTGATTAACAAAAGGATTTCATAACAAACTTTTACAAATAATTTTAACTCGAATTTTCTTTAAATATATCAATGACATTTTCAAAAGTCACGGTTTTAAAAGATTACTAGTTTGATTATCGATTTATCAAACAACCTCTCAAAAATACTTGTATTTTATCTACGTTTTCACAACGTTTTCAAAATGCTTCTGCAACTCTATTTATAAACATCACATTTTCGTAAATTATTTATTTCAAATATGCTTCCGCAAACGAAAAGGTTTTTAAAGATAATTACGTTTTCAAGTAGACATCAATTGCTTAAGTGTTTTGGGTTTTAACAAAGAGGCTGAAATTTTTAAACGAGTTTTTTTTTGTGTGACACGCCAGATTCGGGCCTAACTTTTGGGCCGGGTTTGGGGTGTTACATGTTCCCATGAATTTTAAAATGCTTCTACGCTCAAGGCCCAATGGGCCCAATAGGTCAAATTCTACTAGGCCCAATTTTGGGATGTTACACAAGATGTACCAATGGTCTCGATAAATCAAACTTATTAAACCAATAGGAATTATGCACATTCAAGATCGAGCAATCAAAACTCTTGACATGTTTTAAAACCGATTTGCAAAAACTCAAAGATTCCGCATTAGACAATGAACAAATCTCGTAATAACCACAATCAAACAAACTGGGATTAAAAGAAAATTCATCGTCATACTTTATCGAGTCTTGCATTTTTCAGATATACGTGACTCCATCGTCACAATTTGCAACGCAATGATTTTCAAAAAATAAATTCATTTTACCATCATTCAAAATATCACAAGGGATAGATGGATGGCAAAGGACGATATCATTCACATAATCACATTCATTAGAAAAATTTGGTGGAGACTGAAACGTTTCGAAGCACTTACCTTCCTTACCTTCCGGCATAGGCGGTTCAATTTCACTTTCAACCTTACCTTTTTCAATCAAAGAAAAACGTCGCTCTTCCAGGAGGTATTAAAGTTGAAGATCTTTGTGCGATACGTCGGGAACCTGAAAAGTAGAAACAGAAGAAGAACAAGCTTCAAAGGGGTTAGTTAAAGCATCTCTCTCTTTTTCTTGCTCATCTTGTTCTTTTGTTTCTTTTTCAACATCTTTTTCTATCTCAGTTTCTTTCTCAATCTCGATTTTAATTTTTCGTTCTTCACTTTCTTTTTCTCTCATGTTCTCGAATTATTTCTCTTCTTTTTCTTCACTCTCATTTTTATTTTCTTTTCTCTCGAACTCTTTTTCAATTTCTTTTTCTTTATTTTCTTTTTCTTTTTTATTTTCTTCTTTTTCACACTCTTTTTCACATTCTTTTTTGATTTCGTTACAACTCGTAGAGGTTACAAAAGAGTCAAAAAGAGAAGGGTTTGACTCAAAGAAAGAAGTCATTTTCTCATAGAAATCATTTGCTATCCTTTGTGAAAGATTCTTCGTGTAGGATTTCTTTGAATCATACGTCGAATAACTCGTGATTTCCCATCCATCGCCTTGAAAAGAATCGAGCTCGTAACTTCCTTCTCTCCGTCTTGACGGCCTCGTTGAGTAGGAGTCTCGATAATAGTCACTTCTCAAATAGTCATCGGGAACGGTTCTTCGAGAAGAATACCTCGAGGATGTTTTCTTGGAAATTTCTGAACGGGTATATCGATTAACTTGCACGTCATCTTAGAGGGAGTAAGAATCATAGTCAACTACTCGTCTCAGAATCGATGGTGAAAAGGACTCGCGTCAGGACTTCTTCAAGTAATATTTGGGGGTATATCTTCGTGGGGTTCTTGGGTCTATTTTTTGACTTGAAACGTCTCGTTCATAGAAGGCTCGTGGTTCCACACGATTCAATCTTTCGTGCAATTTGTCGAACTTTGAATTCACCATTCTTCGCATCTCTTGTTCCAAATATTGGAACTCCGATTCGGTGAACTCTTCGCGAGACATGACTTTTTTGCTGAAAGAAAAAAATGTTAGTGCTCAAAAAATGAAATTAAATACCTTACCACAAAAGGTCTCACCAATCACTCAGAAAGAAAATTTACTCCACTCGTGTTTACACTTAGAATCGACTTTTTCTATAATATAACACTCGTGCCTTTTACCACTCAGTCTCGTCTCTCAATTTCGTACTTCATTTTGAAAAGACTTATTACGGCTTGAGGGTCGGCTTCAAAGTTGGTAACAACGGATGGATGTCAGGAATAGGGGAGGCTGAGCAAAGGAAAGTTTGGTATCGGGTAGGCTAAACAAAAGAGAAAGCAAATGGGGTAGAAGGAGAAGTACCAACGAAAAATTTGGAGATTGGGCGGTAGAAAACGATTTCGATGATCGGGAAACAGGATAGAAGAGATGGGATCCAAAACTTGCATAAACTTCAAGAACTTTACCTTTTTTTTTACTTTTTTTTAATTCGTATTTTTTTAACTTCGATTTTTGTTTTGAATTTTCGTTTTTTTAACTCTTCAAATGCATGAAAAATAAATACAATAGAAACAAAATTACAACTTGAATTTTTTTTGATTTTTTTGATTTTTTTATTACAAACACGAATCTATTTCAGCTTCACGAACGTCGTAGGAACTCCTCATTTTGTAGCTCTGATACCAAATGATACGATCTGACTCAGGGTGAGTCGAGTCGTATAAGAGTTTGTCCGGTCGTCTACGAGGAGGAAATGAAGTCTTCGGGAAAAATAGTCAAAATTTGAGGTTGACTTTGCGGAAGCTTGGAAAAGGGGATTTTTTGGCAATAGTTTTAAGTTAGGAATGGAGGTCAAAATTGATGAAGTGGATTTGGTTTAGGTCAGTTCGATTAAGGAAGAATGGAAGTAATGAAAATGGTGTTTGAATGGTTCGATTTAACAAATGATAACAAAGGGATAGTTGAGTGATAATTTGGTGGAAATGAATAGTAGATCTTAAACAAGAAACGATTCAACACAAATATGTGTCACCCCGTTTTCTATACCATTTAAGGTGGAAATATGGAAGTCGAATATGGACCAAGACCCGTTATCTATAAAGATAAGAACCTATGGTATAAGTTGATGGATGAGAATGATTGATGCCACAAGTAAGAAAACTTGATAAGTCGAAATCGAAACTCGTACGAAAGAAAGAGAGGAGAATAATCTCACTCAATGAACAAAAGTTCATAAAATATATTCCAAGTTCCAAAAAATCCCCCTTTTACAAACTAATAACAAGGTTATATAGTGTTTACATGTGGTTAGCTGAAGAGACAAATGAATTCAACTTTAATATGCATTTAAATGGCTGAAATAAAATCTAAAAACTCTTGAATTCCTCCAGCCAAATAATAGCAACTTTATGACTCCTAATGAGCTGATTAAATGAATTTGAATGCTTTAAAAATGTCCCTTGAGTTGTCCTTGGCTAGCCGAAAAGTCTGCAGCAACTAATAGTGTTTTAAAAGGCTTAAATGTCCATCTTGAATGCTTTTAAAAATGTCCCTTGAGTTGTCCTTGGCTAGCTGAAAAGTCTCCAGCAACTAAATAAAAATTTGTAACTAATATGTGACCTTTAAGCTTCAAATGAATAAAAGTTCATAAAATGAATTCCAAGTTCCAAAAAATCCCCCTTTTACAAACTAATAACAAGGTTATATAGTGTTTACATGTGGTTAGCTGAAGAGACAAATGAATTCAACTTTAATATGCATTTAAATGGCTGAAATAAAATCTAAAAACTCTTGAATTCCTCCAGCCAAATAATAGCAACTTTATGACTCCTAATGAGCTGATTAAATGAATTTGAATGCTTTAAAAATGTCCCTTGAGTTGTCCTTGGCTAGCCGAAAAGTCTCATGACAACTAATAGTGTTTTAAAAGGCTTAAATGTCCATCTTGAATGCTTTTAAAAATGTCCCTTGAGTTGTCCTTGGCTAGCTGAAAAGTCTCCAGCAACTAAATAAAAATTTGTAACTAATATGTGACCTTTAAGCTTCAAATGAATAAAAGTTCATAAAATGAATTCCAAGTTCCAAAAAATCCCCCTTTTACAAACTAATAACAAGGTTATATAGTGTTTACATGTGGTTATCTGAAGAGACAAATGAATTCAACTTTAATATGCATTTAAATGGCTGAAATAAAATCTAAAAACTCTTGAATTCCTCCAGCCAAATAATAGCAACTTTATGACTCCTAATGAGCTGATTAAATGAATTTGAATGCTTTAAAAATGTCCCTTGAGTTGTCCTTGGCTAGCCGAAAAGTCTGCAGCAACTAATAGTGTTTTAAAAGGCTTAAATGTCCATCTTGAATGCTTTTAAAAATGTCCCTTGAGTTGTCCTTGGCTAGCTGAAAAGTCTCCAGCAACTAAATAAAAATTTGTAACTCATATGTGACCTTTAAGCTTCAAACGGTTATTGGAAGAAGAAGTCTTTGTCATTAGAAATTAATTGATGTATAATGCTTCCTTCAATTATCATAATGACTCCTTTAAATGTTGAATAATGCTTCCTTTATGTGTGTAACCAATTCTCACTTGAAAAGTCACATTAAACTCTTTGTAACATCCCATGAGTGTAACGGTTTCAATTTGAAAGGTTTCCTACATTCAAACACATTAAAATGGACATATTAACCACATTTAATCACTTATTAAACACTAATTTAACTTAAACACATTAAACACTTATTAAAAGCTAATTTAACTTAACGCATTAAACACTTATTAAACACTAATTTAACTCAACACATTAAACACTTGACTTTATTAAATGAACTAAAAGTTAAGACTTCAATTAATGCGATAATTAATTAATTTATGGAAGCGAATTAAACTAACTTAAACACTTTATTAAATAAACTAAAAGTTAAGACTTCAATTAATGCAGACAACTAGTTAATTTATGGAAGCAGAATTAAACTAACTTAAACTCATACTTCATTAAAACATCCTAGTAACTAGATTAATTAATAAGCCTCTTATTAAACACAACTTATTTATTTAAACTAGACACCTTTATTTAAAGCTAATATTTAGTTTAAAAGTTTGTATTCAGCAAAAAATTAAAAAATGCATGAATTAAATCAAGCTAAACACAAACTGAATGAACTGAATGTAAACTTAAACCAAGCTCAATGAGCTGAGATGAACTCATGTGAGCTAAACCACATCGGAAGGAAGTTTAATTGAGCTGAAAATGAGCTGGAATCAGCTTCATTTTGTACTTTGGCCCCTCGAGCTTAGGCCACTCTCGATGGCGTCGGATGGAGTCGAACCATGATTCGAATAGGATTGCATCAAAAATCATACCTTCGCGATGGCAACCTTGAAAAGCCTCAAACTCACGGTTTGACTCATACCGTCTTGAACTTCTATATGAACCATAATCTAGATCAAAATCTCTTCTTGAATGATCTTCGAAAGTGTGTCTTCGAGATGACCTTGACTCTGACCTTTGATTTGAAGAAAGTCGTTCTTGTTGGTCTCGTTCCTTGATTCGATCCAATCGCTTATATAACTTGTCAAACTTGGAATTCATGACTTTTCGCATCCCGTTCAACAAGTATTGATAATTAGATTCTGACAACGCTTCTTAATTCATGTTTATTTTCTGCAAAGATAATTGATTATTACAGAAAAAGAAAATTTACAAACCTCACCACAAGGCTCACAAGTCACTCACAAAGAAAAAAATCACCCTCACTCGTGTTTTCACTCGTATTAAGGCTTTTTCTTTGATGATTACACTCGTGCCTTTTACCACTCAGTCTCGTCTCATTAATTCGTACTTCATTTTGAAAAGACTTATTGCGGCTTGAGGGTCGGCTACAAAGTGGGAAACAAGGGATATTGTTTGGTGTACGGATAGGCTAAAACAAAAGAAAAAATTTTTTGGGTGTGGGGGCGTTGTGGTTTTGAAGGAGTGGGGGCAAGAAGGATGAACATAACAAGAACTTGCAAAACTTCTCACCTCTTTTTTTTTTAACTCGTATCTTTTTTTTTGAATTTTCGTAATTCTTTTTTTTTTCTCTTTTTTTTTACTTCAATACAATATATGCTAATACAAGAAACGAAAAATTGCAACTTAAATTTTTTTTTGTTTGATTTTTTTTTCAACTTACGAAACTAATGTTTGGCTTCACATTCTTTGTCGAAACTCCTCATTTGGTAGCTCTGATACCAGATGATACAGTCTACCTTAGGATGAGTCGAGTCGTATTCGGATTGCCCAATCATCTACGAGGAGAAGAAGAGCCTTCGGGAAAATAATAGAGAATTTGGTTAAGTTGCGAAAGCTTTTAAAGATATTTCTTAAAGAGATGGCTTAAGTAGAAATGGAAATTGATAGATGAATGAAAATGGAATTAGCAAGAGAGATGGATAGGTTCGGTTGGATAGAATGATATTTAGTGAAGTGAAATGAAGATGAAGTATATTTGATGGAAATGGATAAATGGACTCAAAAGTAAGTAAGAACCAATACTAAAGAGTATTGACTGAATACTTATAGGCTTTCAAGGTGGAAAGATGTAAGTAGTGAAGATGGACCAAAGACCCGTTACTTAATAAAGTAGGAACCAATGGTATAAGTTGATGAAAGGACAAGTGATAGACGCCACAAGCACAGCTTGATAAGTCTAAGAAACTTTACGAAAATGAAGAGGAGATAAACTCACTCAAATGAGCAAGGTTCATATAATTTGATTAAGGTTCAAAAACTTGCTAACAAATGAAAGTAACAAAACATTTATAGGCTAACAAAGGACTAGCCGAATGGTCACAAAATGCCTTAATGATACGGGCACGCTCGGGGCACCAACCAACTTCAAATTGAAGGAGCTCAGATTCATCGTTCCAAGGGCCGTGAAGCTGATATGCACTTTGGTGCATTTCCAAATCGAGCCGGATTAGTCCATTTGGGCTTAATTTGAGCTCGTTCGAGCTCGCTCCAGCTCATTGAGCTGATTGCATCATTTTAATGCTTTAAATAAATTGAGTATTTAATTTATTAATTTTCCTACAGCAAATTAAATGTGTCTAAATAATTAATTTAGTGTTGGATTTAATTTGTCTAAGCCTAAATTAATTTGTCACATTTTATTGCATGCTTTTAAGATGTTTTAAGTTAAAATTAATGTGCAGTTTTTTTAGTTAATTAGAGGGCGGCACATTAAGTAAAGGCATGGACGACATAAATGCAAGGGGACAAGGCATGGACGACATCAATTTAATGAGTTGTTTTGTTTAGCTTTCAAAGCACATTTTCCGTGAGCAACAAGGAGTTAATGTGCTGCATGTGTTTTAATGAGATGTTGGCAAGCATGGGGGCTTCCATTAAATGGAGCATGACTTTAATAAGTGTTCAGCATGCGTGAACTTCATTTATTGAGTTGCTGGAACCTTTAGTCTACCCAGTGCCGAACTTAAGAAGGTGTTGGATGGCATTTATTGAGTTTTCTAGGGAGCTTGCATGGACATCAATTAAGGAGATGTTGGTGACGTTGGAGCATGCATAGCATTTAAGAAGTTGTTGGTATGACCAAGACAAGGCATTAAAGGAGTGTTTCATGTGCAGGTAACATTGTTTTGGGCAGATTTAATGAGATGCTGGTTGCTATCCTCCAAGCATCACTTCAGAAATGGCGAGGACATTAATGGCTGACGATACTATTTCCCAAGCTTATTGTTTAGCTCTTCCATGCAAATTAAAGCTTCCTTTCAGCCGAAAATTCATTTACCATTTCATGACCATTCATTTCTGTGTGTTCACATGCAAGGCTGCCCAAATTCATGATTTCACACCTAAAAGGCTGTTGGAGAACTCAAGAAGAATTTAAGAACTCTAAAGGCTGTCCAGCTGATCAAGGAGCACCAATTAAAGCCAATTTCAGCTCCCAAGGCCTCCATTTATTTCAGCCGAATTTTTGCAAGCAAATGAAGCCCACATTCAGCCGAATTTTGCTTGGCAAATCAATGGTTTTTCTTTCCAGAATCTTCTAAGTGTTTCTAGTATTAATTTTACTTAGCCTTTAAGCTATATGGTTGACCATTCATGTAACTACCCGAAATTGGGCCTAGTAGAATTGGGCCCATTGGGCCTTGGGGAGTAGGAGTGTTTAAAATTTTTGAGAACAAGAGAACGACATTATTTCAAGTTGGACTTATTAAGAAGGTGATTTTGGAAAGTTACGGGTTCTAGGAAGTTCCGGGTTCAAAATTGGGCCTTAGCAATTTTTTTATGGTTAAGCACTTTAAGGAGAGAAGGTAAGTGGCATCAATGCTTAAGGAAATAAGTGTGCATTTTGCTAGCATAAGGAGTCTATTGGTAAAGGTGGAAAGTGGCGTGTGGAGTGTACTAATGGTTTAAGGTTCGAATCCCATCTAGTGCAAATATTTTGGATTAAATTTTTATACTATAAGGTAAGTGTCGGTCAATGCTTTAATAAGGAAAGGAAGACTTTTTAATTTGGGAAAGATGACTAAGGAATATGGTAAGGAGGAAGATCAGGGATAATGAAGGAAAGAAATGAAGGAAAAAGGTAAGGGAAGGGAACATGTTGGCTGATTTTGGGGATGATGTTTTGGAAAGAAAATTTTGGGTCAACCATGACCTTTTGGTGTAGTAGGCACACGGTTTTGTTAGGGAGTGTGAGAGTCGAATCTCTCTTGGCTATTTTTCTAAGCTTTGTTCATTTTGGCATTTTCTTTACCAACTTCTTTTCCCTTATTTTGGCCAAAATACCTAGTCATTGTTCATCTTGTCCCTTTTTTGTGCCGTAAGCCTTAATCCATCATTGTTTATTTCTCTCAACTTGTGATTCCTGAATTTTCTTTGTGGTTTTTCTTCCTCTTCTTCATTTTCTTTTCTTTCATTGTTTTTCTTTGTTACCAAATTCCATACCCTCCCACTTTCTCTTTTCTACACCATAATCGAAACATCAACTTCATCTCATAGTCGAAACTTGGTTCTTGTGGTTGCCGAAGCTTCTTTGTCTTCTCGAGTTTTCAGTGGTTGTAAGGCCGAATCTATTCTTTACTACTTCCATCTTCTTGGTTCTCTTGGTGTGGGCCGAACCGGTAGAGTGTTAGCTTACACTCTTGTCATCTTTCTACCCTTTGGCTTTCAAAAGAGGGTTGGTAAGTAGAATCTCGAAGTACTTTATCAGAGGGCCAATCGATCACCTATCCCTCGTAATAAGAGACTCAAATTGTTGGTAAGTGATATAGATTGTTAATCAATCGCAATACTTGGTTGAAGTTGAAAATTGGGCTTTGGACTAATTGTTAACCGATTGTACCTTTAGGTGCCACGGAGAGTATCGTGTTACGGATTTCGATTAAGGTGTGTAATCCCGTACCCTTTCGAATACCTGTTTGAAATGGTGTGTAATCTCATACCTCTCTGAAAGTTTGCATGAAATGTTCTATGATTCGGTCAAAATACCGAAGGAAAACCAGAAACTGGTATCCGTGACCACTCGGGCATGCGTATATTCGTAGTGGTAACCATATTTTTGCAATGAAATAGTTTGGTCAGCAGCAGTGACGTGATTTTGAAAAATCACGAAAAATAGGATAAAGGGAGTTAGAAAGTGAAAAAGATATCGAAATAAAGCTTACCGTGTCTATTTTTATATGAAAGAAACAGAGGAGGAAGAGGAATTGTATATTCTGTGATATCTTAATTTTAGTGATACTGGTTCTGATTGACTTCGTGGTTCCCTATTCCGTCTTGGAAAAATCATTTAAAATTGTACAAAGGGAATTATGAGATATAAGTTATATGTATAGATTCCTTAGTGAGCCTATTTTCAATAGAAACAAGTGGGAGCAACATATGAAAACTGTACAGTGAGATATTTGAATTTTAGGTAAGAGAGGTCAAAACTGTTGGTCAGTGAAACAAGGGAATCTTTAATGAATAAACTGTACTAAACGGCTAAGCCAAAAATTCTGTAAAAATTGTAGTAAGAAGATATATGAGTCTAGTTTCAAGGAAAATTTATGGATCTAAATTTTGAGTTTTCTAACTCGAGTTATAGTCAATTTAGTCAGTATGACGTAAATGGACAATTTTGATTTTTATGCCCCACATTAGTAGTTAAGTCTAGGTTGCGGAATTACCAAAATACCCTTGGAGGGTAAATTACCGAAATACCCCTAGGTTGCGAGATTACCGAATTACCTTTAGTGGGTAAAATTATCGAATTACGAAAATGCCCCTACGGGCCGATTTACCAAAATGCTCCTATGGGCCGAATTGCTAGAATGCTTTAGTGGATCGATTTACAAAGTTCTATAATTGGCCGATTTACTGTAATAAATCTCTAAATCAATGATTGTTGTTTATATTTGTGGATATTATGCTTTATTATGTATTCTTTATTATGTATGTTGCATTTACATAATTTGCATGGGATGGGAAAAATGTTGAAGAGAAGTGTAGCCCGGTGGCATTGCCACAAAAATGTTTGTTATTATGTTTCATTCTGATTCTGGTGGCTCTGCCACAAATTCTGATAATGGCTATGTGCCAACCTAAATATGGCTTTGTGCTAAACGTATTTACCCGGGGCTATGTGCCTAACATATGAATTAACGACTCTGTGTCGATCATTTTTTTACCAAGGCTGTGTGCCGATTATATTACCGTATATGATATTCTGGTGGCTCTGCCACAATCTGTATAGTGGCTATGCCACGCATAATTATGACTCTGGTGGCTCAGCCACAAATATTATGAAATGGCAACTTACCTGCGATTGGTGTGTTTGGCGGGGTGGGTTGACTTGATCCCCACAGGTGTGATGGGATGGTGATGCGAGCACGCCCTGCTAACTTCTTTGGACAAGTATTTCGAGTCGAGCATTGCATTGCTGGCAAGCTGATCCCAGCTCGTTTCCAGCTCCACGAGCTTCATTGAGTACAAATTCAGCTCATTTGAGCTTGAATCAACTCAATACTTTAGTCTTTAATTATTTCTTGTTTAATTAAATACATCTTTAGTTAATGTCATGCATTATTGATCTACATATTTTAATTATGACATGCATTATGTGTTCTACATTTAATTAAGTCATGCATTAAGTAACTCATTTGTTCATTTAGTTTGCATTTTAAATAATTGCATTTAAGCATCTTAGTTAATAAATGAGTTGCTGGTCATTAATTCAACTCAACTTAGTTTAATTAATTGAGTTCTTTTAATGAATTTAATTTTATTGTTGCTTCATTAATTAATCTAGTTCCTAGGATTATTTATTGATGCATGAGTTAAGTTTTATTTAATGATGTATCTTTAATTAACTAGTTGCTGGAGTAATTGATGCATAGTTCATTTACCTAAGTTAATTATTAATGTGTGTTATGTTTAATAAGTGATTACATGTGTTTAATAAGCTCATTTTAATGTATTTATTGCAGGAGTCTTTTCAAGTCATAACCATTACATTACAAGGGCTGTTACACATTAAATAAAGTGACTTTTTAAGTCATTTTTGGTTACAAATGAAGTGGCTGTTACAAGGGATGTTTTATACATCATTTAAAGGAGGTTTAAGGAGCATTTAATCATCCAAATTAATTTTGGCAGCAACCTTTCCACTACCAGCCGTTTTTGCCATTTCAAGGGTTATTTCAAGCATTCAAACATCATTAAGAAGCTGATTAAGTAGATGGTGTCCATTCGGCTGACCAAGGGCTAACTCAAGAGTCATTTTTCAAGCACTTAAAGTCATTCATTCAGCTGAATTAAAGATAATTCAAGGATGGAGTTATTTGGCTCAAGAATGTGAAAAGACTTGAGTTAAATTTTAGCTTTTAATTGGCACATTAAGTTGAATGTTTGTGACCATTCAACTAGCCTAATTTAGCACTATAAATAGGTGAAATCAGCCTTTGTAAAGGAGCTTTTGATCTTTTTGCTTAGTTTGAAAACATTATTGAACTTATATGAAATTTGTGAGATTTCTTTCTCTCATATTTCGTTGAAGAACTCGTTGGCTTATCTAGGTCATTAGTGGCGTCAACCTGCCTTCTTCTTTATCCTGAACTTATCACTATCAAATAGTGTGGCGTTCACCCTTATACCAAGGTTCCTACTTTGCTAAGTAGCGGGTCAAGGTTCTCCTATTCTCCATCCGACCATCTTGAAAACTTATAAGCATTTGGGTCAATATTTTCTAATATTGGTTCATGTTTGTTTTTGAGATCATTTTCATTCCATTCCATCTTTTCATTTCATCATAATCGATCCATCCATTTTCTTTTCTATCCATTCTTTGTTATCCAACTTCCATTTTTATTTCCATAATTATATTCTCCAAAATTGAACCTATACATATTTTTCACAACTATAAACCCCTTTTTGAACCCTTAAATATAGCTTTCGCCATCATTTTTACCTTAAGATATCCTCTTAAAAAGAGTCGAACGATACTTCTTCGTAGACGATCAGGCAAACTCGTATACGACTTGACTCACCCCGAGGCGGATCGTATCAGATGGTACGGGAGGTGTGTAGCGGATGGATATCTAGGATGGGTTGGGTTACATACATTCATACATTTGCTTCATTTTAAGATTGTTATGTAAAAGGGCTTAGGCCCATGATATTGCTATATGGGTTCAGGCCCAGTGGATGACGGTAAGGGGATTTCACACTGAGTTCTTGTAACTCACTCCCCCTTTTCTTAACCCTTGTAGGTAATGCTCAATGATGTGGACTTGGGCCATGGATGACTCGGTGGAAGCCATACTTCAGAAATGGTGTTTTATTTTGAACTTTAAATTTCTATTTCCGTTCACTTTACTATTTTGAGTTTTTTTTTATGTTGTAATAAGGCCTCTGGAGTATTTTATTATTTGCTTTATGGTTGTTATACTTATTATTTTGCTTAAATTGTTTAAAATGAGAATTTTCTAAAAACTTAAATAAATGTTTTCCAAAATCGATTAACAAATGGATTTCAAAATAAACTTTTATAAATATTTTAACACGAAGGTTTTCACTCGAACTTTCAAACGATATTTTTAAAAGACACGGTTTTATAAGATCATTAGTTCAAGTTTTTGATTTCTCAATTAACTTTCAAGGATTAGTAGTATTTTATCAAATATTTCTAATTAAACATGTTTTCTTAATTATAACAAAATAATATCTATTTTAGTACAAATCAAAAGGGATTTAACACGTTTTTCTCATGTGACATGTCAGATCCGGTCATAACGCATGGGCCGAGTTTGGGGTGTTACAATTCAGCTAGCTCTTACTAGCCTATAAATATTTGCTTGTAAGGTAGACAATTTAGAACTTTTGAACCTTTAATATATATGAACTTTGTTCAACAAGTGAGATTTTCTTCTCTCTATCTTTCGTACGAGTTTCGATTCTGACTTATCAAGCTTTGCTTGTGGCGTTAATCGTTTCTCATCCATCAACTTATACCATAGGTTCTTATATTTATAGATAACGGGTCTTGGCCCATCATCGACTACCATTTTCCACCTTAAACAAATATAGAACCTGGGGTGACACTTTCTTAGTGTTGAATCGATTCTTTGTTTAAGTTCTTTCATCCATCTCCATCAAAGATAATTTAACACTTATCCAAACAATCGCTTATCATCTAACCCTTGTTTCATTTGTTAAATCGAACCACCAATCACCATCTTCTTCCTCTCATCATAAACCGAACCTATCCCTTCCATATTCTTTTCATTATCCAAATCATCTCCATAACTTATCCAACTACCATCCCTTTTGATAGCTTCTGCCATTTTAATCTATTTTTCATCTATAGTTTGCTAATATTTTCCCGAAGGCTTATTTCCTCCTCGTCGATGATTGGGCAATCCACATACGTTTCGACTCATCTCGGGGCGGATCATATCATCTGGTATCAAAGCTATAAAACGAGGAGTTTCTGACGACGACGTGAAGTCGGAAGTTAGTTCGTAAGTTTAAAAAAATAAAAAAATCAAAAAAAATTCTAAGTTGTAATTTCGTTTCTATTGTATTTATTCTCATGCATTTGAAGTGTTAAAAAAAAGAAAAAAAAAAGAAATTCAAAAAAAATCGAAGTTAAAAAAAAATTTTGAGTAAAAAAAAAAAGAAGAAAAGAGGTGAAAGTTTGCAAGTTCATTTTCATTCTCTTCTACTATTTCCCATCACCGAGATCAGGTTTTGCCCTACTCCTTTCCATCCCAATGCCATATCCATACCAAAATTTTCTTTTGTTCAGCCTTCCCTATTCCCGACATCAATCCGTTGTTAACCAATTTTGAAGCCGACCCTCAAGCCGCGATAAGTCTTTTTGAAACAAAGTATGAAATTATGAGACGAGACTGAGTGGTAAAAGGCACGAGAGAATTCATCAAAGAAAAAGCCTTAATACGAGTGAAACACGAGTGTGAGCAATTTTTCTTTGTGAGTGACTTGTGAGATTTTTGTGGTAAGGTTTTTGTTTTGTTTTAATAATCCTTCTTTGCAGAGAATAAACATGAATCAAGAAGCGTTGTCAGAATCTGATTATCAATACTTGCTGAACGGAATGCGAAAAGTCATGAATTCCAAGTTTGACAAGTTATATAAGCGGTTGGATCGAATCAAGAAACGAGGCCGACAGGAACGAATTTTTTCTTATCAAATCGAAGGTCGGAGTCAAGGTCGACTCGAAGACATGCTTTCGAAGATCATTCAAGTAGAGATTTCGATCGAGATTATGGTTCATATAGAAGTTCAAGACGGTATGAGTCAAACCGCGAGTTTGAGGCTTTTCAAGGTTACCATCGCGAAGGTATGACTCCTTCTTCAAAAGCTTCAACATATCTATCTACGGAGAAACCTTTGCGAAGAAGTGAACGTGGTTCATATACGTTGAAGAATTCATCCATGAAAGATCGTTCTCGAAGTGGCTCATATTATGATTCCTATTCGACGAAGGATTCAATGCGAAGCAAAGTAAAGTTTGAATCCTATTATGGTGACGAACAAGAAGAAAGTACAAGTTATTCGTCTTATGAATCAAAGATGTCGAGCACGAAGGATTTTTCACGAAGCATCGATTGTGATATCTATGATAACATTCTCTCGATCCTTGAGTCAAATTTTTCTCCTTCCAATTCTTCTGACTCATCCTCTTGTTGTAATCAAAACGAAAGTGAAAAAGAAAATGAAAAAGAAAAAGAAGAAAACGAGAGTGAAAAAGAAGAAAAAGAAGAAAAAGAAGTTGAAAAAGAAGAAAAAGAATTTGAAAGAGAAAAAGAGAATGAAGAAAAGATTGAAAAGAAAATTGAGATTGAAAAAAAATTGAAAGTGAAAAAGAAGAGTTGGAAAAAGAAACGAGAGAACCCATTGAGCAAGAAAAAGAGAGTGATTTTTCAACTAACCCTCTTGAAGTTTGTTCTTCTTCTGTTTCTTCTTTCCAGGTTTCCGACATATTGCACTATGACCTTCAATTACAATACCTTTTCGACGAGCGACGATTTTCTTTGATTGAGAAAGGTAAGGTAGAATTACATGAGCCGAAAGGTAAGGATGGTAAGTGCGTTAAAGCATGTTTGTCTCCACCAAATTTTTCCAATGATTGTACATTCGTGGATGATATCATCATTTACCATACTTTGATTAACTGTGATAATTTAAATGGTAGTAAGATGAGTCCCTCTCATACAAATCATTGCGTTGCAAATTGTGACAGTGGAGAGACGTATATTCAACAAATGCCAGACTCGAGTAAGTATGACGATGAATTCTCTGTTAATCTCAACCTGTTTGATTGTGGTTATTACGAGACTTGTTCGTTGTTTAATACAGAATCGTTGAGTCTGTAAATCTGTTTTGAAACATGTTAAGAGTTATGATTGCTTGATCTTGAATATTCACAATTCCTATTGGTTTAACATGTTTGATTTTTCTAAAAACCGTTGTCACATCTTGAACTTAATAATCAAACGCATATTTTTAAACCGGGAATATGTTTGGTATCATCTGGTATATCTTGTTGGAAAATCAATCAATCCCAATTGTGCTTGAAAAATTTCAATCATTTTGGAAATCTGTCATTGGATAAGGTAATGAATTTTGTTCAATTTGTCTTCAAATTTTATTCGTTCCTTAAACAGTTTTTATGGTTGCATTTGAAACTCACCTTCCATGTGAATATGGTTGAATTGAACGCGAAGCTTCGATTACACTACTTGGCCGTGGAGAGAAGGTTTGTATTGCTCGATCAAGGTAAGACTGATCTTTGTCTTTCTGAGTATAAAGGTAAGTCTTCTGAAACTGTTGATGCGTTTTTGCTCTCTTCGGATTGCGATAAGCTTTACGTTGCTGATTTTGTTCTTACTAAACATTTAGATCATGTTATGATTAATCATTTTATTATGCCTGTTTGTGATCTATCTGTTTTGATGAATGATGACAGGATTCTTAAGTTTGATAATTTTGATAATTTTCAAGTGAAAGAGTCCATATTGTGTCACATGTGTGATCCATTTGAAATGCTTTTGTTTTCTTTGAATGTTGATAGAACACATGCTACTGATTTTCATCATTTAGATCATGAAGTGTTTGAATGTTTCATTCTGATGATTGGTGATCTATCTGACTTGTTCATTGGCAAAAATAATCTTGTGTTTGATAAATTTTATTCATGTGCGAGTAATTTAATGCATCGTTCAATGCAAGATGAGGTTGTTCTATCTCCAGTGCCATTTGCACTTTCTCACCTATCTGTTTGTGATGAATATATCTATCATTTGATGTGTTACTCGCATGTTGATTTTGACTTGTGGAATCCATTCGAATCATATGCATGCCTTAAAGTATATTCAATTCAGTTTCAAATGTTTGATAAGGCATTGTTCATTTTGTACGATAGTATGATTATGCATGTCCGCATGAGATTTATTTGTTTTGTCTTGCTAATATTTGGACTGCAAGTTTGTTTGAAATTGATTTTGCTAATTCATGGATACCTCTTGCAGGTGTTGTGATTATCATCCGTCCCATTTGATTGAGGAAAGACGAGCAAAAAGGAATTTTTTTCGGGAAACCAACAAGTCGATTCGAGGACGAATCGTCTTGAAGAGGGGAGGGATGATACGGGCATGCCCGGGGCACCAACCAACTTCAAATTGAAGGAGATCGGATTCATCGTTCTAAGGGCCGTGAATCTGATATGCACTTTGGTGCATTTCCAAATCGAGCCAGATTAGTCCATTTGGGTTTGATTTGAGCTCGTTCGAGCTCGCTCCAGCTCATTGAGCTAATTGCATCATTTTAATGCTTTAAATAAATTGAGTATTTAATTTATTAATTTTCCTACAGCAAATTAAATGTGTCTAAATAATTAATTTAGTGTTGGATTTAATTTGTCTAAGCCTAAATTAATTTGTCACATTTTATTGCATGCTTTTAAGATGTTTTTAAGTTAAAATTAATGTGCAGTTTTTTTAGTTAATTAGAGTGCGGCACATTAAGTAAAGGCATGGACGACATAAATGCAAGGGGACAAGGCATGGACGGCAGCAATTTAATGAGTTGTTTTATTCAGCTTTCAAAGCACATTTTCCATGAGCAACAAGGAGTTAATGTGCTGCATGTGTTTTAATGAGATGTTGGCAAGCATGGGGGCTTCCATTAAATGGAGCACGACTTTAATAAGTGTTCAGCATGCGTGAACTTCATTTATTGAGTTGCTCCACCTTTAGTCTACCCAATGCCGAATTTAAGAAGGTGTTGGACGGCATTTATTGAGTTGTCTAGGGAGGTTGCATGGACATCAATTAAGGAGATGTTGGTGACGTTGGAGCATGCACAGCATTTAAGAAGCTGTTGGTATGACCAAGACAAGGCATTAAAGGAGTGTTTCATGTGCAGGTAACATTGTTTTGGGCGGATTTATTGAGATGCTGGTTACTATCCTCCAAGCTTCATGAAACACCCCAAACCCGGCCCACGAACCCTGACCGGATCTGGTATGTTCCTGGAGTAAAACAGTTCAAAACTTGTTTGTCAATTTGGAAAATGTGGTCATTTTGAAGAGGAACCGTTAGGTGTCAAAACATTTAAAATTGTTTCCAAGATAAGTTATTTAACCCTCGATTTAATAATAATCATATCATAATAAAAATTTGAAACATAAAACAGTTTAATAATAATGGCCTTATTACATCAATAGCAAACCCGAAATAAATCCAAACTTAAAAATAAAGTCTCAAAATAAAATAACTACAAGCTGAGCATGGCCACCACTAAGCTCCCGCTGACCCGGTCCATCTACTGAGTGTCACCTGAAAAGATATCCCACAACGGGGTGAGTCAAACAGACTCAGTGTGTATAACCAACACTAAGTCCCAACGATTCAGGCATATCATATCATGTCATACGTATATATAACATATAGAAATAATGATGCAAACCCGAACCCATACCTAGATAACCATCCGCTACACATCACCCGTACCAACCATCACACCGTGGGGACTACTAAGTCGACCCTCCATCCGCTACACACATCATCGAAGGCAACAGAGACGACTTACTCATCGCCCTTATAAATTTTGTGGCATAGCCACCAGACATTATTTTGTGACATAAGTCACCACATTCAGATTTCGTGACATGAGTCACCACATTCAGATATTGTGGTATAAACCACCAGATCACTTCCCTTTCCATATAACCCATATGCCCCATGTCACTGCAGAATATGCAATATCATGCCTTATGCCTTATTCCACATTCTTATCGATACTCACATATGTACCATATTCCAAATATTCATATCATAATATTATTCATATCATTTATTAACATAATGTTAAGGTTACTTACACGAGTACTTTGTACCATCACATGGTACCTTTGCCCACTTTTCACATTATTATAAACTCATATATTAAATTGATGCCATAAATCTATTAAGAGTTAGTGTGGGGTACACACCTGGTTTACTTAATGCTTTCACTGAAATCCCGAAAGTCTATCGAATCGGATTGTACTCCTCCTAAACAATCAAAGTTAGAATCGCCACTCAAATAATCACTAAATATAGCCTTGGCGAATATGCTTATCCACTTACCTTGCGAATCTCAAATCCCGAAATTAATCCTTGCTCCTGGTAATGTCAAAATTCCTATAGACATATGTTAGATCCAATTCTAACACTGAACATAATAGATGGCCTTCGGCCTAAAACCACACTCCCTTACATTAGATCTTGAAATCCCGAAGATCTCCTCTTGAAGTCGACTCACTGTGAGAAATCCACGAAACCTCCTTCATGGTTTCGCCAAAGAACATTAATGGGATTAGAGTCCAATTTTTGGCAAATCTAAAAGAAAGAGATAGGAAAGTTACATGCCACGAATCCCTTACCAACTTAGTCGAATATCCTTGCTTGGAACAGAGAGTTTCGGCTCCTGATTAAATGATCAAATCGGCTTCAAAGGGGATAGAGGAGCATTCGGCTATGTAGGAATAAGGAGTGAAATCAACCGAGCCTTGGAAACGTGATTCAGGTTAGAAACTAATTAAAGAAGAGAGAAACCGTAACGAAGGAAAATCCTGAAAACTTACCAAACTAGAGAGGTATATGCGGCTATGGTGCACCTTCGAAAAAAGAGATCTCTCTTTGAAGATTCGGCTATGGAGATTAATAGCTAAAGAGTATGGAATTCAGCTCTTGATGGGCACTAGGGAGATTCGGCTTCAACAAGAATGAAAAGGAAGAGTATGAGGCTTTAGGGAGAATCGGCAATGATGGGTTTTTGAGAGAAGGATATTCGGCTTTGGTCAATTGAAGAGAAAACGAAGAAGAAAACAAAGAAAGCAAGTTGAATTCCTAAGGTTTTTCGGCACAAATGAAAAAGATGAGAAGAGAATCAATTTTCGGCATACCTATCCTATCATCAAACCGAAAATGCCATCCTCCAATGCCCCATATTCGGCCAACTCCTCTTCCCCTATCAACTCCTTCTTTTTCTCCCTTTTTTTTTCTCTTCTTTACCCATTCAAAATAATTTGAATAATCAATCAATTATCCTTTGCCCCTAGCCAAAATTTTAAAAAGAATTTGACTTGATCTATACTCATCCACTCAGTGCCCCATTGCCGTCCACTTCTGCTCATCCTTGCTGCAAAAAAATAAAACTCCCTTTTGCTTCCCTTGCTGCTCGAACCTAGGCCCTTTTTCCCTTCTTGTGGCGTCACTTACTAAGGCCCTAAGTGGCGCCTCCTTGCCACTTTTCCAAGCCCAATCTTGTGTCTAATTTCCCCTACAAATTCTCTTAAGGCCTCTTTTGTTCAATTCCCCTTCAATACTTAAAATTTAATATTTTCTAAGGCATTCACCTACACTCTTAAGGTTCTAAAAATTCATAAAAAACACATTCAAAACACACATAGGCATACTAGCACATTCAATTTAGCAAAAATGCACAAGCCCTAAATCCCGGATATTACAGTTCTACCCCCCTTAAAAATAATTTTGACCTCGAAATTACCTGGCTAAAATAAGTGAGGGTATTGCTGTCGCATTGTTTCTTCCGGCTCCCACGAAGCTTCTTCCGATCCATGATTGTGCCATAACACTTTGACTAAAGGAACTAACTTCCTTCGTAGCACTTTCACATCTCGTTCCAAAATCTGAATCGGCTCTTCCTCGTAGGACAAATCTGGCCTTAGCTCCACCTCCTCAACCAGTACTACATGAGATGGATCCGATCGATAACGATGTAGCATAGAAACATGGAATACATCGTGCATCTGCTGCAATTCCGAAGGCAACTCTAACTGGTATGCCACTGGACCAACTCGCTTCAATACCCGATAAGGTCCTATAAACCTTGGACTTAACTTCCCTTTGTGACCAAATCTCATCACCTTCTTCCATGGCAAAACCTTAAGAAACACTTGATCTCCCATAGCAAATTCTATTTCCTTTCGCTTAAGATCCGCATACGACTTCTGCCTGTTAGATGCCTCCTTTAACAGTGCCCGAATTAACTTAACCTTTTCTTCGAATTCTGCCACAATTTCTGGACCCAAAACTTGACGTTCTCCTAATTCTGTCCAACACGTAGGAGTGCGACACCTCCGTCCATACAGTGCTTCATACGGTGCCATCCGAATACTGGCTTGATAGCTTTTATTATATGCAAATTCTGCTAAAGGCAAGTATTCTTCCTAACTTCCTCTAAAGTCTATTACACAGCCTCTCAACATATCTTCTAACACTTGGATCACTCGCCGCATTGACCGTCCGTCATTGTGGATGAAATGCCGTACTGAAGTCTAATCTGGTGCCCAAAGCTTGATGTAGTGCTTTCCAGAATCGAGATGTAAACCTTGGATCCCTATCTAAGATAATCGACATTGACACTCCATGCAACCTCACAATTTCTGCCACATATAACTTCGCCAACTTCTGTAAAGAATAGTCAACCCGCACCGGTAAGAAATGCGCGGACTTTGTCAATCGGTCCACTATCACCCATACTGAGTCCTTCTTAGTAGGCGTAAGGGGAAGCCCACTAACGAAGTCCATGGTGATTCTCTCCCACTTCCACTGCGGAATCTTTATCGGCTGAAGCAATCCCGACGGAACTTGGTGTTCAGCCTTAACTTGCTGACACGTTAAGCACTTCCCTACAAATTCAGTAACTTCCCTCTTAAGACCAGGCCACCAAAACTGTTCCCTTAGGTCTCTATACATCTTACTACCTCCAGGATGCATAGCATAGGGGCTACTATGCGATTCCTAAAGAATTCTCCGCCTTAACTCCTTATCCTTAAGCATACAGACCTTACCTTTGAAACACAATACTCCATCGTTGTTAACACCATAATCCTCTAACTCCCCACTCTGCACTTGTCGCAACTTAGCACTTAGATCATCGTCTGCCAGCTGTCCTTCTTTCACCTCATTCAACCACGTCGGCTTAACTTGTAATTTTGCCAGCAAACTTCCGTCGTCATACAAGCTCAGATGTGCAAACATCGCCCTCAGATCTGACACTACTTTTCGACTTAGAGCATCTGCCACTACATTCGCCTTGCCCGGATGATACTCTATAGAGCAATCGTAATCCTTTAATAACTCCACCCACCTTTGCTGTCTCAGGTTCAGCTCTTTCTGAGTCAACAGATACTTAAGGCTCTTGTGGTCTGTGTAGATCACTGACTTTTCTCCATATAGGTAGTGCCTCCATACCTTAAGGGTAAAGACCACCGCCGCCAATTCCAAGTCATGTGTCAGATAGTTAACCTCATGTGGCCTTAATTGTCGAGACGCATAAGCAACTACCTTCCCGTCTTGCATCAAAACACATCCTAATCCTGTGTGGGAAGCATCACAAGACACCACAAAATCCTTCCCCGCCTCAAATTTGAATCAAGAGGCTGGAGCTTCATCAAGACCCTCTTAAGCTTCTCAAAGCTCTCCTGTTGCCTATCTGTCCATACGAAAGGTACTTCCTTTCTCAACAATTTTGTCAAAGGTGCTTGCTATTGATGAGAACCCTTCTACGAACCTTCAGTAGTAACCTGCCAATCCCAAGAAACTACAAACCTCAGCCACAGACTTAGGTGGTTTCCAATCCAACACCGCCTCAATCTTCCTAGGATCCACCCTTATTCCTTCTGCGGACACTACATGCCCTAAGAATGCAACCTCCTTCACCAAAATTCACACTTGCTGAATTTGGCGTGAGCTTCTTTCTCCTTAACACTTGCAACACTCGTCAGGAGATGCTCGTCATGTTCCTCCTCCGACTTAGAATACACTAGGATGTCGTCTATGAACACAACGACGAATCGGTCCAAGTAGGGTTGAAAAACCCGGTTCATCATGTCCATGAACGCGGCTGGGGCGTTCGTCAACCCAAACGGCATTACTACGAACTCAAAATGCCCGTATCTTGTCCGGAAAGCTGTCTTATGGATATCCACCTCCTTCACCTTAAGCTGATGATACCCAGACCTTAGATCTATCTTCGAAAACACCGCGGCTCCCTTAAGCTGATCGAACAAGTCGTCTATCCTTGGCAACGGGTACTTGTTCTTGATGGTCAGCTTATTCAACTGACGGTAATCTATGCACATACGCATAGTCTCGTCCTTCTTCTTCACAAATAGGACCGGTGCTCCCCATAGAGACACACTGGGTCGAATGAACCCACGGTCCAGCAACTCCTGAATTTGAGCTTTGAGCTCCACCAATTCCTTTGGTGCCATTCTATACGGAGCTATAGATACTGGCGCCGTTCTAGGCAACAAGTCAATTCTGAACTCCACCTCCCTATCAGGGGGTATTCCATGTAACTCCTCCGGGAAAACATCCACAAATTCCCTTACGGTTCTAACTCCACTAACTCCTTCTTCTTTTGCATCCAACGCACTAACGAAAGTCAAGAATGCCTTGCACCCTTTTCGAACCATCTTATCAGCCTTTAATGTAGAAACTATGTTAGACAAGTAGTTTCTTCTTTCTCCTATCATAATTATCTCCTCATCCTCCAGGGTCCTTAACTCCATTCGCTTAGCTGCACAATCCAATATAGCCCGATGTTCCACTAGCCAATCCATGCCAAGTATGAGATCAGATTCTCCGAAAGGTAGTTCCATCAAGTCGGCAGAGAATATCGCTCCCTGAATCTCTAGAGGTACATTGCGAAATATTCTATTCACCACTACAGTTTAACCTAACGGGTTCCAATACGGCCATTCTGCCTCTACCACGTCCTCGCACATTACGACCATGTCCCCTAGAACTCATGTCTACGATCGCGATTTAATCTGGTTTAAAAAGTTTTATGCATTAGTCTTTGTTCCACTAATTATCCACGAACAAGTTTTATGTAAGGAAGTTTAGTAGTAGTTCTTTCGATCATTTCAGAGTTTTGTTTCAAGTCTTCTATCCTAGTTCAGAGAAAGATGCACCTTCATTCAGTAGTATCTACTACACACATTCATCACTTGTACATTTTTGTCCGTTTTAATCCTGTGGGTATTTTAAGTAATTTGTCCTATAGGGGTATTTTGGTAAATTTCCAAACCAGGGGTATCTTGATGTTTTGCAAAATAGGGGTTTTTGGTATTTTTGTAAAGTAAGAATATTTTAGAAAAAAATTGAGGGTAGTGTGGTAATTTCATAAACCAAGGGTATTTTAGTAATTTCTCAACCCAGGGGTGTTTTAGTAAATTTTTGTAAATCGGGAATATTTCGGAAAAAAAATTGTAAAAGAGTTTTTTTTACAATTCAAAGGGGTAATTTGGTGCTTTTAAAACTAAGGTTTTTATAAAAATATGGCTAGTCCCTTTTGGGTTTTAATTATTGAGTTTAGCCTGTGAATGAGTCCTCTTGGTTAGGGTGAACCGTTACCATGCACCAGGTAGGATTCGAGTGAAGAGGAGGTGAGTCACTAGGACTGCTTAAATACTGTGCTCTTCCGAATCCAATCCTAGACATGCGCACAATGGTTGCCACACCCTAACTCGGCGACTTAGTCACAGGTTTGTTTAGTTAGGCCTTAAATTTTATGTAATTCTGTATTGAAGTAAGCTAATCCTAGGGTTCCATAACTTAATATACTACTCTACGTTCCCGTTATACCCATATACAAATCATACATTAATTCACACAACAGTTAGGGGTACTTACCTGGTGGACTTCGGGCCGGGGACTTAGGTGCCATGCCAGAAAACCTGTTCATTTCATGAAAATTTTCACAAAACTTATTTGGGCTCGATTTTGAAAACATTATGGGCTTTAAACCCAAGGCTGAGAGTTTAAAACTGGGCTCTGATACCAAACTAAAACACCCGAAACCCGACCCACGAACCCTGACCGGATCTGGTATGTTCCTGGAGTAAAACAGTTCAAAACTTGTTTGTCAATTTGGAAAATGTGGTCATTTTGAAGAGGAATCGTTAGGTGTCAAAACATTTAAAATTGTTTCCAAAATAAGTTATTTAACCCTCGATTTAATAATAATCGTATCATAATAAAAATTTGAAACATAAAACAGTTTAATAATAATGGCCTTATTACATCAATAGTAAACCCAAAATAAATCCAAACTTAAAAATAAAGTCTCAAAATAAAATAATCGCAAGTGAGCATGGCCACCACTAAGCTCCCGCCAGGCACTGGTCCATCTACCGAGTGTCACCGAAAAGATATCCCACAGCGGGGTGAGTCAAATAGACTCGGTGTGTATAACCAACACTGAGTCCCAACGATTCAGGCATATCATATCATGTCATACGTATATATAACAGATAGAAATAATGATGCAAACCCGAACCCATACCTAGATAACCATTCACTACACATCACCCGTACCAACCGTCACACCGTGGGGACTACTAAGTCGACCCTCCATCCGCTACACATCATCGAAGGTAGTCGCTGCAGACGACTTGCTCATCGCCCTTATAAATTTTGTGGCATAGCCACGGACATTATTTTGTGACATAAGTCACCACATTCGAGATTTCGTGACATGAGTCACCACATTCGATATTGTGGTATAAACCACCAGATCACTTCCCTTTCCATATAACCCATATGCCCCATGTCACACCTGAGAATATGCAATATCATGCCTTATGCCTTATTCCACATTCTTATCGATATTCACATATGTACCATATTCCAAATATTCATATCATAATATTATTCATATCATTTATTAACATAATGTTAAGGTTACTTACTCGAGTACTTTGTACCATCACATGGTACCTTTGCCCACTTTTCACATTATTATAAACACATATATTAAATTGATGCCATAAATCTATTAAGAGTTAGTGTGGGGTACACACAGTTTACTTAATGCTTTCTTGAAATCCCGAAAGTCTATCGAATCGGATTGTACTCCTCCCTAAACAGTCAAAGTTAGAATCGGCCACTCAAATAATCACTAAATATAGCCTTGGCCGAATATGCTTATCCACTTACCTTGCGAATCTCAAATCTCGAAATTAATCCTTGCTCCTGGTAATGTCGAAATTCCTATAGACATATGTTAGATCCAATTCTAACACTGAACATAATAGATGGCCTTCGGCCTAAAACCACACTCGCTTACCTTAGATCTTGAAATCTCGAAGATCTCCTCTTGAAGTCGGCTATAGTAGAAATCTCGAAACCTCCTTCATGGTTTCGGCCAAAGAATATTAATGGGATTAGAGTCCAATTTTCGGCTAATCTAAAAGAAAGAGATAGGAAAGTTACATGCCACGAATCCCTTACCAACTTAGTCGAATATCCTTGCTTGGAACAGAGAGTTTCGGCTCCTGATTAAATGATCAAATCGGCTTCAAAGGGGATAGAGGAGCATTCGGCTATGTAGGAATAAGGAGTGAAATCAACCGAGCCTTGGAAACGTGATTCAGGTTAGAAACTAATTAAAGAAGAGAGAAACCGTAACGAAGGAAAATCCTAAAAACTTACCAAACTAGAGAGGTATATGCGGCTATGGTGCACCTTCGGAAAAAGAGATCTCTCTTTGAAGATTTGGCTATGGAGATTAATAGCTAAAGAGTATGGAATTCGGCTCTTGATGGGCACTAGGGAGATTCAGCTTCAACAAGAATGAAAAGGAAGAGTATGAGGCTTTAGGGAGAATCGGCAATGATGGGTTTTTGAGAGAAGGATATTCGGCTTTGGTCATTGAAGAGAAAACGAAGAAAAAACAAAGAAAGCAAGTTGAATTCCTAAGGTTTTTCGGCACAAATGAAAAAGATGAGAAGAGAATCAATTTTCGGCATACCTATCCTATCATCAAACCAAAAATGCCATCCTCCAATGCCCCATATTCGACCAACTCCTCTTCCCCTATCAACTCCTTCTTTTTCTCCCTTTTTTTTCTCTTCTTTACCCATTCAAAATAATTTGAATAATCAATCAATTATCCTTTGCCCCTAGCTGAAATTTTAAAAAGAATTTGACTTGATCTATACTCATCCACTCAGTGCCCCATTGCCGTCCACTTCTGCTCATCCTTGCTTCAAAAAAATAAAACTCCCTTTTGCTTCCCTTGCTGCTCGAACCTAGGCCCTTTTTCCCTGCTTGTGGCGTCACTTACTAAGGCCCTAAGTGGCGCCTCCTTGCCACTTTTCCAAGCCTAATCGTGTGTCTAATTTCCCCTACAAATTCTCTTAAGGCCTCTTTTGTTCAATTCCCCTTCAATACTTAAAATTTAATATTTTCTAAGGCATTCACCTACACTCTTAAGGTTCTAAAAATTCATAAAAAACACATTCAAAACACACATAGGCATACTAGTACATTCAATTTAGCAAAAATGCACAAGCCCTAAATCCCGGATATTACACATCACTTTGAAAATGGCGAGGACATTAATGGCTAACGATACTATTTCCCAAGCTTATTGTTCAGCTCTTCCATGCAAATTAAAGCTTCCTATCAGCCGAAAATTCATTTCCCATTTCATGACCATTCAATTCCGTGTGTTCACATGCAAGGCTGCCCAAATTCATGATTTCACACCTAAAAGGCTGTTGGAGAACTCAAGAAGAGTTTAAGAACTCTAAAGCCTGTCCAGCTGATCAAGGAGCACCAATTAAAGCCAATTTCAGCTCCCAAGGCCTCCATTTATTTCAGCCGAATTTTTGCAAGCAAATGAAGCCCACATTCAGCCGAATTTTACTTGGCAAATCAATGGTTTTTCTTTCCAGAATCTTCTAAGTGTTTCTAGTATTAATTTTACTTAGCCTTTAAGCTATATGGTTGACCATTCGGCTAGCTCTTACTAGCCTATAAATATTTGCTTGTAAGGTAGACAATTTAGAACTTTTGAACCTTTAATATTTATGAACTTTGTTCAACAAGTGAGATTTTCTTCTCTCTATCTTTCGTACGAGTTTCGATTCTGACTTATCAAGCTTTGCTTGTGGCGTCAGTCATTTCTCATCCATCAACTTATACCATAGGTGATACAGGCACGCCTGGGGCACCACCGATTTTCAAGCTGATGAAGCTCGAGGCCAAAGTCCCAAATGTCGTGGAGCTCATGTGCATCTTCTTGCACTTCCAAATTGAGCCGGACTAGCTCATTCAAGCTCAATTTGAGCTCACTCGAGCTCACTTCAGCTCATTGAGCTGATTTGTTAATTTTAATGCTTTAAATAAATTGAGTATTTAATTTATTAATTTTTCCTACAGTAAATTAATGCATCCTAATATTTTATTTAGTGTCTAAATTAATTTTTCCTAGTCTAAATTAATTTGTCACATTTTTATTACATGTTTTTAAGTGTTTTAAATCAAAAATTAAAGTGCAGTTTTTTTCAATAAAACTAGGGGCTGCCTAATTTCATGTGTGATTAAATGGTGCATTTAGTTGGTCCAAAGTGTCCATTAAGGTGTCATGGACGTGTTTAATTGTTATACATCTGATTTGGATTAATTTAATATGGTGGTCTTTGTAGGTTCAGCCAAACCTTTGGGATGCATTAAAGAAGATACATGCACCTAGGTGCATTGTATCTAGCTGAATACATCAAGAAACCATGGAGGTGCATGGACGGTTGGGAGCATGGTTAATTGTTGCTGATTTTTGGATTATCAAGGTGCCTATTCGGCTGGAAAAATAATTCCATTTAAGACAGCTTTTTGATCATTTTATAAAAATTACATAAACTTTGTTCATTTGAGTGAGTTTATCTCCTCTTCGATTTTGTACAAGTTTCGTAGACTTATTGAGCTGTGCTTGTGGCATCTATCACTTGTTCTTCCATTTAATTATGCCATTGGTTCCTACTTTACTAAGTAACGGGTCTCTGGTCCATCTTCGACTTCATCCTTTCCACCTTAAACGTTATAGAAATCGGGGTGACACATCTTTGTGTTGAATCGTTTCTTGTTTAAGTCCTATTCTCCATTTCCACCAAATTATCAAAATATCACCTATCCCTTATCCATCTTCCTTTCTAAAACCGAACCTATCCTTCTCCTTATCCGAATCATTCCCACACTTAAATACCTCCATTCCTAACTTAAGCCATCTTCTAAACTAATTCACTTAAGCTTCCGCAAACTCATCCGTATCTTCCTATTATTTCCCGAAAGGCTTATCACCTCCTCGTAGATGATTGGGCAACTCGCATACATTTCGACTCTTCCCGAGGTGGACTGTATCATCTGGTATCAGAGCTACCAAACGAGGATTTTTTATGACGATCGTGAAGCCGAAAGTTAGTTCGTAAGTTAAAAAAATAAAAAAAAAATTGTAATTTTCATTCTTGTTTTACATTATAGTGTATTTGATGTAAAAAAAGAAAATACGAAACAAAAAAAATTAAAAAAAAAATACGAGTGTAAAAAAAAAAGAAGTTAAAAAAAAGAAGTGTGGAAATTTTTTTTGAAAGTTTGTTGTTCATTCTCCTCCACTACCCCGATCTTCTACCATCCTTGTGGCTTCATCCTCCCCACCCAACGCCACCCCTAACCTATTTACCTTTTCTTTTGTTTCAGCCTACCTAAACCTGACATTAATCCCTTGTTACCCACTTTGAAGCCGACCCTCAAGCCGCGATTAGTCTTTCGAAACGAAGTACGAAATTGTGAGAGCGAGAGAGAGTGGTAAAAGGCACGAGTGTAATCATCAAAGAAAAAGCCTTATACGAGTGAAAATACGAGTGTGAGCGAATTTTTTTCTTTGTGAGTGACTTGTGAGGATTTTGTGGTAAGGCATTTTGAATTTTGGATTTATTTTCTTTCTTTATAACGTTCTTCTTTTTCAGCAATAAACATGTTTCAAGAAGAACTCTCCACCGATGACTTCCAATTTTTGGTGAATGAAATGGACCGAATGCTCGAGAAAAAGCTAAGTCCAATACAAAAGCGTTTGGACCGAGCGGAGGAAAAGGCTCGATGAAAGCACAGCACAACGAGTCGAGAAACGAAGTGGCGACCCTCTCGGAGACCCACTTTCGATGAATACTCAAGAAAAGATTTCCGTCATGACTACCATCTGACATCGACTTCGAGATCAAGAGATTTCTCTCAAGCATCCTCGTCATCAAGAAGTCCATCGTTCAATGACTATGTGAGAGAGGATTGTTATCGAGACTTGTATTCGTCAAGGCCTTCGAGACAATGAGAAGAAAGTAACGAGCACAAGGCTTTTCGACAATGCGAACGAGAAAGCACAAGCCGTTCTTCAAGAAATTCATCCATGAAGAATCTTTTAAGAAGAAATGATTGTGATATCTATGAGAACATTTTCTCGATCCTTGAGTCAAATTTTTTTTCTTTCGATTCTTCTGACTCATCCTCTTGTTGTAATGAAAAAGAATGTGAAAAAGAAGAAAAAGAAATTGAAAAAGAGTTCGTGAGAAAAAGAGAAAAAGAAAAAGAAATCGAGAGAAAAGAAAATAAAAGTGAGAAAGAGGAAAAAAAGATTGAAAAAGAAAGAAAAGAAAAAGAGATGGAAAAAGAAACGCAAGAACAAGATGAACAAAAAGAGAGTGGTTTTTCAGCTAACTCTTTGGACTTTAGTTCTTCTTTCGTTTCTTCATGTCAGGTTCCCGACGTATCTCACTATGATCTCTAACTTCAGTACCTTCCCGAAGAAAGGCGTTTTCATTTGATTGAAAAAGGTAAGGAAGGTAAGTGCTTTGATGAGATTCAGTCTTCACCAAATTTTCATAATGATTGTGATTATGTGGATAATACCGTTGATCTATCCTCCGACCAATTTTGATGTTTTAAATGATGGTAAGATGAGTTTGTCTACTAATAATCAATGTGATGCAAAGTATGAAGGTGAAGAGACCCATATCCAACAAATACAAGACTCGAGTAAGTATGACAATGAATTTTCTTTTAATCCCAATTTGTTTGATTGTGGTTATTACGAGATTTGTTCATTGACTAATACAGAATCTTCAAGTTTTTGTAAGACTGTTTTAAAGCACGTTAAGAGTTTTGATCGTTCGATCGTGAACATGCACAATTCCTATTAGTTTAACAAGTTTGAATTAAAGGAACCATTGAAACATTTTGATTTAAATAATCAAACGCATGTTTTTAAACCGGGAATTCTTTCTAATTTGTTTTGCGGAAAGCTCAAGTATCATCCAGTAAGTTTGAAAGACTTCTATCTTTTTGATACTTGGTTTTTGAGTAAGGTTGCGAAATTTGTTCATTTTGTCTACAATTTTTATTTGCTCCTTAAGCAAATTTTGTGGTTGTATTTGAGATTTACAATCCATTTGAAAGGTGTTGATTCAAACGCAAAGTTTCGACTACATTACGACCCCGAGGAGCGAAGGTTTGTAATGGTTGAACAAGGTAAAAACGTTCTTAGTCTTTCAGCGCATCGAGGTAAGTCACTTGAAGATTTTGAGGTGTTCTTGTTCTCTTTGGATGAATTTAAAAGTGATGTCACTGATTTCCCTTCTGTAAAACACCTAGATCATGATTCGATTGAATGTCCTATTCTGCTTCTGGATGATCTATCTATTTTGATGTTTGATAAAAAGATGCCCGTTTTTGATAATTGGGATGATGATAGGCATTGCATCAATGAATCAACTCTTGTGAATCATTCAGATCATGAAATGCTTAATCGTTTCATTTTGCCTGATCATGTTCTATCTGCTTTAATGATTGACAAAATGATTCTTGTGTTCGATACTTGTTACAATTCATGTGCGAGTGGTTCCTCATTTCGTACAAAGCAAGGTTTGAATGTTCAATTTCGAGTGCCATATGCGTTTACTTCATTACTTGCTTGTGATGACTATATCTATCAATTGATGAGTTATTCGCATGATGATTTTTACTTGTGGAATCCATTTGAATCAAATGCATGCTTTAAAGCTTATTCACCTTTGTTGCAAAAATTTGATAAGGCTTTGTTACTTTTATATGATAAAATGTTTATGCCCGTGTGTGTGCGAACTAGTTGTTTTGTTTTGCTTATATTTGGCTTGCACGAATGTTTGTTAACTTGTGGATACCTTTTTCAGGTACTACGATTATCATCCGTCCCGTTTGATCAAGGAAAACCGAATCAAATGGAATTTTGTTCGGAAAATCAACAGGTTGATTCGAGGACGAATCGTCTTGAAGAGGGGAGGGATGATACAGGCACGCCTGGGGCACCACCGATTTTCAAGCTGATGAAGCTCGAGGCCAAAGTCCCAAATGCCGTGGAGCTCGTGTGCATCTTCATGCACTTCCAAATTGAGCCGGACTAGCTCATTCGAGCTCAATTTGAGCTCACTCGAGCTCACTTCAGCTCATTGAGCTGATTCGTTAATTTTAATGCTTTAAATAAATTGAGTATTTAATTTATTAATTTTTCCTACAGCAAATTAATGCATCCTAATATTTTATTTAGTGTCTAAATTAATTTGTCCTAGTCTAAATTAATTTGTCACATTTTTATTACATGTTTTTAAGTGTTTTAAATCAAAAATTAAAGTGCAATTTTTTCATTAAAACTAGAGGCTACCGAATTTCATGTGTGATTAAATGGTGCATTTAGTTGGTCCAAAGTGTCCATTAAGGTGTCATGGACGTGTTTAATTGTTATAAATCTGATTTGGATTAATTTAATATGGATTCATGGTCTTTGTAGGTTCAGCCGAACCTTTGGGATGCATTAAAGAAGATACATGCACCTAGGTGCATTGTATCTAGCCGAATACATCAAGGAACCATGGAGGTGCATGGACGGTTGGGAGCATGGTTAATTGTTGCTGATTTTTGGATTATCAAGGTGCCTATTCGGCTGGAAAAATAATTCCATTTAAGATAGCTTTTTGATCATTTTATAAAAATTACATGAACTTTGTTCATTTGAGTGAGTTTATCTCCTCTTCGATTTTGTACAAGTTTCGTAGACTTATCAAGCTGTGCTTGTGGCGTCTATCACTTGTTCTTCCATTTAATTATACCATTGGTTCCTACTTTGCTAAGTAACGGGTCTCTGGTCCATCTTCGACTTCATCCTTTCCACCTTAAACATTATAGAAACCGGGGTGACACATCTTTGTGTTGAATCGTTTCTTGTTTAAGTCCTATTCTCCATTTCCACCAAATTATCAAAATATCACCTATCCCTTATCCATCTTCTTTTCTAAAACCGAACCTATCCTTCTCCTTATCCAAATCATTCCCACACTTAAATACCTCCATTCCTAACTTAAGCCATCTTCTAAACTAATTCACTTAAGCTTCCGCAAACTCATCCGTATCTTCCTATTATTTCCTGAAAGGCTTATCACCTCCTCATAGAAGATTGGGCAACTCGCATACATTTTGACTCTCCCCGAGGCGGACTGTATCAATAGGTTCTTATCTTTATAGATAACGGGTCTTGGTCCATCATTGACTACCATTTTCCACCTTAAACAAATATAGAACCCGGGGTAACACTTTCTTAGTGTTGAATCGATTCTCTATTTAAGTTCTTTCATCCATCTCCATCAAAGATAATTTAACACTTATCCAAACTATCACTTATCATCTAACCCTTGTTTTGTTTGTTAAATCGAACCACCAATCACCATCTTCTTCCTCTCATCATAAACCGAACCTATCCCTTCCATATTCTTTTCATTATCCAAATCATCTCCATAACTTATCCAACTACCATCCCTTTTAATAGCTTCCACCATTTTAATTTATTTTTCATCTATAGTTTGCTAATATTTTCCTGAAGGCTTATTTCCTCCTCGTAGACGATTAGGCAATCTGCATACGTTTTGACTCATCTCGGGGCGGACCGTATCACTTAAAGACTAAGCAAACTTGAGCTAGAAAATGCTAGAGAAATTTAGAAGAAAATCCCTTAATGTGCTTGACTAGGTTTGGCCGAACATGGCCCTTGGTAGCTTGCTAGATTCGGCTGATTTGGGAGGCATAAGGGCAGCTTCTAGATGGTGCAATTCATATGGCAAAATGAATGTACTTGGAAGGCTAATAGCCATGTCCATGTTCAGTTTCTTGGGACGCCAAAAGCCACCTTAATGGAGAAGGAAATTTTCTGATTGCATTTGGACAGCAATAGCACTCCAATGGATGTTTTCTAGAAGGTTAATTGTCCAAAAATTCGTCCAAGTCCATGGGCAGGCTTTGGGGATGTCAATGGCCATCTTTCTAGAAGAAAAATGTATTTTAAAGTCCCTTAAAGATGCATGCAGCCGCTAGGTACATCCCTTACTTAATTAGGCTCTTAAATTGGTGTCTTTTGGATGAAAAGTGAGCAACCGAACAGCCTTGACTTGTGTAGCAAGTGTGAAACGTCTTTGATGTGCATGGGGGAGACATTTGGACACCTTGGAGAAGTGAATGGGCTGGTGACTCTTTGGCTGAAAGGGTGCCCTTTGGGAAGCCAAAAATGAGCAGCCAACATGCATGTTCAAGCCATCCATGCATCCTCCAAGTGCATTGATGCATTTGGTCACATACATTGCACCTAGGTGCATGTATCTCTTAAATGTGCTCCATAGATTCGGCTGAACCTACAAAGTCAAGGTGATTCGGTCTCGTCTCAAGGAAGCATCAGATAGGCAGAAGTCTTATGCCGATCTCAAACGCAAGGAAATGGAGTATGCTGTGGGAGACAAAGTCTTTCTGAAAGTGTCGCCTTGGAAAAAGGTGTTGAGATTTGGACGAAAAGGAAGCTAAGCCCAAGATTCATCGGGCCATATCAGATTGTAAAGCGAATAGGACCGGTAGCTTATCACCTAGAGTTGCTTGCAGAACTGAATCGAGATCCATGATGTATTTCATGTATCAATCTTTGAGAGACGATATCGGTCGAGATCCTTCGTGACGCGTTGTGCGAAGAGCGAGATTGAGGTGAACTCGGATTTATCTTTTGAAGAAGAACCGGTTTAGATCTTAGATCGAGATGTGAAGGTTCTACGAAGAAAGTCAGTGCCCTTAGTAAAAGTGCTATGGCGGAACCATGGTATGAGAGGAAGCTACGTGGAACCCGAGGATGTGATGCAAAGCAATACCCCACCTCTTTTTACCAGGTAATTTCGAGGACGAAAATTATTTTAAGGGGGGTAGAACTGTAACATCCTAAAACCGGGGCTATTTGTGATTAAATGATTTTCCTTGTGTTTGAATGGTTATGGTATTATTTATGGAATGATAAGGCTCAATTAAGGGTCTTAAGTTAGTTCGAGATAGTAGAAATTTTTATTTTTATAAGCTTTAAGGGAAAGGAGCCTTAGCAAGTAGGGGTTACAAGAATAAATAAGGGATAATTTGACACAAAAAGGGCCTTGGAAAAGTGGCAAAAGGAGAGTCACTTAGGAGCTATGGATGACGCCATCAAGGGAGCAAGGGGGGATTGTGTTCGAGTCGCGGAGTCCCCTTTTTTATTCTTTATTTTGGACGGCAATAGGGAGGGAGAGACTTTCTCTCTTTAAACTCTTAATTTTTATTTAGATAAAGAGGATATTGGTTGGATTATTATTTGATTAAAGGGGAATTAATTCAAATTAATTTGAATTAATTTAAATGAGAGGCCAGGAGAGGTTGTAAGTGTTTGCCGAAATCTAAACACTTCATGGAGAAGTGGACGGCAAGGCCACTAGGGGGGGGTGCCGAATGCCTATAAAAGCCCCAACCTACCACCTTGTTGTTCTTTTCTTTCATTTGAGCCGAAATCCTCAACCTTTCCTTCTTTGTTTTCTGTTATTTTTCTCCATTCTCTCAAAACCTTGGCCGAAACACTCTCTACTTCTCTTTGCCGGATCCCCATCTTCAATCCCTCCTTTCTTTTATTTTCTTCTTTGGCCGAACATCCACTCCTTTAGCCAAAACTCTTATCACCCTCTCTTGCCATTAATTTCCTTCATAAAACCGATACACCCATATTGAAGTCTTAGGAATTCTCTTTTTCTTTTTGGTAGCATCTTGGCCGAATAGTAGAAGCAAAGATAGATCTCTTTGGATTTTCGTGGTCAATCGCTTTGGTGAAGGTAAGTTGTGCCGAAACTTCATGGGTTCCCTTCACTATTCTTTGTCGACTCTTATTTAGGGGTAAGTGCCGATTTCGGGTGATGGCTAGCAAGACTTCTAAATGTTTTAGTAATCGATCTCTTCTAGGTACCCCAAGATCGTGAAGCAAGTGACCCAAGCCCTAATCTCTAACATTCGATTTTGGTAAGTTTGGGTAAGGTCTATGTTGGTTTTCAAAAGCCAAAAAGCTTTGGTTATGAGTAATGTTCATTAATCGATTATTTGGTAAAGCAGATCTGTGAATCGAGTGCTGTGGATAGTAGCAAAGAGTTAAAGGTAAGGTTTTGGGATCAAAAGATAAACCCCTAGGATTGTTTGGGTTGGCCGAATAGGCCATGGTACTAACTCATGTATTTGGCCGAATATAGGGACCAGTAGATCTAGGTGGCCGACATCTCTTTTCGGGATTTAGACGATTCAGTGGTGACAAGTGTGTACATACACACTTATAGCAGTTAATGTTTGTGTTAAATATATGTTGCCTGTAAATCTGCTTGATATAGATACGGATCTAGTACCTCAAGGGTACAAGCGAGGATCCCGGTAAGTCTCTGTTAATACGAGATTAGTATGCTTTTGGGAAGCATGGTTCATATGTTACATGTGATAAATGTATGAGATCTATTCATGATTATTTGACTATTGTGGGTTAAATGAGTGGAGGGGGCAGTGATATTTTGTGCCGACGAGCACCGGTGTTTTGGTAAACACACTGTGACTACGGTCACAGAGGTTTGGTACCTCCAGAGGTTTGGTACCTCATAGCGACTCGTCCTCGTGGTTAACACCACCGTGGGTTGGCCCCACTTGAGATATGGGATCGTCTGCGCCGCTGATTTGGTATCACACGATGGGTTGGCCCCATCAATCGATTGTGTCACGGACACCAGAGGTTTGGCACCTCCGGTGATTTGGCATCACATACGTGACTATATGTCACCAAAGTGGTTTAGCACCACCGGTGTTTTGGTAACACATTGTGACTACGGTCACCGGTGGTTTGGTACCACATGGGGTAGACAAAGGCGTTTGGTTGGCTAGGTCGGGTGCATGACTTAGTACATGATGATTGATTATATGTGTGTATGAAATTGTTTAAATACGGGGAAGGGTTACATATCGAGTCTTGGTGACTCACCTTCTCCTTTAACATTTTTCAGTGACTCGTAGATGGCGGTTGAGGAGCCGGTTGGACTCGAGGTGGCCATGCAGTGGACTCGAATAAATTGAACTTTAAACTTAGCTATTTTATTTTATTATTGGTTTATTTTTATTTTGGATGTAATAAGGCCTCCATATACTTTACTTTTGTTATTTCTTATATGTTGGATACTTTGTTTTAAACTATATCATTAAAATGAAATTAAAATCACATGTTTTTCTTAAATTAACACGAAAATGTTTTATCGTGCCATCGGGCACATTTGAAATTTGTATAATAAGCTGACTCAATTAAATTTCCAAATTAAATCTAAGTATGGTTTCGGCAAGATAACCAAAAACGAGAAGTTTTCAACAAAACTTAAATTGGTTTTAAAATGGTTTTCAAAAAGTTTTCTCCGTAACAAACCAAATTCGGTCATAATGTTTGGGCCGGGTTCGGGTTGTTACACGAACCACGACCCCTCATCGGCTGCTGTCCACCTCTACCAGCCTGATTAAAACCCTGACCTACTAGACGGTTTCTCTCTGTATCCATCGGACAATCCTTAATCATATGATCCTTGGATCCACACTTGAAACATCCTCCTGTCTTCTTCCAACATTCTCCCGGTGCATCTTTCCACATTGAGCACAAGTACGATATTGTCCTCCCGGCAACTTGTCGACCTCATGCCCATCAACTCTAGGTTTCTTTTGAAAATTCCGGATGACCTCAAGACCCATAGCTCCTCTTATTCTTATTTCGACCTCGATCTCTGCTCGTCTCTCGAGTCGCTTAACTTCTTCACTATCCGTGCTCTATCCACTAAAAGCGCAAAATCCCTCTCTCGATGCGGTGCAATCAACACTCGCAGACTCATCTCGCAACCCATCCTCAAATCGACACACCGCTCATAATCGTGAGCTACAATCCCTCTCGCATATCGGCTTAACCGTAAAAACTCGCTTCATACTCGGCTATCGACTTATTTCCTTGTACAGCATTCAGAACGCCTTTCTCTCGAGAATCAATGTAGCTAGCTCCGACATATTTCCCTTCAAACTTAATCTTAAAATACCCCAATCCACACGATCCATGGGAATACTCTCTCTGACAAAGTGAGCCACCACCGTGCGCCTCAAATCCACGAAGCGGCGAAATAGCACCTTTCAATTTCTCCTCGGCAGTGCGGTCCAAATCGCCCATGATCCTCTCGATCGCTTCTAACCAATACTCCGCTACATTCGGAGCTACCCCGATACTCCCTAAAAACCTCGGCTCCGTTAGATCTAAGTCTCTCACCACCGACTTTCGAGCTCCATTACCCATACTAGCTCCACGCTACTCGCTCTAGGACTCGCAAAGATAGCTCTTGTGATACTCACGTCATCTCCTCCGCTTTGCTCTTGAAATTCTCGCTCCAACATCTAGTGGCGGTGCCTCATTTTCGTAACCACGGCGGACCTAAGCGGTTCCGACATAGCCATTCTCGCCTCTCTGGCGCCACGACGACCACGTCCCCTAGAACTCATGTCTACTTAGTGTCTTATCTATTTTTACGAAAATTTAGGCATTAGAGTCTTTTCACTTTCTTGTTTAAAGAAAATTTTATGCAACAGAGTTTTAATCAGTGATTTTTTTCCCGTATAAGTACACATATACCTAGGGACCATGTCTCTAAAGTATAGTTTCCTTAGGCTTATCAACTAAAGTATCACACATCAACATACTCACATCAATTTATCAACAAAAGAACTTACCAGGTGGACTTGGGTCGAGAACTCGGGTGCCATGCTTCTATTAAATCATTTTAACCAAAACTTTTCACAAAAACTCATTTGGGCTTAATTTTGAAAACGTTGTGGACTTCAAAACCCAAGGCTGAGTATTTAAAAATGGGCTCTGATACCAAGTTGAAACACCCCAAACCCGGCCCACACATCCCGACCAGATCTGGTATGCTTCTTAAGAAAAATTCGTTTTGTCGTTTTGTAAAAAGATGTGATCTTGTGGTAAAAGAATAGATTTGAAGTACGAACTTGTTAAAATCCATTTTTTTTGTAATTTAAGTTTGTATTTATAAATTCATTTAAAAAAATAAATTATTTATCAAAAGAAAATCCAAATTTAGAACTATTTATTATTATTTTGAAAACTATAAGTATTTAGATGTCAAAACATTTTCATACGATTATCGAAAATATTTAATTGTTTAGTTGAAATTGATCGTAGCAGAATATAAATTAAAAACGTAAAAGTAACATAGCTAATGGCGGCCTTATTACAAAAATATATCCCAAATTAAATCCCGAATTATATAAGAAAACATAATAAGTTTAATATAAGGAAAACCGAAATACTGAGTTGAGCAATGGCCACCTCGTAGTCCTTTGCCGACCCACCCAAATCATTGAGTATCACCAAAAGATATCCCACGGAAGGGTGAGTCAACAGACTCGGTGTGTAACAATACACTAAAAGTCCAATCGATCATAGCAATAAGCCCATAATATAGCAAATTAAATAATAACTGATTAAATCACATGTACATATAAAATGAAATGCAATCCCGAACCCAACTTAGATATCCATCCGCTACACACCACCCGTACCTACCAATCACACCGTGGGGATTACTAAATCAACCTCAATCCGCTACACACCATCGAAGGCATTCTTTGCGGTCAACATGCACATCGCCCTTATAAATTGTGGCATGGCCACGGATAATTGAGACAGAGTCACTGAATTCATAATGTCGTGACCGAAGTCACCGGATTCATAATGTCGTGACCGAAGTCACCGGATTCATAATGTGGTAAAACCACCGGAACACTTCCCCTTTATCAAAATCACCCATATGCCATGCATTAAACACATTATTTCAATATCATGCCATTCAACCCCAAATTCATAACGGAATCATACACATTTCATATTCATGCTTATAGCATTATTAACGATGCAGATATCATGCCATGTACATTACCCCAAAATTATAACAAAATCGGATATGTCTCAAATTAAAATTATACATAGTACTAAGGGATAACGTACCTCAATTCACTGTACCATTGAATGATACCCGACGCCATAATCATTCATATTTCTTTATTAACAACTTTTATCAATAATGCTATTAATCTATTAGAAGTTTAGTGTAGGCTACACACCTTGCAAACACGGAAAGCGATATAATACTTAAGATTTCTGACCCTTGCCTACAACGTCGATAGCACCTACATAACACTATGTGAGAAATCGATTATCACTAAAAAGAAATGGCCTTTGGCCGAATATCATCATCTCCTTACCTTGGATTATTCAAATCCCGAATGATTCCCCCTAAACGTTGGCTACAAAGAAACCCCAAACTTTCCTTCAAGTTTCGGCCAAAGATAATAAAAAGGGATTAGATTCCTAGATTTGGCTAATGCAAAAGAAAAGAAAGAAAAAAAATGATTGATAGATAATCCTTACCCGTAACACAGAGATTGATTCACCCTTACTTGAACTATAAAGGGATTCGACCTTAACAATTAAAAAGAAAAGAAATGGTGATTTCGGCTTTAACAAAAGAGAAGAGAAAAGATGATGGAAATAGAGAATGGTTTCGGCTAAGAGAAAGAAGGAGAAAAGAGAAAGAGAAAGAAAAAGAAAAAGAGAATATGAGATATGCCCTTGGTGCTAGGATGATTTCGGCACTAGAAAGGAAGAAAAGAAATGTGAAATGTCTTCTAAACTTTTGGTAATGGTCAAGTAAGAAAGGATGAAAGAAAAATGCCTTCAAAAGTGGTAATATTTTGGTACCAAAAGAGAGAAAAGCTTGAAAGAAAAACAAAGAAAAGAGTACCAATTTGGTCAAAATATGATAGCCAAAACAAAACAAAGTTTTCACCTAATGCAATTGACCATTTTGGCTAGGAAGAAAAATTTGGAGAAAAGGGAAAAGATGCACAAATTGTTAAGATTTTGGTCAACTAACACCCCCTAATCCCATACAACATTCGGCCAACTCACAAGCCAACACAATCCCCCTTTTCCTCCTCATTTCTTCCCTATCATCCCCTTAATCACTATCACCATTAAACCAACCCCCCTTAGCCCTTATGCCGTCTAGGTTCATGGTCAAATGACCATGGAAAAGCTTCCAAAACATCACCCACTCTTCAAGCCTTTTGTCCCCTAAACATTCCATAACAACTTGATTCCTTACCTTAACTACTAACTTTCCTTTTTCCTTTGGTCTACTATCCAAAAAAATAAAAGAAGAATCCATCCATACTAGATAAGGCTTGACCGACACTATAGGAAAGAGAACAAAAATTAAAATTCCTTCCAATTGCTAGCTAAGGGATTCGAACCTCTACCCTCAAGCATTCACCCATGCGCCATCACCACTTTACTAATTGACTTGTCTTGTGATTAAACCTCAAATTAATTCTCTTAAGGCCAAACTTGCTTAGCTCCCCTTCTAAAACTAAAAATCTAATATTTTTTGAAAGCATTCTCCTATATTCTAAAATTCTTGAAGTCCCTAAAACTCATACAAAGAGCACACAAAAAAAAAACAATGCACACATTCAAGCGAAAAATTTCATAACCCCTAAATTCTGTATATTACATTCTTGTTTCTTAACTCTTTCATTTCACGGGCTAAAATACGAATCGGTTCCTCCTCGTACGTCATATCGGACCAGATTTCAATTTCAGACGGAGAAATCACATGTGACGGATCTGATCTATATCTATGGAGCATCGAAACATGAAATACGTTGTGTATCTTTTCTAATTCAGAAGGCAACTTCAATCTATAAGCCACAGGTCCGATACGTTCGATGATCTCATACGGTCCGATGAATCTCGGACTTAGTTTGCCTTTTCGACCAAATCAGAGTACTTTCTTCCACGGTGAAACTTTCAAAAATACCCGATCTCCGATCTAAAACTCAATGTCTTTACGTTTCAAATCAGCGTAGGACTTTTGGCGATCCGATGCAGCTTTCAAACTATCTCTGATTATAGCCACATTCTATTCAATTTCTTTAATCAAATAAACCCCGTGTATCTTATTTTCACTTAGCTCGGTCCAATACAACGGTGTACGACACTTGTGGGCGTATAGAGCTTCGTAAGGTGCCATTTTGATACTAGATTGAAAACTGTTATTATAAGTAAATTCAATCAAAGGTAAGTATCTTTCCCACGTACCTTCAAACTCAAGGACGTAACATCTCAACATGTCCTCAAGTGTTTGAATGGTTCGTTTAGACTGACCGTCTGTCTGCGGATGGAAGGCTGTGCTAAAGTGGAGTTTAGTACCTAAAGCATCTTGCAACTTCTTCCAAAACCGCGATGTAAATCTCGGATCTCTATCTGAAACAATAGAACTCGGCACACCATGTAATCTCACAATTTGAGATACATACAACTCAGCAAGTTTATCGAGCGAATAGTCCGCATCTGTTTGGAACAAAGTGAGCTAATTTGGTCAGTCTATCCACTATAACCCTGCATCGCATCTTTCTTGCTCGATGTCATAGGCAAACCGGAGACAAAATCCATAGAAATTTTATCCCATTTCCATTCGGAGTATCATGATCTATTTGAAGTAACCAGAAGGCACCTGATGTTTGGCTTTTACTTGTTGACAAATTAAGCACTTCGAGACAAATTCAGATATATCCCGTTTCATACTAGGCCACTAATAGAACTATTTCAAATCATTATATATTTTCGTGCTACCCGGATGTACCGACAATTGACTATTATGAGCCTCGTTCAATATCATCTGAATCAAATCCACATTCCTCGGAACACATATTCGGCCTTTGAAGTTCAAACAATCATTTTCATCGATTTGAAACTCTGACTCTGCATCATTTCCACACTGAACTCGTCTAGCAATCGTATCTTTGTCAATTTTCTGTGCATCACAAATTTGTTGAATAAACAACGGTCTTGTCTTCAACTCAGCTATGATCAAACCATCACCAGACATAACCATATGTGCGTTTAAAGCACAAAGAGCAAATAATGATTTTCGACTTAAGGCATCCGCAACAACGTTGGCTTTCCCCGGATGGTAGTCAATCACTAATTCATAATCTTTCAATAGCTCTAACCATCTGCGTTGTCTCAAGTTCAAATCTTTCTGAGTCATCAAATACTTTAGACTCTTGTGATCCGAATAAACATGACATTTCTCACCGAATAAGTAATGACGCCAAATCTTCAACGCGAAAACAATGGCTGCTAACTCCAGATCATGAGTCGGGTAATTTCTTTCATGAGGCTTCAACTGTCTCGAAGCATAGGTTACTACTTTTCCTTCTTGCATTAAAACGTAACCCAAACCATTCAAAGAAGCATCACTATACACAACAAATTCTTTACCCGATTCATTTGAATCAACACCGAGCTTCCGGTCAAAGAGCTTTGGTGATCGAAACTTTGTCGACATTTTTCCATCCATTCGAACTTGACATCTTTCTATAATAGCTTTGTCAACGGGGTAGCTATTATAGAAAAACCTTTCACGAATCGTCTGTAATATCCAGCAAGTCCCAGAAAGCTTCGAATTTTAAAAACATTCTTTGGTGGCTTCCAATCAAGTATAGCTGATATTTTATTCAGATCAACCCGAATGCCTGACGCTGAAACAACATGACCCAAAAAGCTGACTTCCTTCATCCATAACTCACACTTACTAAACTTTGCATACAACTGTTGATCTCGCAAAGTTTGTAACACAATTCTCAAATGCTCGGCATGTTCGGTTTCATTTCTGGAGTAGATCAGGATATCATCTATAAACACTACCACAAACCGATCCAAATACTATCTGAAAACCCGATTCATCAAATCCATAAAAATAGTAGGTGCATTAGTAAGTCCAAAAGGCATAACCAGGAACTCAAAATGTCCGTACCTCATTTGAAATGCAGTCTTTGGCACATCAAAATCTCTGACTCGCAACTAATAATAACCCGATCTCAAATCTATCTTCGAAAATACTGAAGCCCCTTTCAACTGGTCAAACAAGTCATCAATCCGAGGCAACGGGTATTTATACTTTATAGTCACCTTATTCAGCTGTCGATAATCAATACACATTCGCATAGTCCCATCTTTCTTTTTCACAAATAGAACTGGTGCACCCCATGAAACACCCCACACCCGGCCCACGAGCCTGAACCGGATCTGGTATGTTCCTTAAGTAAACCGGTTTCAAAATTCTTTGTTTCTTAGAGAAAATTTGTGTATTTTCAGAAAAATTTCGTTTTGGGTTGGGCTTAGATTAAAAACCCATTTATTTAATTTTATACATCCAATTTAATTAAGGTGACAAAAGAATTTTTGAGTTCATTTTAAGAAAAATAATTTTGTACTTACTTACATCCAAATTAGTTCGTGACATAATATCTAATAGTAAAGCAAAAAAAAAATAAAGAAATTCACTTGGGCCTTATGGCCTTATTACATCAATCAAAACCCAAAAATAATAAAATTTAAGTACTTAATATAAATAATGATCCCAAATAGTAAAAGTCTTTCCTTGCTATGCATGGCCACCTTTAGCTCCTGCCGACCCGGTCCATTACATGATCATCTCTCGAAAATATTCCCCAACAGGGTGAGTCAATGAGACTCAATGTGTACACAAACTAACATTCAACAATTCAGGCATACATGTTCATATCAAAGACATATTCATAAAAAAATGATGCAACCCAAACCCAAGCCTATTTGTCCATCCGCTACACACCACCGCACACGCCAATCACACCGTGGGGACTACTAAGTCAACCCTCCATCCGCTACACACCATCGAAGCGATCCACTGCAATCGACGTGCTCATCGCCCATATAATTTGTGTCATTAGACACCATATTCAAATAATGTAACCGAAGTTACCAAATTCGGATAATGTAACGAAGTTACCATATTCAAATTTTGTGACCGTAGTCACCATATTCCATTGGTGAGACCAAGTCGACACCTTCTTCCCCTTTCACATATAGCCCGAAATGCCCCACATATTTTATCATGCACAACATACTTATTTTCTCATTCATGTTACTATTCACATGTTCAAAATATATCACATTCGTAATCCTATCAAAAATAGGAAACGTGCACAGGTATTCTTTACCACATTTGTGGTACTTAGCCACATTCTCATTCTTATGCATATTCATATATTAAAATAATTATTGCCATAATATATTGAAAATTAGTGTGAGTACACACTGATTCGCTTAATAGATTCCTTGAAATCTCGAAGAGCGATCTACCGATCTAGATCTTTAACTCCTATATACTGCCAATTATTAAAACATATTAACAAACCTATTTGGCTTAAAAACCAAATCCTAGTAGGATTTGTATTACTTACCTTGTTGCCGAATTGATTAAATCCAGAAATTGTGGTATTCCTCCCTTAAATTCGGCTAGCCACCAAAAACATGTATTTTCATCGGATTTTCGACTTTTGGAAAGAAAAGGAAATACCTTTAGATACCAAAGTAACCCTTGGCCGATTAGATCTATACACTTACCTGGCAATTCCCAATTCCTGAAAACAATCCTTGCCTTGTATGTCTGTCGAAATCCCTATAATTATATGTTAATTTTAATCTCACATATAATCCATAACTTTTGACCAAATATGTGTATATCTTACCTTAGATCCTTGAATCCTGGAAGATTCCTCCTTGTATTCGAAGTTGTAGAAACTTGATAAACCCCTTGTAGATTCGGCCATAAAACAGGAATAGGAATTAGACCCTTCTCTTTCGACAAATAGAAAAGAAAAAGAACTTGAATGATGCTTAACCTTACCTTTAATGCTTTGACCGATTGCTTCCTTGCCTAGAGCCACAGAGATTCGGCTATGAGGTTTTAGTCAGGGATCAAAAGAAAAGGGCTTTGGCTTGACAGATGAAGAAAAGAGAAGAGTAAAAGATGAATAGAAAATTCGGCAGAGGGGGTTTTGCTATGGAATTTTCGGCAAAGCTTAGAAAAGATGAGAGAATAGCCTTTAACTCTCCTTCTTTAGCCGAAATTATCAATAGGAGAGTCCCTTGCTTGGCCACTACTCCTCTTATGATAATATTATCTCCTTTATTTAAAAATAAAGTGTTAAATCCATTATTATCTCTTCTAAATAATCTAAATTAAAAAGCTTTTATTTATCACCTTATTAAGCAATATTAATGGAAATAAAACACCTCCCTTTTCTAGAAACAATTGCCGTCCACCCCTTAGCCTGGGAAGCAAAAATAAAACTTCATTTATTTGCTTCCCTTGTGACTCGAACTCAGGCTCATGCCTCTTGCACATGGCGCCATTTCCATAAGCCATAAGTGCCATCTTCAGGCCACTTTTCCTAGCCCGTTTGTGTGTCAAATTTTACCAACTTTTTCTTTTAAGGCCCCCTTGCCTTAATTTCCTATTTTAAACTTTAAAACTTGGCATTTCTTGATTATTTTTAAGTTTCCTAAAATTTTCGATCGGCTCTGTAACTTGCTATTTTTCTTACATTTCGTGTTTCGAAATGTTCACTTTCCATTTTGAAACATTTCCAAAAATGTTTAGGTTTCCAAAAATGTTCAAGTTTCCAAAAATGTTTAGGTTTCCAAAAATGTTCATTTCCATTTCTATGCATTTCTAGAATTCCAAAAATACCAAAAATTTATTCATAGTGCTTAAGACTTGTCATTTCGTACAATTAAACTGAAAATGCATAGGCCCTTTCGAGGGCGTTCTGAGTTCTACCCCCTTAAACAAAATTTTCGTCCCGAAATTTCCTAACTAAAATAGTTGAGGGTATTCTTTGACGCATTGTCTCTTGAGACTCCCACGAAGCTTCTTCCGATCCATGGTTGCGCCATAATACTTTGACTAGAGGCACCGACTTCCTTCGTAGTACTTTCACATCTCGTTCCAAGATTCGAATCGGCTCTTCCTCGTAGGATAGATCCGCCTTAGCTCCACCTCTATGATTGGTACCACATGGGACGGATCCGATCGGTAACGACGTAACATGGACACATGGAAAACATCGTGCATTCTTTGCAACTCGCGATAATTCCAATTTGGTATGCCATCGCCCAACTCGCTTCAATACTCTATAGGGCCCTATAAACCTTGGGCTTAGCTTCCTTTGCGGCCAGAACCTCATTACCTTCTTCCAAGGTGAGACCTTCAGAACACTTGGTCTCCCACTTCGAACTCTATCTCCTTCCGCTTAAGGTCGGCGTCACGACTTTTGCCTATCGAGGCTTCCTTCAATCATGCCCGAATTAACTCAACTTTCTCTTCCGTTTGACCACTAACTCTGGACCCAAAACTCGGCGTTCTCCTAACTCGGTCCAACAAGTAGGTGTTCTACACTTCCTACCGTACAATGCTTCATATGGTGCCATCCGTATGCTTGCACGATAAATTTGTTGTTGTAGGCGAACTCGGCTAAAGGCAAGTAATCTTCCCAACTTCCTCGAAAATCCACCACTGACCTCTCAACATATCCTCCAACACTTGTATAACCCGTTCGCATTGCCCATCCGATTGTGGATGAAAGGCCGTTGAGAAGTCTAACTTAGTGCCTAAAGCTTGATGGAGTGCCTTCCAAAATCGAGGCGTAAACCTTGGGCCTCGATCGGAGATGATCGACATTGGTACTCCATGCAACCTTACGATCTCCGCCACATATAGCTTGGCTAATTTACGGAGAGAATAATCAACCTTCACCGGAATAAAGTGCGCGGTCTTGGTCAAAGCGGTCCACTATCACCCATACCGAGTCCTTCTTAGTAGGCGTGGGGAAGCCCACTAAAGAAGTCCATGGTAATCCTTTCCCACTTCCATTGGGGAATCTCAATTGGTTGAAGTAATCTGATGGAACTTGGTGTTCACCTTAACTGGCGACACGTCGGACACTTTCCCACGAATTCCGTCACTTCCCGCTTAAGATCAAAGCCACCAAAATTATTCTCTTAAATCTCTATACTGACTTAATGCCTGCGGGATGCATAGCATAAGGGCTACCATGCGCTTCCCTAAGAATCCTTTGTCTCAACTCTTTGTCCCTCGGCATGCGGACTTTTCCTTTGTAGCACGAGACTCCACCATCAATGACGCCATGATCCTTTACTTCTCAGTTACGTACTTGCGTAACTTAGCACTTAGATCCTTATCGCCAAGCGGCCCTCTTTCACCTCATTCGACCATGTGGGCTTGACTTGTAATTCTACCAACAGGCTTCCATCATCATATAGACTTAAGTGAGCGAACAAAGCCCTTAGATCCGACACAACCTTCCTACTCAGAGCATCGGCTACCACATTCGCCTTGCCCGGATGATATTCTATCGAACAATCGTAGTCTTTCGGTAATTCCACCCACCTTGCCACGCCTCAAGTTCAACTCCTTACGAGTCAACAAATACTTAAGGCTCTTATGGTCGGTGTAGATCACCGACCTTTCTCCATAAAGGTAGTGCCTCCAAACCTTAAGGGCGAAAACCCGCTTTGCTAGTTCCAAGTCATGAGTTGGGTAGTTAACCTCATGAGGCCTTAATTGCCGAGACGCATACGCGACCACTTTTCCTTCCTGCATTAGTACACAACCTAACCCCGTGTGCGAAGTGTCACAATATACTACGAAATCCTTGCCTGCCTCTGGCTGAATTAACACTGGAGCTTCCGTCAGCACCTTCTTGAGCTTATCAAAGCTCTCCTGTTGCTTATTAGTCCATTCAAAGGGTACTTCCTTCCTTAGCAACTTTGTCAAAGCGCGGCTATTGGCGAGAACCCTTCCACAAACCTTTACGTAATAGCACTGCTAAGCCTAAGAAACTTCAGTATTTCAGCCCACGGACCTAGGTGGTTTCCATTCCAACACCGCCTCGATCTTCCTAGGGTCCACTCTTATTCCTTCTGCGGATACCACATGTCCTAAGAATGCCACCTCCTTTAGCCAAAATTCACACTTACTGAATTTGGCATAAAGCTTCTTTTCCTTAACACTTCCAATACCACTCGGAGATGCTCATCATGCTCCTCCTCCGACCTTGAATACACAAAAAATATCGTCGATGAACACCACGACGAACCTATCCAAATTGGGTTGGAAAACCCGATTCATCATATCCATGAAGCTTGGTGGAGCGTTTCGTCAACCCAAACGGCATCACCACAAACTCAAAATGGCGTACCTTGTCCTAAAGGCCGTCTTGTGGATATCTCGCCTCCTTCACCTTTAAGCGGTGATATCCAGGCCCTAGGTCTATCTTCGAGAACATAGCGCCCTTTTCGGATGATCGAACAAGTCGTCTATCCTTGGCAAAGGATACTTGTTCTTGATGGTCGATTTATTCAATCGACGATAGTCTATGCACATACGCATAGTTCCATCCTTCTTCTTCACAAAACAGGACTGGTGCTCCCCATGGAGACACACTGGGTCGAATGAACCCACGATCCAACAATTCTTGGATCTGAGCCTTGAGCTCAACTAACTCCTTTGGTGCCATTCGGTATGGAGCAATTGACACAGGAGCTGTTCCTGGTAGCAAATCTATCCCAAATTCCACCTCCCTATCTGGGGGTATTCCTGGTAATTCCTCTGGAAATACATCCACGAAGTCCCTTACCGTCCTAACTCCATTAATACCTTCCTCCTTCCCACCTATCGTACTAATGAAGGCTAAGAATGCCTTACACCCCTTCTTAACCATCTTCTCAGCCTTCAGCGCCGAAACCACGTTAGATAAGTAGTTCCTCCTTTCTCCGATCATAGCTACCACTTTATCCTCCGGGGTCCTTAGTTCCATTCGTTTAGCCGTACAATCCAACACGGCTCGGTGCTCTACTAGCCAGTCCATTCCAAGTATAAGTTCAAACTCCCCGAAGGGTAGTTCCATTAAGTCAGCCCAAAAGTTTACTCCCTGAATCTCTAGGGGTACATTCCGAAAGATCTTGTCTACCACTACGGTTTGGCCTAATGGGCTTACTACAGTCATCTGTCTATCAGAGAGTTCTGAGTCTAGGCCCAGTGTTTCCACTATACTACATGCAACATAGGAATGGGTCGAGCCCACATCAATCAGAGCAAAATAGGGTTTGTCAGAAATGAAGAACGTACCGGTTATTACATCCGGTGCATCACCATCCTCCCTTCGGCGAATCGCATAAACCAATCCCGGTTGCCTTGCTTCTGCATTAGTAGCACCTCGGCCCTGTGCTCCACGGCCTCTGCCAAGCACCATTACCTCTGTTGGCCAGAACCATGACCCGCATTGAGGTCTGCATGCGCCTCTACCCGGCTGGCTAGCATTACGAGCTCGCCGGTCGGCTCTCATCTGGTTGTTTGGGACAATCCTTAAGCATATGGTCCTTGGATCCACATTTGAAACATCCACCCGTCTTTCTCCAGCACTCTCCCAAGTGCTTCTTTCCACAATGCTCATAAGGGCGTCTTGCCGGCCGTACCGGCTTGTTGATTTCGTGGCCCGTCAACCCTAGGCCTCTTATGACCCTTTCCGGATGGTCCAAAACCTCTCTTAGGCTTATTCTTGTCCACACCGCTTGGTAGCATCTTTAATTCCCTCGGCCACCTTGGCCTTTTCCACCAAAGAAGAGAACTCCCGCTCCTGATGCGGTGCTATCAATAGTCTCAGGTCGTCTCTCAGTCCGTCCTCAAATCGGACACAGCGTTCATGTTCAGTCGCTACTACCCCTCGAGCATAACGGCTCAACCTCGAAATTACGCCTCATATTACGCTACGGACTTGTTCCTTGAACTAGCCCGAAAAGCTTTTCTTTGCTCGTCTGCGTATACTGGTTCCCACATATTTCTTACGGAATGCCTCCTTAACATATTCCCAGGTTAGATCCTCCGCCATAGCACCATCTCGCACAGTTAACCACCACTGATACGCTTCATCGCGTAACAGTGCCACCATTCCTTTCAACTTCTCCTCAGGGTCGGTCGAGCTCATCCATGATGCGCTCCGTCGCTTCAACGATGCTCGGTAGACTGGGTGCCCTCCCGACACTCCATGAAACATCTCGGCTCCATTAGCTCGGGGCCGTTCGAGCACGATTTACGGGTTCCCGAATTTCCCACCGCACTGACCACCAATTCCAAAAACGCAAAGCACGACCTACGACACAAGCATCTTCCCCGTCCGAGCTTGCCGCTCCACATTGCTGTTGGGGGTGGTGGTGGCGGTGGTATCTCATTGTCGAACACGACCCGATCTAACGGGTTACGACACGATCATCCTTCCTCTACCTCGCCCACGGCGACCACGTCCTCTGGAGCTCATTTCTAACGTCGAGATCGATTAAAAAGTTTTATGGATTAGTCATTGTTCCACTTATTATCCATGAAGGAGTTTTATGAAAAGAGTTTTAGGAGTGGTTCTTTCGTATTCACACAAGCACACGATCTTTCATTCATTCATCCATCCATCAAACAATTATGAACTTTCGTTCGTTCAGAGAAATGTTGTAGTTTTCATTGTTATTGTTTTTCCACTACCTGGGGTATTTTCGTAATTTTGTCCCCTCTGAGGCATTTTCGTAATTTTTCAAAACGGAAAATTCCTCGGTGATTTTGTCAAAAGTATTTTGGAAATTTTAAAGTTCGAGGTAATTTTGGGAAAAAATTTGGAATCGAGGCGTTTGGTAATTTTTGACCTCGGGGGTATTTTGGTAATTTTCCAAAAATCAGGGTAAATTGGTAAAATTTAGTAAGTTAGGGATATTCCAAAAGTTGTAAAACTTTGAGGGTTCTTTGGAGAGTTTTATTTTCCAAAATGGTGATGTTGCAAAAATCTTCGAAAACCAGGGTCATTTTGGTCATTTTGTAAGTTAGGGGCAATTTTGTAATAATTTTTTTTTCGGGAAAATCTTGTAAAGATGATTTTCACAAACTCAAAAGAAAGTTTTAAGAGTTTTAAAACTAGGGTTTTGTTGTTTTGTTCTCTTTTTTTTTTAAAACATGGCTAGTTCCCTTTCGGGTTTTAGTCATTAGGTTTAGCCTATGACCGAGCCCTCTTTGGTCAGGGTGAACCAAAGCTACGCACCAGGCAGGATTCGAATGGAGAGGAGGTGAGTCACGCCGACTGCTTAAATACCAAGCTCCCATCGAAACCATTCCTAGACATGCGCACAGAGGTTGCCACACCGCTGAGCCCTCTGAGTTAGGGTGAACCGAAGCTACGCACCAGGTAGGATTCCTGCGAAGAGGAGGTGAGTCACTAGGACTGCTTAAATACCAGGCTCTTCCGGATCCAATCCTAGACATGCGTACAGGGGTTACCACACCCTAGCTCTGTGACTTAGCCATAGGTTTGTTTAGTGCATTAAGTCTTATGTGGTTCTGTGTTTGAGTAATCTAGCCCTAAGGTTCATGTTCCTATCATTCTATTCTACGTTCCATGCCTTTTCTACATAAATCACAGAATCACACATAAAGTTAGGGTACTTACCTGGTGGACTGCGGGTCGGAGACTTAGGTGCCATGCCAGAACACCTGTTTTATTTTAAAGAAAATCATTTGGGCTCGAATTAAAAACATTTTGGGCCTTAGCCCACAGTAGAGAGAGTTTAAAATTGGGCTCGATACAAATCTGAAACACCCCACACCCGGCCCACGAGCACAACCGGATCTCGGTATGTTCCTTAAGTAAACCGGTTTCAAAATTCTTTGTTTCTTAGAGAAAATTTGTGTATTTTCGAGAAAAATTTCGTTTTTAGGTTAGGCTTAGATTAAAACCCATTTATTTAATTTTATACATCCAATTTAATTAAGGTGACAAAAGAATTTTTGAGTTCATTTTAAGAAAAATAATTTTGTACTTACTTACATCCAAATTAGTTCGTGACATAATATCTAATAGTAAAAAAAAAAAAAAAAAAAATAAGAAATTCACTTGGGCCTTATGGCCTTATTACATCAATCAAAACCCAAAAATAATAAAATTTAAGTACTTAATATAAATAACGATCCCAAATAGTAAAAGTCTTTCCTTGCTATGCATGGCCACCTTTAGCTCCTGTCGACCCCGGTCTATTACTTGATCATCTCTGAAAAATATTCCCCAACGGGTGAGTCATGAGACTCAATGTGTACACAAACTAACATTCAACAATTCAGGCATACATGTTCATATCAAAGACATATTCATAAAAATGATGCAACCCAAACCCAAGCCTATTTGTCCATCCGCTACACACCACCGTGCACTCGCCAATCACACCGTGGGGACTACTAAGTCAACCCTCCATCCGCTACACACCATCGAAGGCGATCGCTGCGATCGACGTGCTCATCGCCCATATAATTTGTGTCATTAGACACCATATTCAAATAATGTAACCGAAGTTACCAAATTCGAGATAATGTAACGAAGTTACCATATTCAAATTTTGTGACCGTAGTCACCATATTCCGATTGGTGAGACCGAAGTCGACACCTTCTTCCCCTTTCACATATAGCCCGAAATGCCCCACATATTTTATCATGCACAACATACTTATTTTCTCATTCATGTTACTATTCACATGTTCAAAATATATCACATTCGTAATCCTATCAAAAATAGGAAGCGTGCACAGGTATTCTTTACCATATTTGTGGTACTTAGCCACATTCTCATTCTTATGCATATTCATATATTAAAATAATTATTGCCATAATATATTGAAAATTAGTGTGAGTACACACGATTCGCTTAATAGATTCCTTGAATCCCGAAGAACGATCTACCGATCTAGATCTTTAACTCCTATATACGGCCAATTATTAAAACATATTAACAAACCTATTTGGTTTTAAAACCAAATCCTAGTAGGATTTGTATTACTTACCTTGTTGCCGAATTGATTAAATCCCGAAATTGTGGTATTCCTCCCTTAAATTCGGCTAGCCACCAAAAACATGTATTTTCATCGGTTTCGACTTTTGGAAAGAAAAGGAAATACCTTTAGATACCAAAGTAACCATTGGCCGATTAGATCTATACACTTACGGCAATTCCCAATTCCGAAAACAATCCTTGCCTTGTATGTCCTGTCGAAATCCCTATAATTATATGTTAATTTTAATCTCACATATAATCCATAACTTTGACCAAATATGTGTATATCTTACCTTAGATCCTTGAATCCGGAAGATTCCTCCTTGTATTCGAAGTTGTAGAAACTTGATAAACCCCTTGGAGATTCGGCCATAAAATAGGAATAGGGATTAGACCCTCTCTTTCGGCAAATAGAAAAGAAAAAGAACTTGAATGATGCTTAACCTTACCTTTAATGCTTTGACCGATTGCTTCCTTGCCTAGAGCCACGAGAGATTCGGCTATGAGGTTTTAGTCGGGGATCAAAAGAAAAGGGCTTTGGCTTGACAGATGAAGAAAAGAGAAGAGTAAAAGATGAATAGAAAATTCACAGAGAGGGGTTTTGCTATGGAATTTTTCGGCAAAGCTTAGAAAAGATGAGAGAATAGCCTTTAACTCTCCTTCTTTAGCCGAAATTATCAATAGGAGAGTCCCTTGCTTGGCCACTACTCCTCTTATGATAATATTATCTCCTTTATTTAAAAATAAAAGTGTTAAATCCATTATTATCTCTTCTAAATAATCTAAATTAAAAGCTTTTATTTATCACCTTATTAAGCAATATTAATGGAAATAAAACACCTCCCTTTTCTAGAAATAATTCTTTGTCCACCCCTTAGCACCGGGAAGCAAAAATAAAACTTCATTTATTTGCTTCCCTTGTGACTCGAACTCAGGCTCATGCCTCTTGCACATGGCGCCATTTCCATAAGCCATAAGTGCCATCTTCGAGCCACTTTTCCTAGCCCGTTTGTGTGTCAAATTTTACCAACTTTTTATTTTAAGGCCCCCTTGCCTTACTTTTTATTTTAAGGCCCCTTTGCCTTAATTTCCTATTTTAAACTTTAAAACTTGGCATTTCTCGATTATTTCTAAGTTTCCTAAAATTTTCGATCGGCTCTCAGTAACTTGCCATTTTTCTTACATTTCAGTGTTTCGAAATGTTCACTTTCCATTTTGAAACATTTCCAAAAATGTTTAGGTTTCCAAAATGTTCAAGTTTCCAAAAATGTTCAGTTTCCAAAATGTTCATTTCCATTTCTATGCATTTCTAGAATTCCAAAAATACCAAAAATTTATTCATAGTGCTTAAGACTTGTCATTTCGTACAATTAAACTGAAAATGCATAGGCCCTTTCGAGGACGTTACACCCCAAGGAGAAAAACTCGGTCGTGCAAAGCCCCTATCTGTCAACTCTTGCAACTGTGCTGTCAACTCTTTCAATTCAGTAGGTGCCTTCCGATACGGAGCTATTGTAATCGGAGTCGTCTGCGGTACTAATTCAATACCAAACTCTATCTCTCGAATCGGTGGTAAACCGGTAATTCTTGAGGAACACATGCGGGTATTCACACACAACTGGTACGGATTCAATCTGCTTTTCAGACACTTTATTATCCAACACATAGGCCAAGTAAGCTTCACATCCTTTCCTCACATATTTACGAGCTAACATCGAGGATATTACTATCGGTAACCCATTCAAGTCATTAGATTCAATCTGGATGATCTCACCGTTCTGACATCTCAAATCAATGGTCTTTCTTTTGCAATTCACCACAGCATTGTGCAAAGTTAACCAGTCCATTCCCAAAATTATATCAAATTCGTCGAAAGGCAACAACATTAAATTAGCTGGAAAGCATGAATCCCGAATCATCAACGGGCAACCTTTACACACTTTGTCAATGAGTACACATCGACCCAAGGGGTTGGACACACGAATCACAAACTCAATAGACTCAACAGGCAGAGTCTTACTGGATACTAAAGTTTCACACACATATGAATGAGTCAAACCAGGATCAATCAATGCAATCACAGTAGTATCATAAAGAATGAAAGTACCAGTGATAACATCTGGGAAAGAAGCATCCTCTCTGGTACGTATAGCATATGCTCTAGTTGGTGCAAGAGCCTCTGATCTAACTGCAGTGTCTTTGGTTCTTCTCTGATTGCCACTTACATTTCCCGAATGTCTAGGTGGTCTGCCTTGCACTGACACATTACTCGGTCTGACATTTTGAGCTGTATTTTGCTCGGTTAACATCGGGCACTCTCTAATAAAATGATCTGACGATCCACATTTAAAGCAGGACTGATCACGGAATCTACAACTCCCAGAATGCCATTTACCATAATGCTTGCATTTAACCCGATTCTGCTGAACATTACCAACACTGGCCATCAAAGTAGCCCAGGAACCCACAGGAGGTCAATCTTGTCTAGATATGTCTGAAGTAGCTTTATATCAGCCAAAGTCATCTTTGAACTTCTTAGATACAGAATGCAAAGTCTTACTCGATGATCTTTTACGAGTGTCTCTAGCTTCCATTTCAGCCTTTCTTTTCTCTTTTCCAAGCTCTTGACTTTGCAAGCTCGTTAAACAAGTACCACAAACTCTTTGATTTCAAGTATGCCAACTAGCAACTTTATATCTTCATTCAGATTGTCTTGAATATTTTGCACATAATGGCTTCGGTTGATACACACTCTCGGGCATATCGGCTCAATCTGACAAACTTCCGCTCATACTCAGTCACAGTCATGCGACCCTGTTTCAGTTCTAGAAATTCTTTTTGTTTCTGATCGATGAATCTCTGACTAATATATTTCTTATGGAACTCGATCTGGAAGAAATCCCAAGTCACTTTTTCTTTCGGAACCACCGATACTAGTGTATTCCACCAATGATATGTAGTGTCCCGCAGTAAAGATATAGCACACTTCAGGCATTCGTCTGGAGTACATGACAGCTTATCAAGCACCCGAATAGTGTTATCAAGCCACATCTCAGCTCGTTCCGCGTCATCATCACCATTAGCTTTGAATTCTTCGACCCCATATTTCCTGATTTTATCAATGGGAGGCCTACTAGATCTCATCGGATCTATCATCAGAGGTGTTGAAGGTATCGGAGTTGGATTATTCGGGGGTGGAGGTTGTTGTACAGCCGGATTAGTCTGAATAAATTGGGTAAACCATTCATTCATCATCTGGTAGAAGGCTTGTTTAGCCTCCCCCTCATGGCTACCCGAGACAGGTCGAGAGTCTAGAGTCACCACACGACCCACGTGCGAGATCAGGCGCTACACTGTCTACATCATCAGTTACGGCTCTATCAGGATCCATTTACTATATAAAACAAAATTTTACACGTCAGAAGTCTCCACACTATTGCATATATAATAAAGGCATGTATAGCTAGACTCTCACGCGCTACGGTAGTCCTAGAATTGACTAAACTGTAAGCTCTGATACCAATAAAATGTAACACCCCTAACCGGTATCCGTCACTGAATTAGGGTTACGGGCATTACCAGATAATCATTACTTTTATTCAATCAATTAGATTATATTTAAACAAATTTATATAATAATACACATATAAGCAAACAATTACATATGCATAAAACATATTTATTTCACTACCAAATCATATATGGCACAAGCATTGACAAACATAAGCTGAACATGCAAAATACATTTTATTAAAATTACAAAATAATGCAAGTACCGTAAGCCTCATTTGCTATGTCCTTATTTACTTATGAAATACTCAAGCAATTAACCCATTAGTATCTATATGATTAAATAACACGATTCAATTATCATTTTATACTAACTACTTAAAAGGGCCAAATATACCAGCATAAAAGATATTAGCAGATGTCCAAACTTACAAACTCAATAAACATCATATAAATACATACCTACTTGACCAAATATACAAAGACACATATATGCAATTATATGTACCTAGCTCATACCAAAGTTCAGATAGATCCAAATAATCAATCAGATCAATGTTCACATGAATTCGTTTGCATGCACATAATTGAACCGAAAGTAACTATACGGTATATACATTATTTTTGTAATAGTTAGATTCATATACAGACATTTATTATAATTTAATAAGATTATATCAACTCATGCATTTTTATCATTTCCAACAAATCATATTATCAAGCTATCTAAATACCTATTCGGCCTATACTCATCATTTCAAACCAATTAATCATGCCAAAACTCTTATATATATATATATATATACGAAACGTTTCACATTTACCAATTACATGTGTCATTTAACATTTTATGAAAAAATGAGTTTCAATCTTCATCAAACATAATCGAATACAGAACATAAACATAACAAGCACATCACACTTGTATTCCATGGATAATTACACATTATTAAGACATTATCTTAATCCATAATGCAATTTCCCACAAGACCGAATTACACCTACTATATGCACATATACCATAGCCGAATATAAGCTAAATAAAATCCATACAACCCTTGCATATCATAATGACATAAACATATACACCATTTAATCATTAAAATCATACGTTTCAACACCAAACTAACACAGGAAATAAGCCATATTCGTATGGCTATAATACATATAAAGACAAAGTTTTCAACTCAAACATAGACATTATCCATTCTATACATGCCTTTATCCAAAATAAACCAAACTAAAAGAGTACCAAAAAGATGATAGTGTGGTTGGCTTTGCTGACGATTTTTCGAGCCCGTAGCTTGACCAAAATCTATAAAATAGAACATTGAACATAAACAGAGTAAGCTTACTAGCTTAGTAAGTCTTAAGCAAATTATCTATAACAATTAAACATTTTAATCATTAGGTTTATGGCATTGAGTATAAATATTTCAATATGTACATTAATCATAGTAGAATCTTTGTCATTACCCTTAACCTAAGTATTAGCGGTTCATTTCCAAGGACATATACATCATCAAAACACATAAATATCACATGTATTCACATAATCCAAGTCAAATGAATATATCATGCATATCGTTCACATATACTTATTTGTATACATATACAAACACATCCAAAACTCTCTCACCATCCACCTTGCCACTTATAGCCGATTCTTCAAAATAATGCATTTAAACTCAATTTCGTATATATAATGTTCATACTTAACTCAAATGATGATATACCAACTTACCTCATTCCTTACTAATATATATAAGGCTTATACTTACTCGAGCTTTTAGCTCATTGCACTAAATATGTCTCACCTTGTATGTTTCTCGAATTCTCTGTTTATAATGTATCACCGGCATTAAGCCTGCTAGGCATCAAAGCCCGAAATACACACCGGCATTGAGCCTACTAGAACAGAGGTCCGAGATTTAAACACCGGCATTTAGCCTGCTAGGCAATAAGCCCAATATAAATCACCGGCACGAGGCCTGCTAGGCATTTAGCCTGATATAAATCACCGGCACAAGGCCTGCTAGGCATTTAGCCTGATATAAATCACCGGCACGAGGCCTGCTAGGCTCGAAGCCCGAATATCAACATAATTAACCATTCCATGCACATTTATTAATTCCAAAACCACATATAACACATATATTTCATAATATCACATATCAAATTTGGATAAACTTAACCACATTACATCAAATAAAATCAATTCAATATTATACTAACCACATTCGGCAATTCACATATATATTTCCAAAATTTCCAAATTTCATCATTTATTATATTACGTAAATAATTTTTGACATATATTGCTTAAAGACTTACCTCGACTATCGACGGACAACGAAGACCAAGCTATTCGATAACCTTTGCCTTTCCGATCCAAATCTGTTTTCTTTGTTCTTGATCTAAACACATTAAAATTTAGCTCATTCAAGCACATTTCATCTCAATTTAATCCCAAAACACATAAATAGGCAAATTACCATTTTACCCTTAATGTTTCACATTTTTACAATTTAGTCCTATTTGCACAAAACACAAAATACACAAAATTTCATTACACAACCTAAGGGCCGAATATTCATAGGGACTATACAAGTCCATTTATTTCATTTATTTTGCATTTTAACCCTTCAAAATTTTATTTTTGCAATTTAGCCCAAAATACTCAAATTCACCAAAATTTCCAATACAAAACATTTTAATCTATAACATAACTTTAACATATATTCATCAAACATCACAAAGCATAAGCTTCTATCATGGCCGAACATCACATACACACTAATCTCAAAAATTCTAGCGTGGGTCGGATAGTATTCGAAGCAACGATTACAAAAAAACGTAAAAATTATCAAAAACCGAAATCAAACTAACCTTGGATTTAAGCTTACAAGTGTCAAAATTTAAGCTTGTATTTCTCTTTTCTTCCTTAGCACATTCGGCCTTAAGAAACAAAAAGATGATAATGGCTTTTCATGTGTTTTATTTAACATATAATATGTTATTTATTTATTTACTAATATAACCTTATATTATAAGATTTTATAACATATAACTTAAGGTTACTATTGTCATATACCACCCACTAACCTTAAAAATGGGCTATTTGCCCTTTTAATACCTCATATTAAGAAGCCATTATCATTTTAGCACTTTTCACTATAGTTTGCAACTTTTGCACTTTATGCGATTAAGTCCTTTTTGTCAAATTAAGCACACAAACGATCAAATTTTCATATGAAACTTTCACACACATTAATTCACATATAATAAGCATCGAAAATAATATTTAAAAATTTTTCGGACTCGGATTCGTGGTCCCTTAACCACCATTCCGATTAGGGTCAAATTCAGACTATTACACTCCATCATTTGGGCTGGTGACTTTTTGGTTGATCATGGAGACCTCAAAGGACTTTGACAAGCAATTTAATTGAAGAATTAATCACATTGAAGATGGGAGTTACATGGCTAGAATTCCAAAAGTTGAGACTTTTCATTTGGCTAGTGACTTTTTGGTTGATCATGGAGATCTCAAAGGACTTTGACAAGCAATTTAATTGAAGAATTAATCACATTGAAGATGGGAGTTACATGGCTAGAATTCCAAAGGTTGAGACTTTTCATTAGAGTTCATTATTAGCCTCATTAAAAGTGACCATTCAACTAGTTTCATTTGATACTATAAATACATGTAATCAACCTATTGATGAACAACTTTTGATAATTTGTTAATGATATACTGCTCCATTTGTGAGACAAACTTTTCTCTATTTTCGTTCAAAGAATCGTTGGCTACCTAGTGTTCTAGTTGTGTCATTCATTTTTCTTTGTCGAAAACCGAACTTATCACTACTTGTAGTGTGGCGTTCAAATATATCGAGGTTCCTATCTTGCTAGATAGTGGGTTGAGGTCACCTTAACCATTCCTAAACCAAACTAAAGAGCTTATAAGCAACGGGTTGATACCAAATCGGTATTGGTTCTTGTTTACACTTTCGTTCAATCCATTTTCCTTTCTTATCCATTTCGAACCAAAATCCATTCTTTCTTCCACATCATACCTTTTTCAAACCATATTCTTAAATTATCAACTATTTTTCCAAAAATACTTTATTCCTTACCAATTTTACCAAGCTAAATATTCATTGTTTCTCGAAGACAATCGGGAAATTTATATACGACTCGACTCAACTCTGAGGTGGATCGTATCACATTTCCCAAATCATTTCCCTTACTTAAACACCTCCATTCCTAACTTAAACCATCTTCTAAATAAATTCATTGAAAGCTTCCGCCAACTTAGCTATCTTTTCCATAATTTCTCTAATATTTTTCCGAAGGCTTGTTTTCTTCTCGTAGACGATTGGGCAACTCGCATACGTTTCAACTCATCTCGAGGCGGGCCGTATCATCGGTTCAGCTCACATGAGCTTAATTCAGCTTAATTTGAGCTCGTTCTAAATTGTTTTCAGCTCATTTATTTTAAAGTTTGAATAAATTAAGTATTTCATTAATTTAGTTTGAATTATTACAGCTCATAAATATGTCTTAGTTTATTACATGTTTTATTATGTTTTAGTCAAAGCCGAATTTAATATGTCTTGTTAAGATATTATTAAATTTGTCTTAAATTAATTATTATGTTATTTAGTGTGTCTAAATTATTTATTATTAATTATGTCCAACTGAATGTGACTTAATTTAATTTGGTTCATGTGTTTAATAGGTGCAGCCGAATGTGGAGGGGGAGTAAGTGCAAAGATGCATGCACGGTTTGGGTTCAAGAATGGGAGATGCATGTTCGGCTAGCTACAATGAATGGTGGTTGACCATTTGCTTCCCTAGGCACCTATTCGGCCAAGAGTCACCAGCACATTAAAGTCCCAAGCTTGGCTGATTCTCTCCCCAAGGCAGCATCATGCTATTCACATTTCATGATCACACTCCATGACCAATCGGCTAGTCTTGTTCACACTTAAAAGACTTCTCGAGCTACTTGTTCACACCTCTTTGGCTGTTCAAATCCAATTTAAATGCTGGTATCTTTTCAGCCAAAAGTTGCAACTTGAATGAGCTAATTTAAGCTCATTGGCCGAACCTAGTTGGTGCCATGAACTATCCAAGTTTTCCAAGTTCAAGCAAGATGAATTGCTTAATCTAGAAGCTGGCCCTTGGAGCTCCATTCAGTCGAAACTTGCTTTAGCATCTTAATGGTTTTATTCTAGAATTCTCTAGCTCTTTCTAGCTGAATTACTTAGTCTTTAAGCTTTACATTTTGTCCATTCGGCTAGCTAGTTAGATAGGCTATAAATAGTTTGTTATTTCATTTGTAAAAGGACTGTTGACTTTTTTCCAATTTGTTAAATGAACATTGTGTTCTTGACTGAGTTTACATCCTCTCATATTTCGTACAAGTCTTGTTGACTTATCTGGCTTTTCTAGTGGCGTCTTCTCGACTTGTTTTTAAACTTATCACCTAATCGGTGTGGCGTTCACCAATCTACCAAACCACCAATCCACCTTAACGATATAAGAAATAGGGTGACACTACGATATAGTGTTGAATCTTTCTTTCGTTAAGCTCACTTTTCCATTGTCATCACTTATTCGATTTACCTATCTTTACTTCTTGTTAAACCGAACCTGCTTAAACTTATATACTTACCTTTTATTTTAAACCCCTTTGTTAAGACTTCCACTACCTTAACCAAATTTTAACGCATTTCGACAACCCGAAATTCTCCTCATCGACAATCGAGCAAACAAGTGAATCAACTTGACAACCCCGAGCCGGATCACATCAATAGCGTATTGGGTGTAGGGTAGGCTGAACAAAAGAAAATTTTAAGGTTTAGGGGTGGCGTTGGGGAAGGGAAAATGATGGTAGGATGAACACTTTGATGATCAGAAATAGAAGGGATGAAAACAAAACAAGAACTTTCAAAACTTCACTTTTTTTTTATATTCGTATATATATTTTTTAATTTTGTAATTCTTTTTTTTACTTCAATTACATTAATATGCTGATTACAAAGAACTTGAATACAATTTTTTTAAATTCGAATTCCTTTTTTTTCTTCAAAAACTTACTCCGGGCTTGATACGTACGTCGGTGCTCCTCGTTTTACTAGCTCTGATACCAAATGATGTGATCTGACTCGGTTTGGTTGAGACGATTCACTTAAGTGCCCGATCATCGACGAGGAGATTGTTTGTTTTGTTAAAAATGTAATTTTGATTAAGATAGGCGGAAGCTTAACAAAGTGGTTTGGAAGGATAGATAGATTTATAAGATTAAATTAGGCTCAGTTTAACAAACAAATAAAGAAAGGTGATATTCGGAAGTAAAGGATGGAGATGGAAAAATCGAACTTAACTCCAAAAATGATTCAACACTATATAACTGATACGGGCACGCCCGGGGCACCAACATTTTACAAATTTATGGAGCTCGAATCCAATGTCCCGAGTGTCGTGGAGCTAATGTGCATCTTGGTACACTTCCAGATTGAGTCGGATTAGTCCATTTGAGCTCGATTTGAGCTCACTCCAGCTCACTCCAGCTCATTGAGCTGATTGCTTAAATTTAATGCTTTAAATAAATTGAACATTTAATTTATTAATTTTCCTACAGTAAATTAAATGTGTCAAAATATTTTATTTAGTGTCAATTTAATTTGTCTAAGTCTAAATTTAATTTGTCACATTTTATTACATGATTTAAAGTTGTTTTTAAACTAAAATTAATGTTCAGGTTTTTTTAGTTAATTTAGTTGCTGCCAAAAATTCAATGTGTCTTAAACAGGATGTTTAATGTGTCCAAAGTGTTTATTAAAGTGTCATGGATATGTTTAATTATTATTGATCTGATTTGGCTTGATTTAATGTGAATTCATGGCCTTTGTAGGTTCAGCCGAACCTTTAGAGTGCATTTAAAGAGATACATGCACTTGGTGCAATGTATTTGGCCGAATGAATCAATGCTCTTGGTAGATGCATGGACGGCTGGAAGCATGCATCATGGCTGCCAATTTTTTGCTATTCAAGGCCACCATTCAGTTGGAAGAAGGCACAAGTACATGGACGAATTTATTGAGGGCTTTTAAGCTTAAATTAAAATTGGCAGCAGCTCATTTAAATTCTCTAGTGGCTGTTCGAGTATAGCAAAGGTCAAGGGAGTTTAAATGGATGAATTAAACACATGGGAGCTGTTCAAAGTCACATTTTAATGCTGGAAACTCTTCAAACAAAAGGAGCAGCTCATCCTAAAGTTTGGCCAAACCTGGACATGTCTTTTCGGCTCCTTTACTGACCAAATGCATCCAGCTATTTCTTCTTCATTAAGCTGATTGAGAACGTCCCAATTGGTTGAATTTGATCATTCAAGAAGCTAACTTTCACCCTTCCAAGGCTATTCACGTCCTCCTTTGTTGTTGGTCATTTTTCAGCCAAAAGAAAGCAAATTAAGAGCTCATTAAATGCATGGGACGCACCAAGCTGCTGCATGCATCTTCAAGTGTCACAAAATTCATTTTTCATTCTAGAAAGATGCCCCTTGACGTTCCAAGAAGCTGCACATGGACTTGGACGAATTTTGGATTTATTTCTTGAACATTCAGCCTTCTAGAACCCGACCGTTGGAGTTCTTTTGCTGCCAAACACATTCAGCTGAATTCTACCATCTAGAAGCTGTCCATTTGGCTTCCAATCAGCCAAATTTAGCCATGGAGTTTAATGGGTTTTATTCCAGATTTTTCCAGCAATTTATGGCTGAAATTAAACTTAGTTATTAAGGGTTTTATGTCCATTCGGCTAGCCCTTTCATAGGCCTATAAATACTTTGTTATTTTCTTTTGTAAGAGACAATTTTGAACCTTAATTAAATTTCATGAACTTATGTTCATCGAGTGAGAATTTCTCCTCTCTATCTTTCGTACGAGTTTCGATTCTGACTTATCAAGCTTGCTTGTGGCGTCAATCGTACTCTTCCATTCACCTATACCATCGATTCTTATCTTTCTAGATAACGGGTCGTGGTCCATCAGCGATCTCCATCTTTCCACCTTAAACACTATAGAAACCAGGGTGACACTTGATCGTGTTGAATCATTTCTTGTTTAAGTCCTACTATCCATCTCCATAAACTATCACTTATCATCTATCCTTTATTTTTGTTTGTTAAATCGAACCATTCAAACACCATCTTCATTACTTCCATCCTTATAGCCGAACCTATTCTTCCATCATCTAAACCGTTTCCTTAATTTCCTAAAACCTCCATTCCTAACTTAATTCCATTTTCTAAACAAATTCACTTAAAGCTTCCGCAAACTTGAATATAAGTTCCAATATTTTCCCGAAGGCTTAACTCATCCTCGTAGATGATTGGGCAACTTGCATACATTTTGACTCATCCCGAGGCAGACCGTATCATCTGGTATCAGAGCTTGCAAACGAGGAGTTTCGACGACGATCGTGAAGCCGGAGTTAGTTTGTAAGTTAAAAAAAATAAAAAATAAAAATTCAAGTTGTAATTTTTGTTTCTTGTATTTCATTATAGTGTATTTGAAGTAAAAAAAAACAAGAGAATTACGAAAATTGACAAAAAAAAAATCGAAGTTAAAAAAAAATTTTGAGTTAAAATATTAAAAAAAAAGGTGAAGTTTTCTTGTGAAAGTCTTTGTAAGTTCTTGTCTCGTGTTCATCCTTCTTAACCCCACTCCTTCAAAACCACAATGTCCCCACACCCAAATTTTTTTTTCTCTCTATTATTTCAGCCTACCCGATACACCCGTATACGTTTATCCCTTGTTACCCATTTTGAAGCCAACCCTCAAGCCGCGATGAGTCTATTGAAACGAAGTACGAAATTGTGAGAGTGAGATTGAGTGGTAAAAGGCACGAGTGTACTCATTAGAGAAAAAGCCATAAAACGAGTGAAAAACACGAGTGGAGTGATTTTTCTTTGTGAGTGACTTGTGAGTTGTAGTAAGGTATTATCTTTGTTTTGTTTTAACAATCTTTCTTTTCAGAAAATAAACTTGAATCAAGAAGCGTTGTCAGAATCTGATTATCAATACTTGTTGAACGGGATGCGAAGAATTGTGAACACCAAGTTTGACAAGTTGCATAAGCGATTGGATCAAATCGAGGAACGATATCAACAAGAATGACTTTCTTCAAGTCGAAGGATGAAGTCAAGGTCGTCTCGAAGACATGCATTCGAAGATCATTCGAGAAGAGATTTTGATCGAGATTTTTATTCCTCAAGAAGTTCGAGACGGTATGAATCAAACCGCGAATTTGAGCCCTCTCAAGGTTACCAACGAGAAAGTGAACGTGGTTCATATGCGTCCAAGTATTCATCCACAAAAGATCATTATCGAAGTGGTTCAAATCATGATTCCTATTCGACGAGGAATTCAAGGCGAAGTGAAGCAAATTTTGAGCTTGAACCCTATTATGGTGACGAACAAGAAAGCACGAGTAATTCATCATATGATTCAAAGAAGTCCCACACGAAGAATCTTTCACAAAGAATAGCACATGATTTCTATGAGAAAATGACTTCTTTCTTTGAGTCAAACCCTTCTTTTTTCGATTCTTTTGTATCATCTTCTTGTTGTAATCAGATCGAGAAAAGAGAAAATGAAAACAAAAGTGAAGAAAAAGAAAGTGAAAAAGAGAGTGAAAAAGAAATCGAGAACATAAGAAAATAAAGAAAATAAAGAAATTGAAAAAGAAAATGAGAGAAAAGAAAAAGATCTTGAAAAAGAAGAACAAGAAAAAGAGAGAGAAATAAAAGAAAAAGATGTTGAAAAAGAAACAAAAGAACGAGATGAGCGAGAAAAAGTGAGTTTTGATTTAGCTAACTCACCGGAACTTTGTTCTTCTTCTTCATTTTAGGTTCCTGATAAACCGCGCGATGACCTTCAACTACAATACCTTCCTGATGAAAGACGTTTTCATATGATCGAAAAAGGTAAAGCTGAAAATGAAGTTGAATCACCCGAACCGAAAGGTAAGGAAGGTAAGTGTTTTGAGACGATTTCGTCTCCACCAAATTTTTCTAATGATTGTGATCTTGTGAATGATATCGTCATTTGCCATTCCTTGATCCATTGTGATATTTTACATGATGGTAAGGCAAGTTTATTTCAAGAAAATCATTGCATTGCACAGTGTGAAGGTGGAGTAACATATATTCAAAAAATGCAAGATTCGATTAGGTATGATGATGACCTTTCTTTTAATCCCAACTTGTTTGATTGTGGGTATTACGAGATTTGTTCATTGTCTAATATGGAATATTTGATTTTTTGTAAATCTATTTTGAAGCACGTCAAGAGTTTTGATCGCTCGATCTTGAGCATGCACAATTCCTATTGGTTAAACATGTTTGAATTAAAGAAACCATTGATACATTTTGACTTAAATAATCAAACACACGTTTTTAAACCGGGAATTATTTTTGATTCATTTTTTGAAAACATCAAGTATCATCAATTGTGTGTGAAAAGATCCTCTTGTTCCGATACTTGGTTTTTGAGTAAGGTTGCGACATTTGTTCATTTTGTTTTCAATTTTTATTCACTCCTTAAACAAATTCTGTGGTTGCACTTGAAATTCACATTTCATCCGAAAAAGGATGATTCGCGAGCAAAGCCACAACTACACTACGATTTCTAGGAGCGAAGGTTTGTACTAACGGAGAAAGGTAAAATCTATCTTTTTATTTCTGCGCATAAAGGTAAGTCACTTGAAGACTTTGAGACTTTTTCATTCTCCTCGGAAGAAGTTAAAAGTTATGTCGCTGTTTTCCCTTCTGTAAAATATTTAGATCATGATATGCTTAATCATTCTATTTTGCCTATTTCGTTTATTGATGATCTATCTGTTTTGGATGTTGAAAGAACACATGTTGCTGATTTTCATTTTGTAAATCATTTAGATCATGAAGTGTTTGAATGTCCTATTCTGCTTATGGATGCTCTATCTGTTTTGTTCATTGAGAAAAAGATCCTTGTGTTCGAAAATTTTTGTGATTCATGTGCGAGTGATTTCATTTGTCGTACGAAGCAAGGCTTGGATGTTCAATTCTGTGTGCCATATGCATCTTCTAAACTATCTGCTTGTGACGTTCTTGTTTATCATTTGGTTCAATATTCGCATGGTATGTTTGACTTGTGGAATCCATTTAAAATGTATGCATGCCTTGAAGACTATCCAATTTCGTTCCAAACATTTGATGAGGCATTGTTTCTTTTGTATGATAATCTGATTTTGCCCGTTCACATGCGAATTATTTGTTTGGTGCTATTAACATTTGGGTTGCAAGCTTGTTTGATACAACTATTGCTAACTCATGGTTATCTCTTTCAGGTGATTCGAAAACTATTCACCCCATTTGACCGAGGAAAACCGAGCCAAAAGGAATTTTGTTCAGAAAACCAACGGGTTGATTCGAGGACAAATCGTCATGAAGAGGGGGGATGATACGGGCACGCCCGGGGCACCAACATTTTACAAATTTATGGAGCTCGAATCCAATGTCCCGAGTGTCGTGGAGCTAATGTGCATCTTGGTGCACTTCCAGATTGAGCCGGATTAGTCCATTTGAGCTCACTCAAGCTCACTCCAGCTCGTTGAGCTGATTGCTTAAATTTAATGCTTTAAATAAATTGAACATTTAATGTAACATCCTAAAAAGGGCCTATGCATTTTTGGTTTAATTGTACGAAATGACATATCTTATGTGTTATGAATATATTTGAACACTTTTGGAAACACTGAAATGTATGGAAATGTTAAGTTTAAAAGAGGAAAGTGAACATTTTAGAACCTTGGAAATGTAAGGAAATGTCTTGTAAGGAAATGTCATGGAAATGTAAGGAAATGTCTTGAAATGTAAGGAAATGTCTTGTAAGGAAATGTCATGGAAATGTAAGGAAATGTCAAGTTTCTGAGCCGATCGAAAATTTTGGAAACTTAGAAATGACCTAGAAATGACGAGTTTTAAGGATTAAAAGGGGAAATTAAGGCAAGGTGGCCATAAAGGAAAAGTTTGTGAAATTTGACACACAAGCAGGCTTGGAAAAGTGGTCAGAAGATGCCACTTAGGGCCTATGGAAATGGCGCCATATGCAAGAGGAATGGGCCTAAGTTCGAGTCACATGGGAAGCAAATAAAAGAAATTTTATTTTGCTACAAGGAGCAGAGAGGTGGACGGCACATGGCTATAAATTAGGAGCTTTTATTCTTTTATTAATAGTGGATAAATAAGGGATTTATTTATCATTATTTTCAAGAGATAATTGTTGGATTAAATTCTTTTAATTTGAATAAAGAAATAAAAAGGAAAATAAGAGAGAAGTGATGGCCAAGTAAGGGACTTTGAGTTTAATAATTTCGGCTAAGTAAGGATAGTTGTTGAATTATCTTTTATTTTAAGTGATAATTAAAGGATAAAGTTATCAGATAGAGGAGTGGTGGCCAAGTAAGGGACTCCTTAGATGATAATTTCGGCTATAAAAGGAACGAAGGAGAGCTACTCATCAATTTGTGCTTCCTCCTTTCTCTGCCGAATTCTCTTCACCAAATCTTCTTCTTCTTTTATTTTTGCCAAGCCGAAATACCTTGTGTTCTAGCCGAATCCTCCATCTTTATTCTTCCTTTTCTTTTCTTTCCAATCCATCAAAAGTCGAATCTTGGAAGGGCTTCAAGCATAGGTGCTATCGATTTCTTCAAAGGTAAGAACAAGTTTGATTCCCATTCTTTTCTTTTAGATTAGCCGAGAGATAATCTAACCCCATACATATTATGGTTGCCGAATATGGAAGGACCTTTCGGGATTATCAGAGTAGTCGACTAAAAGGAGAAGTATTCGGGATTTCTAAGATTAAGGTAAGACATGTGAATATTCAGCCAAAGGCCTTGATTTATGTTTGATGATTAAGATTAAGTCTAACATAAGGTTTTAGGGATTTTGACATTCCTAGTGAAACAATGAACAGTTTCGGGATTTTTTGGTGTTCCAATCGGCAACAAGGTAAGAATACTAATCCTACTAGGATTTGGAGTTTTGGCCGAATGGCTTTTTATTAAGGTAATAAGTGATAAATCAATGTAGGGATTAAGGATCTAAGCATTAGATCAAGCTTTTCGGGATCTCAAGGAAATTTTAAGCGAATCAGGTGTGTACCCCACACTAATTCTTAATATGTTTTATGGCTGTGTTTAATTAAAATATGTGATATTAAGAATATGAAAGTGGATAAGGTATCATGATATGGTACAAAGTACTCAGGTACGTTTCCTACTCCTATTAGGATTACGAAATATGTTATATTTAACATGTGAAATATGATAAGAATGTGAATTTAAGTATGATATGCATGATAAGAATAATATGGGTCATTCGGGATATATGAAAAAGGGAAGTGAATGTGATGACTACGGTCTCACTATCCGAATGTGGTGACTTCGATCACATTATCCGAATGTGGTAACCGGTTACATTATCTCGAATGTGGTGTCTCATGACACAATTATCAGTGGCTATGCCACAAATTTTATATGGGCGATGAGCACGTCATCGCAGTGACGCCTTCGATGGTGTGTAGCGGATGAAGGGTTGACTTAGAAGTCCCCACGGTGTGGTGGCAGTGCACGGGGTGTGTAGCGGATGGACAACTAGGTTTGGGTTTGGGAATGCATCATAACTTTGTATTCTATGTTTTGAATGTGTAATATGTGATATGCCTGATTCTATTATGATTTAGTGTCGTGTACACATTGAGTCATTTGACTCACCCGTTTGGGAACATTTTTGGTGATGAACAATGATGGACGGGGGACGACAGAACTTGTGGTGGCCATGCTCAACAAGAAGTTTATATTTTTGAGGACTCTTGAATTTATTTTAGTACTTTGAATTATTTTGGGAATTATTTGATGTAGTAAGGCCATAAGGCCATAGTTGAATTACTTTACACTTATTTTTACTTATTATGATTATGAATTTTATCTATTAAAATTTAATTAAAATTTCTTTTAAACTAAACCCTAAATATTTTGTCACTTAAGGTAAAAGGGATTTCAATATAAAACGAACCTGTTTTCAACACAAGCCCAACCCAAAACAATATTTTTCTTAAAATCACACAAGTTTTCCTAAGAACAAAAGAATTTTGAACCGGTTTACTTGAGGAACATACCAAATCTGGTCAAAGCTCGTGGGCCGAGTTTAGGGTGTTTCATTTAATTTATTAATTTTTCTACAGCAAATTAAATGTGTCAAAATATTTTATTTAGTGTCAATTTAATTTGTCTAAGTCTAAATTTAATTTGTCGCATTTTATTACATGATTTAAAGTTGTTTTTAAACTAAAATTAATGTGCAGGTTTTTTTAGTTAATTTAGTTGCTACTGAAAATTCAATGTGTCTTAAACAGGATGTTTAATGTGTCCAAAGTGTCTATTAAGGTGTCATGGATATGTTTAATTATTATTGATCTGATTTGGCTTGATTTAATGTGAATTCATGGCCTTTGTAGGTTCAGCCGAACCTTTGGAGTGCATTTAAAGAGATACATGCACTTGGTGCAATGTATTTGGCCGAATGAATCAATGCTCTTGGTGGATGCATGGACGGCTGGAAGCATGTAACATCCTAAAAATCCGAGTATCGATATATTGCATGTTTTGGTGTTTAGCTTATGAATGAAAATTTTCCTTTCTTCTTTTTCGTGTTTATTATAGCCTTGAAAAGGGCATAGAAGTATTCGGTATAGAATAATTTTTAGTATTGAGAATTTATTGAAGTGGATCAAGTGACAACGATACTTAAGTTAATTTAAGTGTCTAAAATTAGCATAAGATGAGTAATTGGCAAAGTGGTGATGGCGCCATAAGTTGGACTTGAGGGGAGAGGTTCGAATCTCCTAGCATGCAATTTAGGAGCTTTTATTTTTGGTTTTTCCTAGCATGTGTCGGCCAAGCATCAAACATGGATAAGATGGACTAAATTTTTATGGCAAGGATATTAAGGTTTATGGCAAACATGATTTAAGGGATGGAATGGCTTGATTTTGGGGATAAGATTCTCAAACTTTAGGAAAATGGAGGATTGCAAGGCTTGAATCAAGGTTGATGTTTTGGTAACTTCTTCATGGCCATTTTGACCATGAACATGGATGGCATTGTGGACTAAGGGGGGTTGGCCGAATGTGTTAGTAGCTTGGCTAGGATTAGGAGTTAGCTTTTGGTCATTTCTAGCATTTTTGTGCAAAATTTGCAATTCTCTTCTCAACCTTTCTTTTAGCCGAATTTGAGCTTTTGGTAAGCTTTGTTTTTGACCATTTCATGTTACCATTTGGACATATTTTTGCTTAGCATCTCAAGACATTTTCTCTTTTGGCCGAAATACCAAAGCTAAGATCATTTTCGTTTCCTTCTCCTTTTCCCCATTGCCGAATGTACCTTACTCCTAAACTCATCTCTTTTCTTTTCTCTTTTCTCTCTTGAAAACCGAATCAACATCATCTCCTTCCTTCATCCTTCTACTTTCTTCTCAACTAAATTTTCTTCATTATTTTCTCTCATGGCCGAATGCTAGATTGCTCCATTCTTAGAACCATTTTTCCCTTCCTTTGTTATTCATAGCCGAATCTCCTACTATACATAGGTATTCTTCTCAAACTTTTCTTTTTCAATCGTGGATAATAGTGTGATTTTGGAGGACCAAAACTCAAGTGTTCGTGAGTATAGTGAATCGTTGGAATCGATCTAAAGAGTTAAGGTAAGGAGTTTATTCAAAGATTCTCAAATTACTCGTCATTTTGATATAGATGGATTATAACTCGATTTCAATTTAGGGGACGTATCGCTCAATTCGCATATTGTGGAACAAGGATATTTCGTGGTAAGGCAATCTTACCCTTGTAACCGTTAGTTATAATTTCGATATATTTAGTCGGACTCATGATCTTTTGTCATTAGAAATAATCAAAATAGGGACGAAAAGGGTGGTGAATAGTGTTCGGAAGAGGGTGGTTCCGGCTATTCCCCCTAAGTTTAAAAAGGACTGTTTCAGCAATCCGAGATTTTCCACCGGGTTGTGGACGCTCATCCGAGGAGAATCAGTTGTTTGAAATTGTTCGTACTCCCGAACCTTTGTTTGTTCGTGGATTTTTATCAAGAAATGAACCATCAATCTAGGAGAAACCACAAATAGAAGTGGTTCAAAATTTTGAGGGTAAAGTCTAGATCGTTATTTCTAAGATTCGATATGTGAATAAATTATAGTGTTCTAATTTATCGTGATGCGTTTAGGTATCGACGAGCGGGAAAGTCTAGTTTTCACAGTAACCAGGTGTGTAACTTCACACTTATCTCTCGGGTTAGATACTAAACCGTAAATATTGGGATAAAATTGTAAAGATGGCAAAATCAAAAAATACATAGTAATTAACACTTTTGTGTAAATGTATGAAAACCGTTAAATTAATGGGCCGAAAACTGCTAGATCGTTAAATGGGCCGAAAACTGCTAGATCGTTAAATGGGCCGAAAACTGCTAGATCGTTAAATGGGCTGAAAATTTGCTAGATCGTTAAATGGGCCAAAATTTTGCTAGATCGTTAAATGGGCCGAAAATCTGCTAGATCGATATATGGGTCCAAGTTAGCTAGATTGCTAAATGGGCTAAATGCTATTTTATCTTATGGGCTCAAATGAAAATTTATAATATAGACTCACATGTATGGTAGGCCTTTTGTTAAATTATTACATGGATATAAATTGTTATGCATACCTGATTACATGGGTTGGGATAACTGATGAAGAGAAGAAAGGCCTGTTGCCAAAAATCTAGTTCGGTGGCTTTGCCACAAAATTTTAATGGATTAATGCCTCTAGTTCGGTGACTTTGTCACAATCTAGTTCGGTGGTGCACCACAATATATTTAAAATGGCTTATTGCCTACGATTGGTGTGTTGGCGGGGTGGGTTGACTTGATCCCCACAGGTGTGTTGGTTGGTACGGGGGTATGTAGCGGATGGAAATTTGGTTTGGTTGGGAAATTTCATTTTGCATGCATTTAATTTATTATATTATATTCGTAAATGGGCTCAAGCCCAAAACAATGCCTTGATTATCCGGCTCAATGAGCGTGGTAAGTGAGTTACACAATCGAGTTCGAGTAACTCACTCTATCTTTTTAACCATTTAGGGTAATGAAAATTGTGAAGGCTTGGGCGAGGATGACTTCATGGAGGCCATACTATGAATATGGGTTTTTATAAACTATGAACTTTTATTAAGTAATTTCTTTTAATTACTATTTTGGGTATGATGTAATAAGGCCTCTATTAATACTTTTATGGATTTTTATGTGTGTGGATGGATTTAAATTTCCTTAAAAACATTGAAGATGCTTTAACTATTCGTGTTTTTAAATCCTTTTGAACTCTTTAAAAACTACTTTAAAGATTTAAACAATTAAAGTACTAAATGATAAGATTTCAAACTAGTATTTCTTAATTCATCAAATTTTAAATCATTTTTCTAAATTTTCAACTAAACATCATTTTTGAAAGGTTTTATAGAAACTGCATTTACCTAAAACATTAGAGTATTAAATGAAGCGATAGATCGATGTAACAAACCAAATCTCGTCTTAACGCATAGACACTGGTTTGGGGTGTTACATTTAATGGTATCGAGCGGTTTCAAAACTCGGCCGTGGTTGGGTTCAACAATAATTTTGTTTGAGAAAGCAGTTTAAATTTTTAAACTTTATGTTCTAAAGGTAATATGGCACCACGAGCATCCGGCACCAAGTCAAGTAAGTATTTGTATATTGATTGTTATTATTGTGATATGATCATAGGAACACTCTAGAACTTCTAGTTTTAGGTGTTGAAAACAATAGAGATTGAGACTATAGGAGGTGATTGCGAAAACAACTTTACCTCTTATATCTCATAAAACATCGTTAATAAACTTTGAAATAGTATTCGATTCATAAAACTTGTAACGAATAAACCGAATTAGTTATTATGAGCACTAGAGGGCGTGGTCGTGGACGCGTAGAGGCGTGGCCGTGGTAGAGGACGAGGTGCGTGTCAGCGCGCGGGTCATGTGCCGAGAAATGGATGCACTGCATCACTCGAGAGTGAGACGGATCACATGATCATATGGAAGAAGATATTGCTTTAACACGAGCAATGCTGCGAGTCCTTGAAAGGGTCGCTAGACCTAGAGTGAGCCAACAAATCGTGGGTCGATATCGAGCGGCCCGAAATCAAGTGGTGTTGAGGTTTTCAGAGGTGTCTCAGGTGTAGCTCCAAATGTTGCTAAATATTGGCTTGAGGCGGTGGAGCGAATTATGGAAGACCTCGAGTGCACTGTAGAACAGAAACTAAGAGGAGCGATGTCCTTGCTAAGGGACGAAGCTTATCAATGGTAAGCTTCTTGTCAGGGAAGGCACTTTGAAGTCGCATTAGTTAATTGGGAGTTCTTCAAAGGCGCCTTTCGGGGAAATATGTAGGCACAAGTTATGTGGATACCCGAAGGAAGGAATTTTTGAATTTGATTCAAGGAAATAAGACGGTGGCAGCTTATGAAGCTGAGTTTTTACGTCTGAGTCACTATGCTCGGACAATAGTGCCAACGGACCATGAGCGTTGTGTACGCTTTGAGGATGGGTTGAATGATGAGTTGCGGGTTACGATAGCCCCACAACAAGTTAGAACTTTTGCCACGCTTGTGGAGAAAGCCAAGATAGCCGAAGAGGCTAAGAGCTCGAAACGTCGAGAATCGGAAAGAGTTAGAGGCAAAAGAGATATAAAGTATTCGAGTTCTTCAAAAAGGTTTTCGAAGAGGCCTCGGAATGATGAGCCGACTCAAGGAAGAGCACTGTAGCTAATAATCGAGTCGAGCTGCATCGAATGTGGGAAAGCGACATTCGGAGAGTCTTTGGAGGAAAGCGGGTGCTTGTTATAAATGTGGTTCAATGGATCATCAATATAAGAATTGCCCTTGACGCATGGATATGACTCGGGAAGTTCGTAATACTGAAGCACAGCCGGCAAGAGGAACTCAGCAGCCATCGAGAGGTCGTGGATCAGGTCGTGGTGGTAATGGGGTTGGACGTGGTCAAGGTGCATTGGGTCGAGGCAATGGTTCTAGAGGTAACACGGATGCAAGACAGCCAGGATTGGTATATGCAGTTAGGCGCCGCGAGGATGGCAATGCACCTGATGTGATAACTGGTACGTTCTTTATCTTTGATGTACCTGTTACTACTTTGATAGATATTGGTTCTACCCACTCGTATGTTGCTAGTGCCATATCTGGAAACTTGAATCTAGAATCTGAAATTATCGATAGTGAGATGATGGTAATTAGTCCTTTAGGACAGTCGGTAATTGTAAATAAACTGTTTAGAGACGTGCCCTTAGAAATCCAAGGAGAAATATTTTTGGCAAATTTGATGGAATTGCCTTTCAGTGAGTTCGATCTAATTTTGGGCATGGATTGGTTGGTTAAGCACCGCGCTTTTGGATCTTTGTCTGAAAAGCGGATGTCAATAAGGACTTGGATGATAAATAAATAGTAATGATAAGCGAACGAAGGAATTACTTGGCAAATGTGGTATCTGCGTTAAAAGCGAGAAAAGTTGGTGCGAAAAGTGCGGAGCATTTCTAGCTTTTATTAGTGCTTTGGATGCCAAAGAGTTATCGATGGAGGACGCGAGAAGCGGTGAAGGAATTTCGGATGTATTTCCGAAGAACTTCTGGTGTACCTCGGATCGGGAAGTGGAATTTGGTATTCGGCTTTTGCTCGAGGCGGCTCCGGTGTCCGTTGCTCCTTATAGAATGGCACCGAAGGAGTTGGCGGAGCTTAAAGCTCAAATTCAAGAATTGCTTTGGATCGAGGTTTTATTCGACCGAGTGTGTCTCCGTGTGGGAGTACCGGTTTTGTTCGTTAAGAAGAAGGATGGGTCGATGCGTATGTGCATTGATTACTGGCGATTGAATAAATTGACGATCAAGAATAGGTATCCTTTATCGAGAATTGATGACTGTTTGATCAATTGAAAGGAGCTTGATTTTCTCCAAAATTGATTTGAGATCGGGTTATCACCGACTTAAGGTGAAAGAAGCGAGATATTCATAAGACGGCATTCGAACTCGTTATGGACATTATGAGTTTTTGGTGATGCCGTTTGGGTTGACCAATGCACCAGCTGCATTTATGGACATGATGAACCGGGTCTTTCAACAATATTTAGACCGGTTTATGGTGGTGTTCATAGATGACATTTTGGTATATTCAAGGAATGAAGAGGAGCATGACCCGCATTTGCGTATAGTATTGCAGTTACTTCGAGATAATCAACTTTATGCCAAATTTAGTAAATGTGAATTCTGGTTAAGGGAAGTGACTTTCTTGGGTCATGTGGTATCGGCTGAAGGAATAAGGGTGGATCCTCAGAAAATTGAGGTTGTACTGGATTAGAAACCGCCAAAGTCAGTAGCTGAGATTTAGAGTTTCTTGGGGTTGGCTGGTTATTATAGACGCTTTGTTGAGGGGTTTTCTCTGATTGCTGCACCCCTAACTAAACTGTTGCGGAAAGGGGTACCGTATATTTGGACTGAAAAATAACAAGAGAGTTCGAGAAATTGAAGAAGATTCTGACGGAAGCACCAGTTTTGATTCAGCCTGAGGCTGGAAAGGAATTTATCGTTTATTGTGATGCGTCTCACACGGGTTAGGTTGTGTCTTTGATGCAAAGTGGAAAAGTAGTGGCATATGCTTCTCGTCGCCAACCGAGACCGCACGAAGTAAATTACCCCACTCATGACTTGGAGTTAGCTACGGTAGTGTTTGCTTTAAAGATTTGGAGACACTATCTCTACGGTGAGAAGTCCATCATTTACACGGATCACAAGAGTCTTAAGTATCTTCTTACTCGAAGGAGTTAAACTTGAGACAAAGAAGATGGATAGAATGTTAAAGGATTATGATTTCTCAATCGAGTATCATCAGGGAAAGGCTAATGTGGTAGCCGACGCGTTAAAGCCGTAAGGTGGTATCTCGATTTGAGAGCAATGTTTGCTCATCCGAGTTTGTATGAGGATGGTAGTCTATTAGCGGAACTTTAAGTGAAGCCTCTGTGGTTAGAGCAAATCAAGGAAAAAGCGGATATCGGATAAAAAGTTGGGACCCTTAATTCAGCAAGTTGGGAGTGGTGAAATAGAGGATTTTGGTATAAACACGGATGGAGTCTTTGTGTTTCCGTGGAAGAGTTTGTATGCCTAAGGACTCGATTTGAGACGAATGATTCTGCGGGAGGCGCATAAGTAGCCCTTATGCTATGCACCCGGAGGAAATAGAGATGTCGGGATCTCCGTGCAGTATTGGTGGCCGGGGTTGAAGCGTGAGATTTTTGAGTTTGTGGGAAAATGTTTGACTTGTCAACAAGTGAAGCGGAGCATCAATTGCCGTCGAGCTTATTACAACCTGTAAAGATTCCTCTTTGGAAATGGGAGCGGATAACTATGGATTTTGTTAGTGGGTTACCTTTAACACCTACTAAGAAAAATTCCGTTTGGGTAATAGTTGATCGATTGACGAAGACTTGCTCATTTTCTACCAGTTAAAGACGGATTATTCATTACGAAGTTGGCTAAGTCTGTATGTATCTAAAATTGTGAGGTTGCATGGGATACCAGCATCTATTATATCGAGATAGGGATCCTAGGTTTACATCACGATTTTGGAAAGCTCTGCATGAAGCTTTGGGAACAAAGTTAAACTTGAGACGGCTTTTCATCCTCGATCGGATGGTCATCGGAAAGAGTAATTCGATTATTGGAAGGCATGTTAAGGGGATGTGTGATTGATTTCAAAGGTAGTTGGGAGGATTTTCTACCGTTGGCGAATTTGCGTGATAACAACATTTATCGGTCTAGCATTCGGATGGCACCCTACGAGGCATTGTGCGGTCGTGAGGTGTAGTTCTCCTACTTGTTTGATCGAATTGGGCGACGCAGCGGATGTTAGGTGCTGGAGTTAATATCGGAGACGGAAGAAAAGGTAAAAGTCATTCGAGCACGGTTAAAGGAAGCCGGATAGACGAAGTCATATGCGATCCTGAAGCATAAGGATATCGAGTTTCTTTGTGGGGATCAGTCTTTTCGAAGGTCTCACCTTGGAAGAAAATTTTCAGATTTGGAAGGAAGGGCAAGTTGAGTCCTAGGTTCATTGGACCATATCGTGTGATGAAGCGTGTTGGTCCGGTGGCTTATCAGATTGAATTACCTCGGAGTTGAGTCAAATTCATAATGTTTTCCATGTTTCCATGCTAAGGCGTTATAGATCAGATCCGTCACACATAGTACCGGTAGAAGAAGTGGAGTTGAGATCAGACTTGTCTTTCGAGGAGGAACCAAGTGGAAATTTTAGGACCGAGATGTCAAGGAGCTAAGAAAGAAGAAGCAGATGCCGTTGGTCAAGGTTTTATGGCGTAATCACGGAGCGGAGGAAGCTACATGGGAGCCTGAGGATGCAATTCGACAACAATACCCTCACCTCTTTTAACCAGATAAATTTTGAGGACGAAATTTTCTTTAAGGAGGGTAGAATTGTAACATCCTAAAAATCCGAGTATCGATATATTGCATGTTTTGGTGTTTAGCTTATGAATGAAAATTTTCCTTTCTTCTTTTTCGTGTTTATTATAGCCTTGAAAAGGGCATAGAAGTATTCAGTATAGAATAATTTTTAGTATTGAGAATTTATTGAAGTGGATCAAGTGACACTGATACTTAAGTTAATTTATGTGTCTAAAATTAGCATAAGATGAGTAATTGGCAAAGTGGTGATGGCGCCATAAGTTGGACTTGAGGGGAGAGGTTCGAATCTCCTAGCATGCAATTTAGGATCTTTTATTTTTGGTTTTTCCTAGCATGTGTCGGCCAAGCATCAAACATGGATAAGATGGACTAAATTTTTATGGTAAGGATATTAAGGTTTATGGCAAACATGATTTAAGGGATGGAATGGCTTGATTTTGGGGATAAGATTCTCAAACTTTAGGAAAATGGAGGATTGCAAGGCTTGAATCAAGGTTGATGTTTTGGTAACTTCTTCATGGCCATTTTGACCATGAACATGGACGGCATTGTGGACTAAGGGGGTTGGCCGAATGTGTTAGTAGCTTGGCTAGGATTAGGAGTTAGCTTTTGGTCATTTCTAGCATTTTTGTGCAAAATTTGCAATTCTCTTCTCAACCTTTCTTTTAGCCGAATTTGAGCTTTTGGTAAGCTTTGTTTTTGACCATTTCATGTTACCATTTGGACACATTTTTGCTTAGCATCTCAAGACATTTTCTCTTTTGGCCGAAATACCAAAGCTAAGATCATTTTCGTTTCCTTCTCCTTTTCCCCATTGCCGAATGTACCTTACTCCTAAACTCATCTCTTTTCTTTTCTCTTTTCTCTCTTGAAAACCGAATCAACATCATCTCCTTCCTTCATCCTTCTACTTTCTTCTCAACTAAATTTTCTTCATTATTTTCTCTCATGGCCGAATGCTAGATTGCTCCATTGCCGAACCATTTTTCCCTTCCTTTGTTATTCATAGCCGAATCTCCTAGTATATATAGGTATTCTTCTCAAACATTTCTTTTTCAATCGTGGACAATAGTGTGATTTTGGAGGACCGAAACTCAAGTGTTCGTGAGTATAGTGAATCATTGGAATCGATCTAAAGAGTTAAGGTAAGGAGTTTATTCAAAGATTCTCATATTACTCGTCATTTTGATATAGATGGATTATAACTCGATTTCAATTTAGGGGACGTATCGCTCAATTCGCATATTGTGGAACAAGGATATTTCGTGGTAAGGCAATCTCACCCTTGTAACCGTTAGTTATAATTTCGATATATTTAGTCGGACTCATGATCTTTTGTCATTAGAAATAATCAAAATAGGGATGAAAAGGGTGGTGAATAGTGTTCAGAAGAGGGGTGGTTCCGCTATTCCCCCTAAGTTTAAGCAAAGGACTGTTTCAGCAATTCGGGATTTTCCACCGGGTTGTGGACGCTCATCCGAGGAGAATCAGTTGTTTGAAATCATTCGTACTCCCGAACCTTTGTTTGTTCGTGATTTTATCGGGAAACGAACCATCAATCGAGGAGAAACCACAAATAGAAGTGGTTCAAAATTTTGAGGGTAAAGTCTAGATCGTTATTTCTAAGATTCGATATGTGAATAAATTATAGTGTTCTAATTTATCGTGATGCATTTAGGTATCGACGAGCGGGAAAGTCTAGTTCTCACAGTAACCAGGTGTGTAACTTCACACTTATCTCTCGGGTTAGATACTAAACCGTAAATATTGGGATAAAATCGTAAAGATGGCAAAATCAGAAAATACATAGTAATTAACACTTTTGTGTAAATGTATGAAAACCGTTAAATTAATGGGCCAAAAACTGCTAGATCGTTAAATGGGCCAAAAACTGCTAGATCGTTAAATGGGCCAAAAACTGCTATATCGTTAAATGGGCCAAAAATTTGCTAGATCGTTAAATGGGCCGAAAATTTGCTAGATCGTTAAATGGGCCGAAAATCTGCTAGATCGATATATGGGCCCAAGTTAGCTAGATTGCTAAATGGGCTAAATGCTATTTTATCTTATGGGCTCAAATGAAAATTTGTAATATAGACTCACATGTATGGTAGGCCTTTTGTTAAATTATTACATGGATATAAATTGTTATGCATACCTGATTGCATGGGTTGGGATAACTGATGAAGAGAAGAAAGGCCTGTTGCCAAAAATCTAGTTCGGTGGCTTTGCCACAAAATTTTAATGGCTTAATGCCTCTAGTTCGGTGACTTTGTCACAATCTAGTTTGGTGGTGCACCACAATATATTTAAAACGGCTTATTGCCTACGATTGGTGTGTTGGCGGGGTGGGTTGACTTGATCCCCATGTGTGTGTGTTGGTTGGTACGGGGGTGTGTAGCGGATGGAAATTAGGTTTGGTTGGGAAATTTCATTTTGCATGCATTTAATTTATTATATTATATTCGTAAATGGGCTCAAGCCCAAAACAATGCCTTGATTATCCGGCTCAATGAACGTGGTAAGTGAGTTACACACTGAGTTCTGAGTAACTCACTCTATCTTTTTAACCATTTCAGGTAATGGAAATTGACGAAGGCTTGGGCCGAGGATGACTTCATGGAGGCCATACTATGAATATGGGTTTTTATAAACTATGAACTTTTATTAAGTAATTTCTTTTAATTACTATTTTGGGTATGATGTAATAAGGCCTCTATTAATACTTTTATGGATTTTTATGTGTGTGGATGGATTTAAATTTCCTTAAAAACATTGAAGATGCTTTAACTATTCGTGTTTTTAAATCCTTTTGAACTCTTTAAAAACTACTTTAAAGATTTAAACAATTAAAGTACTAAATGATAAGATTTCAAACTAGTATTTCTTAATTCATCAAATTTTAAATCATTTTTCTAAATTTTCAACTAAACATCATTTTCGAAAGGTTTTATAGAACTGTTTACCTAAAACATTAGAGTATTAAATGAATGATAGATTGATGTAACAAACCAAATCTCGTCTTAACGCATAGACCTGGTTTGGGGTGTTACAAAGCATGCATCATGGCTGCCAATTTTTTGCTATTCAAGGCCACCATTCGGCTAGAAGAAGGCACAAGTACATGGACGAATTTATTGAGGGCTTTTAAGCTTAAATTAAAATTGGCAGCAGCTCATTTAAATTCTCTAGGGGCTGTTCGAGTATAGCAAAGGTCAAGGGAGTTTAAATGGATGAATTAAACACATGGGAGCTGTTCAAAGTCACATTTTAATGCTGGAAACTCTTCAAACAAAAGGAGTAGCTCATCCTAAAGTTTGGCCGAACCTGGACATGTCTTTTCGGCTCCTTTGCTGACCAAATGCATCCAGCTATTTTTCTTCTTCATTAAGCTGATTGAGAACGCCCCAATTGGTTGAATTTGATCATTCAAGAAGCTGACTTTCACCCTTCCAAGGCTATTCACGTCCTCCTTTGTTGTTGGTCATTTTTCAGCCAAAAGAAAGCAAATTAATAGCTCATTCAATGCATGGGACGCACCTAGCTGCTGCATGCATCTTCAAGTGTCACAAAATTCATTTTTCCTTCTAGAAAGATGCCTCTTGACGTTCCAAGAAGCTGCACATGGACTTGGACGAATTTTGGGTTTATTTCTTGAACATTCAACCTTCTAGAACCCGGCCATTGGATTTCTTTTGCTGCCAAACACATTCAGCTGAATTCTACCATCTAGAAGCTATCCATTTGGCTTCCAATCAGCTGAATTTAGCCATGGAGTTTAATGGGTTTTATTCCAGATTTTTCCAGCAATTTATGGCTGAAATTAAACTTAGTTATTAAGGGTTTTATGTCCATTCGGCTAGCCCTTTCATAGGCCTATAAATACTTTGTTATTTTCTTTTGTAAGAGACAATTTTGAACCTTAATCAAATTTCATGACCTTATGTTCATCGAGTGAGAATTTCTCCTCTCTATCTTTCGTACGAGTTTCAATTCTGACTTATCAAGCTTGCTTGTGGCGTCAATCGTACTCTTCCATTCACCTATACCATCGATTCTTATCTTTCTAGATAACGGGTCGTGGTCCATCAGCGATCTCCATCTTTCCACCTTAAACACTATAGAAACTGGGGAGACACTTGATCGTGTTGAATCATTTCTTGTTTAAGTCTTACTATCCATCTCCATCAACTATCACTTATCATCTATCCTTTATTTTCGTTTGTTAAATCGAACCATTCAAACACCATCTTCATTACTTCCATCCTTATAACCGAACCTATTCTTCCATCATCTAAACTGTTTCCTTAATTTCCTAAAACCTCCATTCCTAACTTAATTCCATTTTCTAAACAAATTCGCTTAAAGCTTCCGCAAACTTGAATATAAGTTCCAATATTTTCCCGAAGGCTTAACTCATCCTCATAGATGATTGGGCAACTCGCATACGTTTCGACTCATCCCGAGGTAGACCGTATCAATAACAGTGTCAGCCCGATTCTTATATAGTTAAGGTGGTTGGATGGAAAGATAGTTGGATAGGTGAACACCACACCGGTGAAGGTGGTAAGTTCAAAGAACAAGTTCGATAGACACCACTAACAAAGCCAGATAAGTCACACGAGACTCGTACGAAATTTGAGAGGAGGATGCCTCACTCAAGAACACAATGTTCATATAATTAAAATGGCAAAAGTTTATACAAAATGAAACGAGCAAACTATTTATAGCTTACTAACTAGGCTAGCCGAATGGACAAAAACATTGCTTAAAAACTAAGTATTCGGCTATTAAAGGAGCTGAATGTTCTAGAAATAAATCCATAAAGCTTCCATTTCCATGTTCAGCCTTTGGGGATGCCACAAGTCACCTTCATGAGGAAGTAATTTAGCTGAATGTTTTCGGGCAGCATTGGGAACTGAATGGGCAGGTCTAGGTTTGGCCATGAGCTTAAATGAACCTAATTGAATGGCCTTGTTCAGCCGAATAGGTAGCTAAATAAATGAGCAGCTTGAATAGTCATGAGATGTGTGAACACCAAAAATTGAAAGGCCCTTTGAATGTGAATGCTTGTAGCCGAATGGTCTTCATGTGTGAATGGGGAATTTTGTAAATGTGAACACCTTCAAGGCTGCCTTGGGAAGATATTCGGCCAGCTTGGGAAAATCAATGGGCAACTACTCTTGGCCGAATGGTTGCTTGGAGAAGCCAAACAATCAGCCACCATCCATTAATCTGGCCATACATGCATGTTCTCATTCGGTGCATTGAACCATTCATGAATCTTGCATTTATTGGAGCTTCATGTATCCGGCCAACCTACAAACACAATGAACCAATTTTAAACAAGCCAAATTTGGCTGAACCAAGCATTAACATAATTTAGACACTTTAATTAAACACATAATTAAACTAGAACAAATTTAATATAGTCTAGTCAAGAAATATTAAATTCGGCTATGACAAAACATAATAAAAACATGTAATAGTTTAAAACATAATTATGAGCTGTAACAATATTAACTAATTTAATTAAATACTTAATTTATTCTAACAATAAAATAAATGAGCTGAAAATAAAGAGAAACGAGCTCAAACGAGCTGAATTAAGCTTGGTGAGCTGATTCGAGCTAGGCAGAGCTCGGGAAGCTGAAATTGAGCTAAGGTCAGCTTGCATTAAGGTTCAAAGATCGTTTAAGGTGCTAGCCTAAGCTCGATTTGTAGACTTGTTGAGCAGCCTCGCGTAGTTTTTGCTCGTTTCGGAAAAGATTTCGGCCCTGCTCACATCACACAACAATACAATGAGCACACATTTTCATCATGATCAGGTAAATGAGAAGATTCATTTGATTCACGATCTTGCACAATTAAACCTTGCAATGGACGATTGACTATTGACTCACCAACAAATGCATCAACATCACGTTTTCTGATAGTGAGAGTCTTCTTGCCATCATTCAAAACAAATATATTGATATGATCATGGCTCAAAATCCAACGAAGGCTGGCGAAGAACATTTGGAGCTTCCAACGAGTTTGATCACTCGTGCTCATGCCAAGAAGTTCAAGGATAGGGTTACGGCTCTTATAGATCGAGTTTGGGGAGAAACCATTGCTGGACTCTTCAATCAGTCATGGAACTATAATTCGAGCATTCCGTGCAATCTTCTTCAAGCTCAATTTAGTTTACTTCAGCTTAGATTTTATTTGTTGGAATAAAAACATTAATTTGGACTAGTTAGTTAAATTATTTCCAGCTAATTAAATTAGCTCATAAATATGTCATGATTTATACTTAAATAATTTGAGTTTAATCTGTCAAAAATCTGGACAAATTAAATATGTCTTAAGACCATTAAATCTGTCCAATTTCATACAGTTTTAATATGAGATTTAATTGGTCTTAGATTAGACAAATTAAATGTGTTCTAAAATTAGTTTTAATGTTTCTTTAAATGATGTCTTGTAGGTTGGCTGAATGGGCTGCTCATCAATGCATGCATGGACGGCAATTAAAGGAGCTACATGAATCTGGTAATACATGCACTTGCAGCTACTGTTTACTTTCTCCCAAGCAGCACTTCATGGATCTCAAAGGCCAAAGGTGTTCAATTAATTTCAGCAGCTGATTTCACATGCAAATGACCAGCTAAGTCCAACCGTTCACACCTGGTGTCTTTTCCTTGCTGAATGTTCACATTTGGTGGCTGTTCGTGCGCCACAACTTCATTAAAATGGCTGATGTACATTTGGCTTCCCAAGAGAAGACTTAATCACATTCACATCTCCTTGGCTGAACATATACTTGCCAAAATTTAGCTCAGTTATTAAGTCCACATAAATGGCCAATTGGGAAGAGCAACAAGCAAGGCTGTTGGCATCACCTATGTCTAGGAATTTCCAAAAGTCTTGTTGATCATTTCAATAGCCATTTCAGCTTATTTAAAGCTTAATTAAGCTGATCACATTTTGTCTATTCGGCTGGAGCTATGTAGTCCTATAAATAGCTGATTGCAAACTATTTTGAAGGTTAGTTAACTTTTTTATTTTTATGAATATTAAACTTAGTGAGTTGTTTAACTCTCTTGGTTCGTTTGAGTCTCGATTGACTTATCTAGCTTTGTCTAGTGGCGTCAAACCGATTCTTTGTTTTTAAACTTATCACCTACACACAAGTGTGGCGTTCACCCTATACCGAAGGTTCCTATCACCCTTGATAGTGGGTCTCAATTTATTACCTTAACCAAATTTTGATTCCAAGTTTTGACATAAGATTAGGGTCAATATTCACCATTAATGTAACATCCTAGATTAGGGGTTGTGCGTTTGGAGCATAACTCAAGTGTAGTAGGATTTAAGTGTATTTTGAGGTGTTTTAGGGGTTTTGAGAACCCTAGGGTGTAGGTGAAAGTTTTGGGAAAATATTGGATTTTAAGTATAAAAGGGGGAGCTGGGTGAAGGAGCCCTTAAGAAAAGTTTTGGGGAGTTTAGGACACAAGTAGCCGTGTGGTAAAGTGGCAAGGGACGCCACCTGGGTGCTGGGGAGTTTGCGTCAAGTGGAGTGCCAAGGGGAGGAGGTTCGAGAGCTGCGCAGGAATCGCACTTGGGAGTTTTTATTTTTGTCGTTAAAGGGGAGCAAGGCCAGGGAGGCCTTAAGGGAAAAATCTTAGGCGTGTTTGGCATAAAACAGGCCTTGGTAAAGTGGCTGCAAGGCGCCACTTAAGGGCCTGGAAATGACGCTGTGCTGGTCTTGGGTTCGAGCAACGTAGGAAGCAATGGACTTTTATTTTTGGCGTTAAAAGGGGAGTTGGGCTAAGGAGGCCTTAAGAATAATTGTAAGGACTTTTGGACATGAAAGTGAGCACAGTAAAAGCGGCTTGGACGCTTGCGGCAAAGGAGCTTCAAGAGGGCTGAGTTCGAGCCTTGTTGACAGCAGAGTAGGCATGTTTTTATTTTGTTTAGGCGTTAAGGCAAGGGGGAGCTAGGCAAGGAGGTCTTAAAACGAATTGGGGCGAGTTTATGTCACAAAAAATGCCTTGGCAAAGTGGCACAGGGCGTATATCGTAGCTCTGCGTCAAAGGGGTTCAGTCGGGAGTTCGAGTCGCGTGGGAAGCAGTATTTTGGTGTTTTATTTTGCATGTGACGACAAGGCAAGGGAGAAGAGTTGGACGGCTTTGGGACTTCAAATGGATGAGATAAACCTTGTATTATCTTGAATTTAATTTGGATAAGTAGTAGATAATAGCTATTTTATTTTTATTTAGTTAAATAAGTAGATAAGAGATAAAGTAGGAGATTAATAAGGGATATGATATGAGGGGATATGGTGGCCGAATATAGGACTCTAGGAGCTTGTATTTTTGGTTTAAATATGGTGCTAGTGTGTGCTAAATTTCCTCTTTCAAAACCTTTCTTTTTCATCCAGTTATCTAGAAAATTGTTGTTCATCTTTTAATCTCTCCATTGCCAAAATTTTAAGTCAAGAGAGTTCTTTCTTTTTCTTCTTTTTTATTTGTTCTTAGCCGAACCATATAAGCTTTCCCATCTTCATTATAGGTGTTCAAAAAGCCAGAAATACATTGGTGATTGTCGAATTCTCCTATGCTTCTTCTTCTTTTTACTTTTAAAAGCCGAAGCTCAAAGGTGTTCATTCTCTATTCTTTTCCTCTTCATTAATAAGGTGCCAAAACACCATTGTTATTCTCAAAAGCCGAATCCCCAAGGTAGGTGTTGTCGACTATTTACTTTTGGTCTCTCTTCAAGCAACTTAGGGTGGTAAGTATTTAAGTATTTGGTTTGTTTCTTTTTATTGTGTGATGAAATCAAGTGAGTGAGGCTTTGGTTTTAGTCATGGCCGAATGTTCATAGTGTCCTTATAAGTGTTTCTTTGTGTAGCCAACGTTAAGGAAGCATCAAAGGAGTTTTTGGATCTGAAGCGATTAAGGTAAGCAAGTATGGTATTCGGCCAAGGGTTATTTTTCTATGAATTTATGCTTAAGCCGATTTTGATGTGGTTTCACTTAGGGATTTCGACAGTTCAAGAGCAAGGAGTAGTTTTCGGGATTTGGTAAGCAAGGTAAGGAAGTATTGATATTCGGCCATAGGCCATTTTATGAGCTTAGGTGATGATCGATTTCTGACTTTGGTTCTTAGGAGCAAATCGACGGGAATAAGAAGAGTTTCAGGATTCTAGATCGTGTTAGATTCGAGTAGTTCGGGATTTCGCTAAATAGACAGTGTGTGATTAACCCACCGTTTTTGTATATGATATGTATGTGAAATGTGTATGTGTTATGAATGTGCTAACTAGTGCGGTGGAAATTGTGATAAGGATACCCTCAAGGGGTATGTCGATAATCGGTAAGTACCAAACCCGATGATATGTGATTATTAATATAAATATGTGATAATATGCTTGATGAACATGCTCATGCATCATTACATTGTATCATTATTTTATGTGGCATGTGCATGGGTGGGATATGATATGAAAGAATGTACGGGTGTACTTCGAGTACGTGCTTTGATGTTAGCCTTGAGCTACATCGTGGATTGACGTTGGATCGAGGTCACGTTGTGGATTAATTTGCGATTTAGTTCGCGTGGCTTGATGAGTGGCTATGTGCCTCATCATGGTTGATATCGGCTATGTGCCATATTGTGGTTGATGAGTGACTATGTGTCCCATCGTGGTTTTGGTGTTAGCTACGGCTACATCGTGGATTGGCGCTGACTGAGGTGCGTTGTGGACTATTGTGCTTAATTGCACGTGGATGGCAGTGATTGCCTTTGGAGTGAAAAGGAGAGGGTGATTTGATAATCCCCTGGTGTGTGGTAGGCTGGATAAAGGGGTGTGTAGCGGATGGACCCTAGGTTTGGGTTGGGCTTCATAATTGCATGATTTCGTATGTGAACATATGTGGAAATGGGCCAAGCCCAATATGATATGTGGATTAATGTGGAAATGGGCAAAGCCCAGTATATGAATGTGGATCAGTGTGGAAATGGGCTAAGCCCAGTATGTGGAAATTATGTGGTTAACTACCCTATTAGATGAATGTGATATGAATATGGGCCAAGCCCAGAATGTGATAACATGTGAATTTGATAATTGATATCTGATATATGAGTTAATATGAGGTTAACATGTGGGTGGAATTCAGTGGACTAATTACACACTGAGTCTGTATGACTCACCCAATTTCTGTATGACTCACCCAATTTTTATTAAACATCGCAGGTGATCGTGATTTTTGGACCGGGTTGGAGTGGATACAAAGGTGGCCATGCAGAAGCAGATTTCCATGCAGAAAGATATTTTAATTAATTAAGTAGTTATATTTTCAGTATTTTGATTAAGTGTTTATTGTAATAAGGCCCATTAAAGTGATTGAACATTTTTATTATGTTTAAGCTAGACGACCATTAAATTATTATTGGGAAGTGCTTTTAATTTTGGCAACTTATATTTTAAAAGCTTATAATAAAGTTTTAATTTGGATATTTTTATCAAGCTTATATTATTTAGAATTTTTAATTGGACATGGTTTTCAAATGACAAAATTTTTAATGTTTTTCCCAAAAGTGAAATCAGTCTTCAAACGTTTTTCCGCAGTGGCATTTCAAATTCGGTCGTAACGAATGGGCCGAGTTTGGGGTGTTACAGTTTGGTATCAGAGCCCAGTTCAAAACTCGGCTTTGAGGGTTTTGGGTCCAAAAACATTTTTTTAAATGGGCTTTTTCAAAAATATGGGTTTTATGAATTATTTTTCAGGTTATTCTGGCATGGCACCTGTATCTCCGACCCGCAGTCCACCAGGTAAGTACCCTTGACTACTGAAGTGAAATGTGTATGTGAATGTTATAAGTATGAAGGGAACGTAGATTAGTGAACTAGGATCTGTTGAACCCTAGGACTGGGCTACTCAAACACAAGTGCATAAGACTTAAGGACCATTAAACAAACCTGTGAACTAAGTCGCCGAGTTAAGGTGTGGCAACCATAGTATGCATGTCTAGGATTGGTATTCAGTAAGAGCTTGGAACTTAAGCAGTCCTAGCGACTCACCTCCTCTCTACTCGAATCCTACCTGGTGCGTAGCTACGGTTCACCCTAACCAAGAGGACTTATTCACTGGCTAAACCCGATAATTAAAACCCGAAAGGGACTAGCCATGCAGTTTTATAAAAACCCTAGTTTTAAAATCCCTAAATTACCCTTTTAATTGTAGTAAAAGATTATTGTGAAAATTTTTCCAAAATATCTCCGATTTACAAAATTACAAAAATGCCCCTGTCTTGTAAATTACTAAAATACCCTTAGTGTAACACCCCTAACCCGTATCCGTCGCCGGATTAGGGTTACAAGGTCTTACCATAACAATTACCAAGTCCATACACTCCATCCAACTAACACTTGATAAATTCATATCATTTCATGCTATCACAAATGAATATATATATATTCTATCAGGTCTTAATATAACAACTTGCATTATAAAATCACATGGTCATTTAAAAAAAAAGACTACATAAGTATATAATATTTAGACATTTATTCACCTATAACATGAACACAAACAAAAATCTAATAGTCACCTACATATTTAATCAAATAAAATTCTTAAAGCATTCCACATATATATATATATATACGTAATATTTATAAATACCAAATTAGCACATACCATTTTTGAAATCAATCCATGTACAAATGTTTTCATGTACACTTTATTATTATAAACATATATTTACGCATCAAACGGTTGCACATATAGACTGTGAAACATTATACATACATGAACGTCTATTAAACCAATATACCTTATCAATTCATTATCTTAGCCCAAAATGCCTTAAACCACAAAATCAAACCATACTTATCAAATATATATGTACCATGGCCGAATATAGGCTAAAATAACTTACTACTCATCAACATTAACATGGCATCTTTAATAATCCAAATAGACCAAATTAATTTACAACCCAAAGAACATCATCTCAACTATATCCACCTCATTCGAACCAAATCAAAATGAATGCAAAACATATCAATATATCATACTTATCCCAAATGCATCACATCTAGATATAATAGGCATATTATTTGACCATATTCCATACATGATTAAACCATGGCCAAATTTCACATCCCTTAATATCATAATCAATCCATTATATCAAGAACATAGGAATTAAACTTAATCAAAAGAAATAGCCATTTTCGCAAGGCTATTCATATATATACAAGGCCGAAAGTCATTAATCTAAACCTTAGTCTAACCTATACATGCCTTTGGTTCAAAACTAAGATTAAATACCACAAGGGAGATAGTGTGGTTGACTTTTTTCCGACGATCCTCGGATGCCCGTAGCTTGATGGAAAATCTATAAAAGCAACAAAGAGCACACACGAAATAAGCTCACTAGCTTAGTAAGTCTTAAGCATTTACGAAACAACAGTCAAATATTCCAACATTTAGCACACATACATATATAAATATACCTGTAAATTCAAGTAATTTAACAAATAATAATTTCAATATGGTCGAACAGCCGTCTATGTAACTTATCATCTATTATTCCCTCATTGAAGGTATACAACCCTTCCAGCACTTTAAGCCTTAAGTATTCGCATATTACCTTATTAACAAGTATAACATATATCACAAGTATATATGATTAATCATATATATATATACAGATATGCATTTTCAATAACTTTCACTTTTGACTTTTTACCTTTGACCGAATCTCAAAGATATCACCAAGCTTATATTCAATATACATATCACACTTATTAATGAATAATTCAAATACACATATCATAAAGACTCATTATCAAAAACTTTAACCATTCTACCACTTATGTAATTTGAAAGGAAAGATAATCACATACCTTGTTCCTTGCATCCATAAACCTTTATATTTACCCGAGCATTTTGTTTATTTAAGTATTTACATCCCACCCTGTAAAGGATTTATAACACATCACCGGCATTAAGCCTGCTAGGCAATAAGCCTGATATACATCACCGGCACAAGGCCTGCTAGGCTCATAGCCCAAATTACATCACCGGCACAAGGCCTGCTAGGCATTTAGCCCGATAAATAACACCGGCACGAAGCCTGCTAGGCTTAAAGCCCGATATAGATATGATCATTAATTCAACACTCATTTCATAACATCAACAATGCAAACAACTCATATAGATCATATTACCTTCACATACCAACCAAAACATATTTATACACTTTTCGTTTTACAAAGTAAATTCAATTCAATACCATACTTCTACATTCGGCTATTATCTATAATTATACTTTAAATATTCAAGTTTCATTATTCATCATAGTCGTAAAAATATTTAACGTATATTTGCTTAAGGACTTACCCCGGTTGTCGATAGACCATGTAAATCGGCTATTCGAGAACCTTCGTCTTTCCCCGATCCAATTCCACTTTTCTTTGCTCTTGATCTAAAACACATTAAATTCAGCTCATTCAAGTACATTTCAATTCAATTTTGTCCCAAATCACATAATTAGACAAATTACCATATTACCCCTAATATTTCACTACCTTGTAATTTAGTCCTATTTTGCATAACACACAAAATACATCAAATTAGCTAATACTATACAAGGGCCGAATGTTCCTAGGGACTTTACAAGCCCTCACATTTCATTTATTTTGCAATTAAGTCCTCTAAAATTTCATTTTACAAATTAGCCCTAAATACAAAATTTTCACCAAAATTCCTAATACAAAATTTGTAAATCTTTAACATATCATTTATCTCAAATCATAAATCACCAAAAATCACAAGAACCTAGCAATGGCCGAATCTCATACATGCTTATTTTCAAAAATTCTAACATGGGTCAACTACTGATTCAAGCAACGATCTCAAAGACGTAAAATTTATCGAAAACTAACTAAAAACTCACCTTGAATTTTAGCTTCAAAGTGCCGAAATTTCAAAGAACCAAAAGCTTATTTCTTCCTCCACATTCGGCCATGGATGAGTGAAAAGATGATGGCTTTCTTTTCTTGGTTATTTTAACATATAATAAATAAATACCAATTTACTAAACTAACCTTATAATTAAAATTAACTAAACATTTTAACTTAAGGAAAAACTTGTCCATGGCCGGCCACTAACATCTAAAATGGGTTATTTACCCATTATATACTTCATATTATAAAGCCATGATCAATTAAGCACATTTCACTTTAGTCTACCACTTTTTCACTTTACGCGATTAGGTCCTTTTTAACAAATTAAGCACTCAAACGATAAAAATTTTCTACGAAACTTTCACACACATTAATTCAGATATAAAAGACTCAAAATATAATATTAAAATATTTCTCGGACTCGGATTCATGGTCTCGAAACCACCGTTTCGATTAAGGTCAAATTCGGTCTGTTACAACTCTCCCCCCTTTTAGGATTTTCGTCCCCGAAAATCTTACCGTTAAACAAAGTCGGATATTGTTGTCTCATTAAATCCTCAGGCTCCCACGTAGCCTCTTCAACTCCGTGACGATTCCATAGTATCTTCACTAATGGAATTCTCTTATTTCTCAACTCTTTTATTTCCCGAGCTAAGATACGGATCGGTTCTTCATCATATGTCATATCGGGTCGAATTTCAATCTCAGATGGAGCAATCACATGTGACGGATCTGATCTATATCTACGAAGCATCGAAACGTGAAATACATCATGTATCTTTTCTAACTCAGAGGGCAACTTCAATCTATAAGCAACCGGCCCAATACGTTCGATGATTTCATACGGTCCGATAAATCTCGGACTCAACTTGCCTTTCCGACCAAATCAGAGTACTTTCTTCCACGGAGAAACTTTTAAGAATACACGATCTCCGACCTGAAATTCAATGTCTTTACGTTTCAGATCAGCATAGGACTTTTGACGATCCGAAGCAGCTTTCAAATTGCCTCTAATAATAGCTACCTTCTGTTCTATTTCTTTAATCAAATCAACCCCGTGTATCTTATTCTCGTGAGCTCACCCAAAGATAACGGTGTTCGACATTTTCGCCCGCATACAAGGCTTCATAAGGCGCCATTTTAATACTAGATTGAAAGCTATTATTGTAAGCAAATTCAATCAAAGGTAGGTATCGTTCCCACGTACCTTCAAATTCGAGAACGCAACATCTCAACATGTCCTCAAGTATCTGAATAGTTCGCTCAGACTGACCGTCTGTCTGCGGATGAAAGGCTGTACTAAAATGAAGTTTAGTGCCTAAAGCATCTTGCAACTTCTTCCAAAACCGCGATGTGAATCTCGGGTCTCTGTCTGAAACAATGGAACTCGGTACACCATGCAATCTCACAATCTGTGATACGTACAATTCGGCAAGTTTATCGAGTGAAAAGTCTGTACGAACCGGCACAAAATGAGCTGTTTTAGTCAGTCTATCAACTATAACCCAGACGGCATCTTTCCTACTCGGTGTCATAGGGAGACCGGATACAAAATCCATTGTAATTCTATCCCATTTCCATTCAGGTATCATGATTGGCTGAAGTAGTCCGGATGGCGCTTGATGCTCAGCTTTTACTTGCTGACAGATTAAGCACTTGGAAACAAATTCAGATATATCCCGCTTCATGCCAGGCCACCAATAGAACTGTTTCAAATCGTTATACATTTTCGTGCTACCCGGATGTATCGATAGTCGACCACTATGGGCCTCACTCAGAATCATCTGTATCAAATCTGAATTCTTCGGAATACACATTCGGCTTTTAAAATTCAAACAGTCATTTGCATCAATCTGAAAATCTGATTCTGCACCTTTTTCACACTGAATTCGACTAGCAATCAAATCTTTGTCAACTTTCTGTGCATCACAAATTTGCTGAATAAACATCGGTCTTGCTTGTAACTCGGCTATGATCGAACCATCACTAGACATAGCTATCTGGGCGTTCATTGCACGAAGAGCAAACAATGATTTTCGACTTAACGCATCTGCAACAACGTTAGCTTTTCCCGGATGGTAGTCAATCACCAACTCATAGTCTTTCAACAATTCTAACCATCTGCGTTGTCTCAAATTTAGATCTTTCTGAGTCATCAAATACCTTAGACTTTTATGATCTGAATAAATGTGACATTTCTCGCCGAATAAGTAGTGACGCCAAATTTTCAATGTGAAAACAATGGCTGCTAATTCCAGATCGTGAGTCGAATAATTTCTCTCATGCGGCTTCAATTGTCTCGAAGCGTAGGCTATAACCTTGCCTTCCTGCATCAAAACGCAACCCAACCCATTCAAAGAAGCATCACTAAAAATAATAAATTCTTTACCCGATTCAGGCTGAGCTAACACTGGAGCTTCGGTCAGAAGGGCTTTCAACTGCTCGAAACTTTTCTGACACTTTTCTGACCACTCAAACTTGACATCTTTCTGTAGTAGCTTTGTCAAAGGTGTAGCTATTACAGAAAAACCTTTTACAAATCGTCTGTAATATCCCGCAAGGCCTAGGAAGCTTCGGATCTCGGGAACATTCTTTGGTGATTTCCAATCGAGTATAGCTGCTATTTTGTTTGGATCCACTCGAATACCTGATGCTGAAACAACATGACCCAAGAAGCTGACTTCATTCATCCAGAACTCACACTTACTAAACTTTGCATACAGTTGTTGGTCTCGCAAAGTTTGCAGCACTAATATCAAATGCTCGGCATGCTCGGTTTCATCTTTGGAATAGATTAGTATATCATCAATAAACACAACTACAAACCGATCCAAAAACGGTCTGAAGACCCGATTCATTAGATCCATAAAAATAGCAGGTGCATTAGTGAGTCCAAAAGGCATAACCAGAAACTCAAAATGTCCGTACCTCGTCCGGAATGCAGTCTTTGGCACATCTGTATCTCTGACTCGCAATTGATAATAGCCCGATCTCAAATCTATCTTCGAAAATACTGAAGCCCCTTTCAATTGATCAAACAAATCATCAATTCGAGGTAACGGGTACTTATTCTTTATAGTTACCTTATTCAGTTGCCGATAATCAATACACATTCGCATCGTTCCATCTTTCTTTTTCACAAACAGAACTGGTGCACCCCAAGGAGAGAAGCTCGGTCGTGCAAAGCCCCTATCTGTCAACTCTTGTAACTGCGCTTTCAACTCTTTTAACTCAGTAGGGGCCATCCGATACGGAGCTATCGAAATCAGAGTCGCTCCCGGTACTAATTCAATGCCGAACTCAATCTCTCGTACTGGTGGTAAACCTGGTAGTTCTTCAGGAAACACATCTGGGTATTCACATACAACCGATACAGATTCAATCTATTTCTCAGACAATTTATTATCCAGTACATAAGCCAGATAAGCTTCACACCCTTTTCTCACATACTTCCGGGCTAACATCGAAGATATTACTGTAGGAAACCCACTTAAATCACTGGATTCAATTCTGATGATCTCCCCGTTCTGACATCTCAAATCAATAAGTTTCCTTTTGCAATTCACCACTGCATCATGTGAAGTTAACCAGTCCATTCCCAAAATTATATCGAACTCATCGAAGGGCAACAACATTAAATCAGCTGGGAAGCAAGAATCCCGAATCATCAACGGGCAACCTCTACACACTTTATTAACAAGCACACATCTACCCAAAGGGTTGGACACACGAATCACAAACTCAGTAGACTCAACTGGCAGAGTCTTACCGAATACTAGAGTTTCACACACATAAGAATGAGTCGAACCGGGATCAATCAATGTAATCACAAAGAGTATCATAAAGGGTGAAAGTACCGGTAATGACATCGGGGAGGAAGCATCCTCTCGGGCTCGCGTAGCATAAGCTCTAGGCTGGAGCTCTAGCCTCAGATTGAACCTGCAGATTCTTCGTTCTCTCTTGACTACCACCTACATTGCCTGAATGTCTGGGTGGTCTACCTCACTGACCGACGTGTTGCTCGACTTAATGTTACGAATCAGATACGCGCTCAACTAACATCGGACATTCCCTAATAAAATGGTCTAACGATCCACATTTAAAACAAGACCGATCATGGAATCTACAGCTCCCGGAATGCCATTTCCCACAGTGCTTGCATTCAACTCGATTCTGTGGAGCATTTCCAACACTAGCCATCGAGGTAGCTCGGGAGCCCACTGGAGGTCGATCACGTCTAGGTAAATCTGAAGTAGCTTTATGTTGGCTGAAGTCATCTCTGAACTTCTTGGATGTGGGATGAAAGGTCTTACCCGAAGATCTCTTACGAATGTCTCTAGCTTCTGTCTCAGCCTTTCTTTTCTCTTTCCCGAGCTCTTCAGCTTTGCAAGCTCGCTCAACTAGCATCACAAACTCTTGAATTTCAAGAATGCCAACAAGCAACTTTATATCTTCATTCAGACCGTCTTCAAACCTTTTTGCACATAATAGCTTCAGTAGAAACACACTCTCTAGCATATCTGCTGAGCCTGACAAATTTCCGTTCATATTCTGTCACGGTCATTCGCCCCTATTTTAGTTCAAGAAATTCTTTTCATTTTTGATCAATGAATCTTTGACTGATATATTTCTTGCCGAATTCATTCTGGAAGAAATCCCATGTCACTTTTTCTTTCGGAACCACTGATACTAGTGTATTCCACCAGTGATATGCAGTGTCCCGAAGTAAAGATATAGTACACTTCAGGCATTCATCTGGAGTACAAGATAGCTCATCTAATACCCGAATAGTGTTTTCAAGCCACATTTCGGCTCACTCTGCGTCATCATCATCATTGGCCCTGAATTCTTCGGCCCCAAATTTCTGAATTTTATCAACTGGAGGCCTACTAGATCTCATCGGATCTATCATCGGGGGTGCTGAAGGAATCGGAGTTGGATTATTCGGGGGTGGAGGTTGGGGTACAGCTGGGTTAGTCTGAATAAACTGGGTAAACCACTCGTTCATCATCTGATAGAAGGCTTGTTTAGCCTCCCCCTCGTGGCTACTCGAAACTGGTCGAGAGTCTACCGGCACTGATCCTCGTGCACGGTCAGGCGCTACACTCTCTACATCATCTGCTACGGCTCTTTCAGGATCAGTGTCCATTTACTATATAAAACACAGTTCAGAATGTCAGAAGTCACCACACTATCAATATATATATAACAAAGGCATGTATAGTTAGACTCTCACGCGCTACGGTAGTCCTAGAATTGACTAAACCGTAAGCTCTGATACCAATCAAATGTAACACCCCTAACCCGTATCCGTCGCCGGATTAGGGTTACAAGGTCTTACCATAACAATTACCAAGTCCATACACTCCATCCAACTAACACTTGATAAATTCATATCATTTCATGCTATCACAAATGAATATATATATATTCTATCAGGTCTTAATATAACAACTTGCATTATAAAATCACATGGTCATTTAAAAAAAAACGACTACATAAGTATATAATATTTAGACATTTATTCACCTATAACATGAACACAAAAAAAATCTAATAGTCACCTACATATTTAATCAAATAAAATTCTTAAAGCATTCCATATATATATATATACGTAATATTTATAAATACCAAATTAGCACATACCATTTTTGAAATCAATCCATGTACAAATGTTTTCATGTACACTTTATTATTATAAACATATATTTACGCATCAAACGGTTGCACATATAGACTGTGAAATATTATACATACATGAACGTCTATTAAACCAATATACCTTATCAATTCATTATCTTAGCCCAAAATGCCTTAAACCACAAAATCAAACCATACTTATCAAATATATATGTACCATGGCCGAATATAGGCTAAAATAACTTACTACTCATCAACATTAACATGGCATCTTTAATAATCCAAATAGACCAAATTAATTTACAACCCAAAGAACATCATCTCAATTATATCCACCTCATTCGAACCAAATCAAAATGAATGCAAAACATATCAATATATCATACTTATCCCAAATGCATCACATCTAGATATAATAGGCATATTATTTGACCATATTCCATACATGATTAAACCATGGCCAAATTTCACATCCCTTAATATCATAATCAATCCATTATATCAAGAACATAGGAATTAAACTTAATCAAAAGAAATAGCCATTTTCGCAAGGCTATTCATATATATACAAGGCCGAAAGTCATTAATCTAAACCTTAGTCTAACCTATACATGCCTTCGGTTCAAAACTAAGATTAAATACCACAAGGGGAGATAGTGTGGTTGACTTTTCGACGATCCTCAGATGCCCGTAGCTTGATGGAAAATCTATAAAACAGAACAAAGAGCACACACGAAATAAGCTCACTAGCTTAGTAAGTCTTAAGCATTTACGAAACAACAGTCAAATATTCCAACATTTAGCACACATACATATATAAATATACCTGTAAATTCAAGTAATTTAACAAATAATAATTTCAATATGGTCGAACAAAATTGTCTATGTAACTTATCATCTATTATTCCCTCATTGAAGGTATACAACCCTTCCAAAGACTTTAAGCCTTAAGTATTCGTGATATTACCTTATTAACAAGTATAACATATATCACAAGTATATATGATTAATCATATATATATATATACTGAGATATGCATTTTCAATAACTTTCACTTTTGACATTTTTACCTTTGACCGAATCTCAAAGATATCACCAAGCTTATATTCAATATACATATCACACTTATTAATGAATAATTCAAATACACATATCATAAAGACTCATTATCAAAAACTTTAACCATTCTACCACTTATGTAATTTGAAAGGAAAGATAATCACATACCTTGTTCCTTGCATCCATAAACCTTTGTATTTACCCGAGCATTTTGTTTATTTAAGTATTTACATCCCACCTTGTAAAGGATTTATAACACATCACCGGCATTAAGCCTGCTAGGCAATAAGCCTGATATACATCACCGGCACAAGGCCTGCTAGCCTCATAGCCTGAATTACATCACCGGCACAAGGCCTGCTAGGCTCATAGCCCAAATTACATCACCGGCACAAGGCCTGCTAGGCATTTAGCCCGATAAATAACACAAACACGAAGCTCTGCTAGGCTTAAAGCCCGATATAGATATGATCATTAATTCAACACTCATTTCATAACATCAACAATGCAAACAACTCATATAGATCATATTACCTTCACATACCAACCAAAACATATTTATACACTTTTCGTTTTACAAAGTAAATTCAATTCAATACCATACTTCTACATTGGCTATTATCTATAATTATACTTTAAATATTCAAGTTTCATTATTCATCATAGTCGTAAATAAATCTTTAACGTATATTTGCTTAAGGACTTACCCGATTGTCGATAGACCGTGTAAATCGGCTATTCGAGAACCTTCGTCTTTCCCCGATCCAATTCCGCTTTTCTTTGCTCTTGATCTAAAACACATTAAATTCAGCTCATTCAAGTACATTTCAATTCAATTTTGTCCCAAATCACATAATTAGACAAATTACCATATTACCCCTAATATTTCACTACCTTGCAATTTAGTCCTATTTTGCATAACACACAAAATACATCAAATTAGCTAATACTATACAAGGGCCGAATGTTCCTAGGGACTTTACAAGCCCTCACATTTCATTTATTTTGCAATTAAGTCCCTCTAAAATTTCATTTTTACAAATTAGCCCTAAATACAAAATTTTCACCAAAATTCCTAATACAAAATTTGTAAATCTTTAACATATCATTTATCTCAAATCATAAATCACCAAAAATCACAAGAACCTAGCAATGGCCGAATCTCATACATGCTCATTTTCAAAAATTCTAACATGGGTCAACTACAGTTCGAAGCAACGATCTCAAAAACGTAAAATTTATCGAAAACTAACTAAAAACTCACCTTGAATTTTAGCTTCAAAGTGCCGAAATTTCAAAGAACCAAAAGCTTATTTCTTCCTCCACATTCGGCCATGGATGAGTGAAAAGATGATGGCTTTCTTTTCTTGGTTATTTTAACATATAATAAATAAATACCAATTTACTAAACTAACCTTATAATTAAAATTAACTAAACATTTTAACTTAAGGACAAACTTGTCCATGGCCGGCCACTAACATCTAAAATGGGTTATTTACCCATTATATACTTCATATTATAAAGCCATGATCAATTAAGCACATTTCACTTTAGTCTACCACTTTTTCACTTTACGCGATTAGGTCCTTTTTAACAAATTAAGCACTCAAACGATAAAAATTTTCTACGAAACTTTCACACACATTAATTCACATATAAAAGACTCAAAATATAATATTAAAATATTTCTCAGACTCGGATTCGTGGTCCCGAAACCACCGTTCCGATTAAGGTCAAATTCGGTCTGTTACACTTAATTCTTAAGATTTTCAAAAATACCCTCGACGTTTGCTACAATATTTCTACTTTACAAAAATACCAAAAACTTCTGTTTTACAAATAACAAGATACCCTGATTTGGAGAGTTTACGGAACTAACCCTGACTTCCAAAATTACCGAAATAACCTCGATTTCTAAAATTTTTGCAACACCTCTGATTTGGAAAACAAATTTTCAAAATAAACCCCGAGTTTTTGTAAATTTTGAAATAACCTTTGATTTGTAAAGATTTTTAAATTGACCACGATTTATTACGAAAATACCCTGGTAGGACGAATGTGAAATTACCCACAGGTTGGGAAAGGATTTGAAATGGCCATAAAAGTGTAGTGAATGATGTTGTGAATGAATGTGACTTCATGGAGAAATGAATGTGTCTCTACTTATGAATGTGAATGTGACTCCCTGAGTTAGAGTAGTGAACTTGAACTGAACCTTTGTGTGATCGAAAGAACTACTAAATATCTGTATATCATAAAATTTTTCGCGGTTAATAAGTGGAACAAAAGTCTGATACATAAAACTTTTTAATCAGATAAATCGCGACGTTAGAAATGAGTTCTAGGGGACGTGGTCATCGTGGACGCGGTAGAGGTAGAATGGCAGTATCAGAACCAGTAGGGTCTGGCCATGGGTCAGAAAACGATGTGCCGCCGCCAGCAGTGGGCGCGGAGGATCAAGATTAGACAGGAGGCGATGATGCAGTATCGCGGGCTATGTTGCGAGTGCTCGAGCAAGTGGCTGGAGCTAGTGTAGGAATCAGAGTTTGGAAGTCAGTATCGGAAAAGCTTAGGTCGAACAGAGCCAAGATTTTTAGAGGAGTATCTGGAGTAGCTCCGAACGTAGCGGAGTATTGGTTGGAAGCAGTCAAAAGAATAATGGACGATTTGGACTGTACCGATGAGGAAAACCTGAAGGGTGCGGTTTTGTTGCTCCAGGACGAAGCTTATCGATGGTGGCTCACTGTCAGACAAGGTGTCCCGACAGATCGAGTGGATTGGGAATATTTTAAGGTTAAGTTTGAAGGGAAGTATTTTGGAGCTAGTTATTTAGACTCGCAAAGGAAGGCGTTTCTAAACTTGGTTCAAGGAAGTAAGTCGGTAGCAAAATATGAAGCAGAATTTGTGCGGTTAAGTCAGTACGCCAAGGGGATCGTGGCTACTGAGTATAAAAGGTGTGTCCGATTCGAAGATGGGTTGCGTGATGAGCTACGAGTGTTGATTGCTCCGCATAGAGAAAAAGACTTTGCCATTCTAGTGGAGAAAGCTCGGATAGCTGAGGAAGTTAAGAAGACTGTAAGGCAGAACCGAGATAAGGAAAGGAATGGGAATAAGAGAAGTTTTGGACCGTCAGCATCGTTTGAAGATGTTCGAAAAAGACCAAGGATTGAGAATTCTGTACGGGCACCTCTGCCAGTTTCTGAGAATTGGAGTCGTTTATGTGCTCAGTATGGAAGAGCTCATGCAGGAGAATGTTGGGGAAATAGTAAGGCATGTTTCCGGTGTGGATCTAAGGTTCATTTGGTTAAGAAATATCCTCAAGTGATGGATAGGGCTCGAGGTCAAGGTCGTGGAACCCCAAGCAGAGGAGCTGAAGGTTCGGATGTGAGACAACCAAGGATGTGATAGCGGGTAAGTTCCTTGTTTTTGGAATATTATTTATTGCTTTAAAGATAGTTCGTGTTTGTATGCTAGTGAAGTGTAAGGAACTTTGAATGCGAATCTTGAGATAGTATCCAAGGAATGTGTTAGTTTTGTTAAGATCAGAGTCTTGCAGTGGTAGAGTAGGGTGATGAGTTAAGAATGCACGATTGTTTGATAGTAAGTAATTTCGAGGATGAAATTATTTTAAGAAGGGTAGAAGCTGTAACATCCTAGATTAGGGGTTGTGCGTTTGGAGCATAACTCAAGTGTAGTAGGCTTTAAGTGTATTTGGAGGTGTTTTAGGGGTTTTGAGAACCCTAGGGTGTAGGTGAAAGTTTTGGGAAAATATTGGATTTTAAGTATAAAAGGGGGAGCTGGGTGAAGGAGCCCTTAAGAAAAGTTTTGGGAGTTTAGGACACAAGTAGCCGTGTGGTAAAGTGGCAAGGGGACGCCACACAGGTCTTTGGGAGTTTGCGTCAAGTGGAGTGCCAAGGGGAGGAGGTTCGAGCTGCAGGAATCACACTTGGGAGTTTTTATTTTTGTCGTTAAAGGGGAGCAAGGCCAGGGAGGCCTTTAGGGAAAAATCTTAGGCGTGTTTGGCATAAAACAGGCCTTGGTAAAGTGGCTGCAAGGTGCCACTTAAGGGCCTAGAAATGACGCTGTGCTGGTCTTGGGTTCGAGCAACGTAGGAAGCAATGGACTTTTATTTTTGGCGTTAAAAGGGGAGTTGGGCTAAGGAGGCCTTAAGAATAATTGTAAGGACTTTTGGACATGAAAGTGAGCCTGGTAAAGTGGCTTGGACGCTTGCGGCAAAAGGGAGCTTCAAGAGGGCTCAGGTTCGAGCCTTGTTGACAGCAGTAGGCATGTTTTTATTTTGTTTCTGGCATTAAGGCAAGGGGGAGCTAGGCAAGGAGGTCTTAAAACGAATTGGGGCGAGTTTATGTCACAAAAAAACGCCTTGGCAAAGTGGCCTGGGGCGTTATCTGTAGCCTGCGTCAAAGGGGTTCCAGCAGGTCGGGAGTTCGAGTCGCGTGGGAAGCAGTATTTTGGTGTTTTATTTTGCATGTGACGACAAGGCAAGGGAGAAGAGTTGGACGGCTTTGGGACTTCAAATGGATGAGATAAACCTTGTATTATCTTGAATTTCGGCCGGATAAGTAGTAGATAATAGCTATTTTATTTTTATTTAGTTAAATAAGTAGATAAGAGATAAAGTAGGAGATTAATAAGGGATATGATATGAGGGGATATGGTGGCCGAATATAGGACTCTAGGAGCTTGTATTTTCGATTCAAATATGGTGCTAGTGTGTGCTAAATTTCCTCTTTCAAAACCTTTCTTTTTCATCTTGGTTACTGCCGAAAATTGTTGTTCATCTTTTAATCTCCATTGCCGAAATTTTAAGTCAAGAGAGTTCTTTCTTTTTTCTTCTTTCTTTATTTGTTCTTAGCCGAACCATATAAGCTTTCCCATCTTCATTATAGGTGTTCAAAAAAGTCGAAATACATTGGTGATTGTCGAATTCTCCTATGCTTCTTCTTCTTTTTACTTTTAAAAGCCGAAGCTCAAAGGTGTTCATTCTCTATTCTTTTCCTCTTCATTAATAAGGTGCCGAAACACCATTGTTATTCTCAAAAGCCGAATCCCCAAGGTAGGTGTTGTCGACTATTTACTTTTGGTCTCTCTTCAAGCAACTTAGGGTGGTAAGTATTTAAGTATTCGGTTTGTTTCTTTTATTGTGTGTGTGAAATCAAGTGAGTGAGGCTTTGGTTTTAGTCATGGCCGAATGTTCATAGTGTCCTTATAAGTGTTTCTTTGTGTAGCCAACGTTAAGGAAGCATCAAAGGAGTTTTGGATCCAAGCGATTAAGGTAAGCAAGTATGGTATTCGGCCAAGGGTTATTTTTCTATGAATTTATGCTTAAGTCAATTTTGATGTGGTTTCACTTAGGGATTTCGACAGTTCAAGAGCAAGGAGTAATTTTCAGGATTTGGTAAGCAAGGTAAGGAAGTATTGATATTCGACCATAGGCCATTTTATGAGCTTAGGTGATGATCGATTTCTGACTTTGGTTCTTAGGAGCAAATCGACGGGAATAAGAAGAGTTTCAAGATTCTAGATCGTGTTAGATTTGAGTAGTTTGGGATTTCGCTAAATAGACTGGTGTGTGATTAACCCACTATTTTTCGGGTATATGATATGTATGTGAAATGTGTATGTGTTATGAATGTGCTAACTAGTGCAGTGGAAATTGTGATAAGGATACCCTCAAGGGGTATGTCGGTAATCCGATAAGTACCAAACCTGATGATATGTGATTATTAATATGAATATGTGATGATATGCTTGATGAACATGCTCATGCATCATTACATTGTATCATTATTTTATGTGGCATGTGCATGGGTGGGATATGATATGAAAGAAGGTACGGGTGTACTTCGAGTACGTGGTTTGATGTTAGCCTTGAGCTACATCGTGGATTGACGTTGGATCGAGGTCACGTTGTGGATTAATTGCGATTTAGTTCGGCGTGGCTTGATGAGTGGCTATGTGCCTCATCGTGGTTGATATCGGCTATGTGCCATATCGTGGTTGATGAGTGACTATGTGTCCCATCGTGGTTTTGGTGTTAGCTACGGCTACATCGTGGATTGGCGCTGATCGAGGTCGCGTTGTGGACTATTGTGCTTAATTGCACGTGGACGGCGATGATTGCCTTTGGAGTGAAAAGGAGAGGGTGATTTGATAATCCCCACGGTGTGTGGTAGGTGGATAAGGGGGTGTGTAGCGGATGGACCCTAGGTTTGGGTTGGGCTTCATAATTGCATGATTTCGTATGTGAACATATGTGGAAATGGGCCAAGCCCAATATGATATGTGGATTAATGTGGAAATGGGCAAAGCCCAAAGATATGAATGTGGATCAGTGTGGAAATGGGCTAAGCCCAGTATGTGGAAATTATGTGGTTAACTACCCTATTAGATGAATGTGATATGAATATGGGCCAAGCCCAGAATGTGATAACATGTGAATTTGATAATTGATATCTGATATATGAGTTAATATGTGGTTAACATGTGGGTGGAATTCAGTGGACTAATTACACACTGAGTCTGTATGACTCACCCAATTTTTATTAAACATCGCAGGTGATCGTGATTTTTGGACCGGGTTGGAGTGGATACAAAGGTGGCCATGCAGAAGCAGATTTCCATGCAGAAAGATATTTTAATTAATTAAGTAGTTATATTTTCAGTATTTTGATTAAGTGTTTATTGTAATAAGGCCCATTAAAGTGATTGAACATTTTTATTATGTTTAAGCTAGACGACCATTAAATTATTATTGGGAAGTGCTTTTAATTTTGGCAACTTATATTTTAAAAGCTTATAATGTAACATCCCGAAATTGGGCCTAGTAGGATTGGGCCTTGAGCTTTAGGAAAAATTTGAGTATTATTTTTGTGTTGGCTCGGGTAGGAATTTTGTGTGTTAGCATAGTCTTGTGAAGGCTTGATTTTATTTAGGAAGTTAGATAATTTTTAGTATGGTTTATTTAATGAAGTGGATTAAGTGAGCTTAGCACTTAAGTTAATTTAAGTGTTAAATTCTAACACATGAGGAGTTAGTGGCATAATGGATAAGGAGCTTGAAAGGTTACTTGAGGGAAGTGGTTCGAGTTGCTTGGAAAGCATTTTGAAGACTTTATTTTTGTATCCTAGCATTGATGGACGGTCAAACTCTAATTATGATAGGTTGGACCTTAAGTTTTTGGTAAGTTGAATATTGGTTTAAGGAAAGCTTGAAATAGGGGATAAGAATCTTAAAGTTATGGAAGGTTGGGGAGACAAAGGGCTTGGCTTAAGGAAGATGTTTTGGAAACTCTTTCAAGGCTTTTAGTGCATGTATGTGGACGGCAAGTGTGGGTGGGGGTGGCGAATGTTGTTAGGTGGTTTGGGGAGGATATTTGGTCAACCTTTGGCATTTGTGCATCTTTTGGCATTATTTTTTCTCTCCAAAACTCCCTCTTTGGCCGAATGTTTTTGTGCATTTTGTGCAAATTTTGCTTTTGGTTTAGCCTTCATTTTGTTTGAACCAAAAATGTTATTTCCTTTCTCTCATCTTTGCTCTTGAAACCGAAACCTCACTTGGCTTTTGTGCATTTTCTTTTTGGCAAATAAGTGTTTGGCCGAATCTCTCTCTCACATATCTCACTTTTCTTCTTTTGATATTGATTCATAATCACATTTTCTTTTATACTCTCTCTTGGCCGAATCCTTCTCCTTCTCAAGTTCCATTTCTTTTTCATCCATTTCCATTCTATTTCTCTTTCTCCACTCTAGTCAAATCCTTTTGTTATTACAAATCAACCATAGTCGAAATTCCCTTCACCATTTAACCATATTGCTGAAACTTCCCACTCTCTTTTTGAATTGTCTTGGCCGAATATCAACAAGGGTAGGTCTTCATTTGGTTTTCTTCAATCGGTCTTGAAAGATAGACTCTTTGGGACTTTGGAAGCAATCGTTCTAAGCCTCAACTCTTTGACAACCGTTTTGGGGTAAGTCAAGTAGTAAGGATCTTTATATTTGTTATATCATTTTAGATGGACTACTAATCGATTACATTTTTTTGGGGACTCTATCTCTCGTTTATTATATTTTTCCGTGAACGTTAGATTTTTGGGGCAATCAAGAATGGGTTCGAAAAGAGCAGTTAATAGTGTTTGGAAGAAGGGTGGATCTGCTATACCCTCAAATTTCAAACGAAGGGCTGTGTCGGCAGTTCGAGACTTTCCACCGGGATGTGGACCCTCTGCCGGCGATAATCGTTTATTTGAAGTCATTCATACCCCCGAGCCATTGTTCGTTCGTGGTTCTTCATCGGGTTATGAACCATCAATCGAAGAGAAATCGCCTATAGTTATTGTTCGAGATTCCGAGGGTATCAGCGAGCGGGAAAGTTTAGTTATCACTATTATCAGGTGTGTAGCTTACACTAAAATTATAATAGATTAATAGTATTATTGATGAAAATGTGTTTATAAAGAAATATAAATGATTATGGTTGCGGGTATCATTTAATGGTACAGTGAATTGAATTCAGGTACGTTATTCCTTAACATTTTGTATAAATTTTTGATATGAGACATATCCGATATTTGGTTATGATTTTGGGGTAATGTACAAGGAATGATATCTGCATCGTTAATAATGCTATATGCATAATATGAAATGTGTCTGATTCCGATATGATAATGGGGCATATGGCATGATAATGAAATAATATGTTATTCCATGGGCATATGGGTAATATTGAAAGGGGAAGTGTTCCGGTGGTTTTTACCACATTATCCGGTGACTTCGGTCATGATATTATGAATCCGGTGACTTCGGTCACGATATTATGAATCCGGTGACTTCGGTCACGATATTATGAATCCGGTGACTCTGTCACAATTATCTGGTGGCTATGCCACGATTATAAGGGCGATGTGCATGTTGACTGCAGCAACTGCCTTCGATGGTGTGTAGCGGATGGAGGGTCGATTTAGTAATCCCCACGGTGTGATTGGTAGGTACGGGTGGTGTGTAGCGGATGGATATCTAAGTTGGGTTCGGGATTGCATTTCATTTTATATGTACATGTGATTATCTGATTTGCTATATTATGGGCTTATGGCTAAATGTGATTTAAATGGGCTTTATTGCTATGATCGATTAGGTTTTTAGTGTACTGTTACACATTGAGTCTGTTGACTCACCCTTCAGTGGGATATCTTTTCAAGTGATTCGTGAGATCGCGGATGTGGAGCCGGATGAACTCGAGGAGGCCATGCAATAAAATTTGATTTTACAAGAACTTCCATTTGTGTACCTTATTATATTTTAATTTGGGTTTTCATATTTTATAGATTTGTAATAAGGCCTCTTTAATTATGGTTTTGGATTATTTATATGCTTTGGGATTTATTCTAAACATGTTTAAGTATATCACTTGATTAATTTAATAATTGAGCTAAAGTTTTCTATACTATAAAAACGCTATGGTATTTTATCTTACCATCAGGTAATCTAAATTGTTGATAATAAAATTATAAATTAAGTGTTTTCTACAACTCAAATGATTTCCAAAATTTTAAGTTTCTACATTCAAATGCAAACGGTTTCAAAGTATTAATTCGAGTTTTCTTAAAATGAAACAAATGTTTTCTAACCTATGATTTATCCACTTAGTTTAAAAGTTTTATTTATGGAATTTCAAAGTAAATTTCCAGTTTTTAACTTATTAAACATCTGATTTCTACAAATATAGAATTACAAAGAATTTTTCACTAAAATTTAATCGCTATCTCAATTTTCTTCGAAACATTTTTCTTCGTAGCATGCCAAATTTGGTCGTGGCGTATTGACCAGGTTTGGGGTGTTACAAATTGGTATCAGAGCCAAGTTCAAAAACTCGGTTGTGGGCCCGAGGCCCAAAATGTTTTAAAGAATGGATTTTAAAATGTTTTGTTGAAAATTATATGGTTGGAAAGACATGGCCTCGAGTCTCAGACATCAATCCATACAGTAAGTACATCAAACTGTTGATTTTGATGATATGATATGATGATGTTGGCATGATCAGTATAGTAGTAGGAACTACTCTAGAGACCCAAACTATAGGTTGAATGTACTCATGAAACAACTTCTTATTAAAATTATTCATAAAGCGTGTTTTAAAGAAAGTGGAATAATGACTAATGCATAAAACTTTTAAATCTGATAAGTTGAGATGTTAGACATGAGCACACGAGATCGTGGACGTTGTGGATGTGGTAAAAGCCGAAGTGTTAGGGCTAGATTTTCGATCGAGGCATAATTCCCGAGAAGGAGGCGTTAGCATCGCTAGTGGTCGAGACAGAGTATCATGATCGAGTTCGGATTGATGAGCTGACTCAGATAGTTAAAGAATTGGTGAAGCACTTAGAGTTGGGTCTGTGGACTGTAAGAAGAACAGAGATCACGGTTCTATAGGGTCACAATCTCATTTTGTAAAACATGTCAAGGCATGGTCGAACTTTTTGGCTTGTGATTATTGTGGAAGGTGTCATCCGGGAGAATGTTGGAGGAAGATAGGAGTATGCTTGAGATGCAGGTCTAAGGAGCTTAAGGCTCAGGATTGTTTCCTCACTCTCAAGTCAGGTATGTTTTGGTTGGAAGTGATGGTTGATTGTAGGAAAATTTTTGGTATAAGTGTAAGTGTTAGATAATGGTTTGCTATGGTGGATTAAGATTTTGTTAAAAGTACATTGTGGTTTTATTAAGATCAGAGTCTTGCAACAAGAACGTAGTGTGGCAAGATAGGATGTATGATTGTTAGTTAGTTGGAAATTCGAGAGGACGAAATTTCTTTAAGGAGGGTAGATTTGTAACATCCCAAAATTGGGCCTAGTAGGATTGGGCCTTGAGCTTTAGGAAAAATTTGAGTATTATTTTTGTGTTGGCTCGGGTAGGAATTTTGTGTGTTAGCATAGTCTTGTGAAGGCTTGATTTTATTTAGGAAGTTAGATAATTTTTAGTATGGTTTATTTAATGAAGTGGATTAAGTGAGCTTAGCACTTAAGTTAATTTAAGTGTTAAATTCTAACACATGAGGAGTTAGTGGCATAGTGGATAAGGAGCTTGAAAGGTTACTTGAGGAAGTGGTTGAGTTGCTTGGAAAGCATTTTGAAGACTTTATTTTTGTATCCTAGCATTGATGGACGGTCAAACTCTAATTATGATAGGTTGGACCTTAAGTTTTTGGTAAGTTGAATATTGGTTTAAGGAAAGCTTGAAATAGGGGATAAGAATCTTAAAGTTATGGAAGGTTGGGGAGACAAAGGGCTTGGCTTAAGAAAGATGTTTTGGAAACTCTTTCAAGGCTTTTAGTGCATGTATGTGGACGGCAAGTGTGGCTAGGGGGGCCGAATGTTGTTAGGTGGTTTTGGGGAGGATATTTGGTCAACCTTTGGCATTTGTGCATCTTTTGGCATTGTTTTCTTTCTCTCCAAAAACTCCCCTCTTTGGCCGAATGTTTTTGTGCATTTTGTGCAAATTTTGCTTTTGGTTTAGCCTTCATTTTGTTTGAACCAAAAATGTTATTTCCTTTCTCTCATCTTTGCTCTTGAAACCGAAACCTCACTTGGCTTTTGTGCATTTTCTTTTTGGCAAATAAGTGTTTGGCCGAATCTCTCTCTCACATATCTCACTTTTCTTCTTTTGATATTGATTCATAATCACATTTTCTTTTATACTCTCTCTTGGCCGAATCCTTCTCCTTCTCAAGTTCCATTTCTTTTTCATCCATTTCCATTCTATTTCTCTTTCTCCACTCTAGTCAAATCCTTTTGTTATTACAAATCAACCACAGCCGAAATTCCCTTCACTATTTAACCATATTGCCAAAACTTCCCACTCTCTTTTTGAATTGTCTTGGCCGAATATCAACAAGGGTAGGTCTTCATTTGGTTTTCTTCAATCGGTCTTGAAAGATAGACTCTTTGGGACTTTGGAAGCAATCGTTCTAAGCCTTAATTCTTTGACAACCGTTTTGGGGTAAGTCAAGTAGTAAGGATCTTTATATTTGTTATATCGTTTTAGATGGACTACTAATCGATTACATTTTTTTGGGGACTCTATCTCTCGTTTATTATATTTTTCCGTGAGCGTTAGATTTTGGGGCAATCAAGAATGGGTTCGAAAAGAGCGATTAATAGTGTTTGGAAGAAGGGTGGATCTGCTATACCCTCAAATTTTAAGCGAAGAAGGGTCGTGTGTCGGCGATTCGAGACTTTCCACCGGATGTGGACCTTCACGCGGCGATAATCGTTTATTTGAAGTCGTTCGTACCCCCGAGCCATTGTTCGTTCGTGGTTCTTCATCGGGTTATGAACCATCAATCGGAGAGAAATCGCCTATAGTTATTGTTCGAGATTCCGAGGGTATCAGCGAGCGGGAAAGTTTAGTTATCACTATTATCAGGTGTGTAGCTTACACTAAAATTCTAATAGATTAATAGTATTATTGATGAAAATGTGTTTATAAAGAAATATAAATGATTATGGCTGCGGGTGTCATTTAATGGTACAGTGAATTGAATTCAGGTACGTTATTCCTTAACATTTTGTATAAATTTTTGATATGAGACATATCCAATATTTGGTTATGATTTTGGGGTAATGTACAAGGAATGATATCTGCATCGTTAATAATGCTATATGCATAATATGAAATGTGTCCGATTCCGATATGATAATGGGGCATATGGCATGATAATGAAATAATATGTTATTGCATGGGCATATGGGTAATATTGAAAGGGGAAGTGTTCTGGTGGTTTTTACCACATTATCCGGTGACTTCGGTCACGATATTATGAATCTGGTGACTTCTGTAACAACCCAAACCCGGCCCAAACATTACGACCGGATTTGATTTGCTACGGAGAAAAACTTTTTGAACACCATCTAGAACCAATTTAAGTTTCATTGAAAACCCCTTGTTTTTGGTTATCTTGCCAAAACTATACTTGGATTTAATTTGGAAGTTTAATTAAGTCCGGTTATTATACAAATTTCAAGTGTGCCCGATGGCACGATAAAACATTTTCGTGTTAATTTAAGAAAACATGTGATTTCAATTCAGTTTTAATAATATAGTTTAAAGTAAACATCCAACATATAAAAAAAATAACACAAATAAAGTTTATGGAGGCCTTATTACAACCAAAATAAAAATAACCAAATTTAAAGTTCTATAAATTTAAATCCACTTTGCATGGCCACCTCGAGTCCAACCTGGCTCCTCAACCGCCATCTACGAGTCACTGAAAAATGTTAAAGGAGAAGGTGAGTCACCAAGACTCGATATGTAACCCTTCCCCGTTTAAAATAACAACATTTCATACACAACATATAACTTGATTAATATGCAGAGTATCGTGTGCCCAACCTAGCCAACCATACGCCTTTGTCTACCCCATGTGGTACCAAACCACCTTTGGTGACCGTAGTCACAATGTGTTACCAAAACACTGGTGGTGCCAAACCACTGGTGACATATAGTCACAATGTGCTACCAAAGCACTGGTGTCCGTAGACACAAATCGGGTGATGGGGCCAACCCATCGTGTGATACCAAATCACTGGCAGACGATCCCATATCTCAAGTGGGGCCAACCCACTGTGGTGGTGTTAACCACGAGGACAAGTCACTATGAGGTACCAAACCTCTGGAGGTACCAAACCTCTGGTGACATATAGTCACAGTGTGTTACCAAAACACTGGTGCTCGTCAGCACGAAACATCACTGCCCCCTCCTCTCATATAACCCACAGTAGATAAACAGTTAACAATAGATCTCATGCATTCATCACATGTGTCAATAAGCCATGCTTCCCAAAAGCATTAAAGTAATCTCATCTTAATGAGAGACTTACGGGATCCTCACTTGTATAGTTAAGGTACCAATCCGCATCTACATCAAGCGCATTTACATACAAAATATATATATATAACACAACATTAATCGCTATAAGTGTGTATGTACACACCTGATATCGATGATAGTCTTAATCCCGAAGGAAACCAATCGGCCACACTCTAAGTCCTTGCCCCTATATTCGGCCAACTACCAAAGTTAGTGAAATGGCCATTCGGCCAAACCCAATGATTCTATAGGGTTATTGCTTGAACCCGAATCCTTACCTACTCGCTTTGAATACTAGTCTCAGCACCCAAATCACGAATCAGGTTCACAAACTATAATCGATCAATGGACAATGTCAGTAGCCTTCGGCTTAATCGAATGGTTATGACAAAGAAATTGATCTTACCACCACTTACCAAAGCCGAATGCTAGAGATTAGGAGTTGGGATTGAGTACTTCAAAATCCCGGGATACCTAATGGAATCGATTGCAAAGAAGAGAAATAGTTAGCCATTACCAACACCAAATCTCGGCTCTTCTTTCCACTCTAGTCGACAACAATATACAATTGAGAGAGAAGAGTTTCGGCCCTTCTTACCTTCACCAAATCGACTACCAAAAGAAATCCCGAAAAGTTCTGCACTACTTATGATATTCGGCCAAGAAGCTCCAATATAGGAAAAGAGAGTTTCGGCACCAAGGTGTGGAGTACTTTGGCTAGAGAGAAAAATAATGAGGGAAGAAGGTGTTTAGAGTTTCGGCAACAGAAGAGGAGGGTATTCGGCCAACAGGAAAAGGGAAAAAGAAGATGGGAAAGAATCAATGGTGCATTCGGTTTTGTTGAAGGTTGAAAAGAAATAGATGGAGGGTGAAGTATAGGAGGTTCGGCCAAGATCTAAAAGAAAAAGGGTTTTTAGTTTTGAGAGAATAAAGAGAAGAAAATTAAAAGATGGAGCCTTAGCCGAAATAATGAAGAAAATAACAAAGAAATTCGGTTTCCCCCCTCCTATGCTTGCCGTCCACTCTCCCTAGGGAGAGTTCAAATTTCGGCAAAACACTCCAAGTTACTCTTGACCACACATTTGTATTAATTCAAATAATTTGAATTAATTCCAAGGCCTATATTTTCTCTGGCTAATACCTAGAGATTAATCTATTAATCTATTAATTAATCTACTTAAAAATCTAACTAAATCCTATTATTATCCCATTATTTAAAAGAGTTTAAACTGAGGAGAACTCTCCCCTTGTTGCCGTCCAAATAAGAGCAAAAAGAAAGGGGATTTTGTGACTCGAACCAAGGCTCTCCCTTGCTCCTTGATGGCGTCACATGCTAGTTCTTAAGTGGGCTTGCTTTGCCACTTATTCTAGGCTCATCTTATGTCCAATTTATCCCCAATTATTCTTATAACCCCCACTTGTTAAGGCTCCCTACCTTTCAAATTAAAAACTGAAATTTTTCTATCAAACCGGCACACTCAAAGCCTTAAATTAAGCTCTATTATTCCATAAATAATATCACAGCTGTTTATAATAAGAAAAATAATTAAATTCTAAATAACCCCATTTTTGGGATGTTACAACTTCGGTCACGATATTATGAATCCGGTGACTTCGGTCACGATATTATGAATCCGGTGACTCTGTCACAATTATCTGGTGGCTATGCCGCGATTATAAGGGCGATGTGCATGTTGACCGCAAAGAAGCGCCTTCGATGGTGTGTAGCGGATGGAGGGTCGATTTAGTAATCCCCACGGTGTGATTGGTAGGTACGGGTGGTGTGTAGCGGATGGATATCTAAGTTGGGTTGGGATTGCATTTCATTTTATATGTACATGTGATTATCCGATTTGCTATATTATGGGCTTATGGCTAAATGTGATTTAAATGGGCTTTATTGCTATGATCGATTGGGTTTTTAGTGTCTTTGTTACACATTGAGTCTGTTGACTCACCCTTGATGGGATATCTTTTCGGGTGATTCGTGAGATCGCGGATGTGGAGCCGGATGAACTCGAGGAGGCCATCCAATAAAATTTGATTTTACAAGAACTTCCATTTGGGTACCTTATTATATTTTAATTTGGGTTTTCATATTTTATAGATTTGTAATAAGGCCTCTTTAATTATGGTTTTGGATTATTTATATGCTTTGGGATTTATTCTAAACATGTTTAAGTATATCACTTGATTAATTTAATAATTGAGCTAAAGTTTTCTATACTATAAAAACGCTTATGGTATTTTATCTTACCATCGTGTAATCTAAATTGTTGATAATAAAATTATAAATTAAGTGTTTTCTACAACTTAAATGATTTCCAAAATTTTAAGTTTCTACATTCAAATGCAAACGGTTTCAAAGTATTAATTCGAGTTTTCTTAAAATGAAACAAATATTTTCTAACCTATGATTTATCCACTTAGTTTAAAAGTTTTATTTATGGGATTTCAAAGTAAATTTCCAGTTTCTAACTTATTAAACATCTGATTTCTACAAATATAGAATTACAAAGAATTTTTCACTAAAATTTAATCGCTATCTCAATTTTCTTCGAAACGTTTTTCTTCGTAGCATGCCAAATTTGGTCGTGGCGTATTGACCGGGTTTGGGGTGTTACATATAATAAAGTTTTAATTTGGTTATTTTTATCAAGCTTATATTATTTAGAATTTTTAATTGGACATGGTTTTCAAATGACAAAATTTTTAATGTTTTTCTCAAAAGTGAAATCAGTCTTCAAACGTTTTTCCGCAGTGGCATTTCAAATTCGGTCGTAACGAATGGGCCGGGTTTGGGGTGTTACAATTAATATCGGTTCATTCTTAAAACTTGTTATCCCAAAATTCAACCGACTTATTCCTTAATATTTTCTTCAAAATTATCAACCTCAAATCCTGTAACAGTCCGAATTTGACCCTAATCGGAACGGTGATTTCGGGACCACGAATCCGAGTCTGAAAATTTTTTAAATATTATATTCTGTGCTAATTATATGTGATTTATAATGTGTGAAAGTTTCGTATGAAAATTTGATTGTTTGTGTGCTTAATTAGACAAAAGGACTTAATCGCGTAAATTGTAAAAGTTACAAACTATAGTGAAAGGTGCTAATGTGATGTTGGCTTGTTAATATGGGGTATTAAAAGGAAAATAGCCCATTATTAAGGTGAGTGGACGGCATATGTCTAAAATAACCTTATATATATATGATAATTTTTATTATAATGAAAGGTTATTTTTGTACTTTGGTAATTAGTTAATTATAATAAGAATAAAGCTTAAAATAAGCCATGTTCATCATCTTCCTATCATAGAAAATAAGAAAGAAAGAAAAGGGTGTGAGCTTGTTACATTCGGCCATATTTCAAGCTTAAATCGGGTATGTGTTTTTAGTCGATTTTCGATAATTTTTACATTTTTGTGATCGTTGCTTCGAATACTATCCGACCCATGCTAGAATTTTTGAGATTAGTGTATATGTGATGTTCGGCCATGATAGAAGCTTATGCTTTGTGATGTTTGATGAATATATGTTAAAGTTATGTTAAGGATTAGCATGTTTTGTGTTGGAAATTTTAGTGAATTTGAGTATTTTGGACTAAATTACAAAGAATAAATTTTTGAGGGGCTAAAATGCAAAATAAATGAAAGAAATAGACTTTTATAGTCCCTATGAATATTCGGCTCTTGAGTGGTATAGTAGAATTTTGTGTATTTTGTGTATTATGCAAATTGGACTAAATTATAAAAATGTGAAACATTAGGGGTAAAATGGTAATTTGCCCATTTATGTGTTTTGAGACTAAATTGATATGAAATGTGCTTGAGTGAGCTTAATTTTAATGTGTCTAGATCAAGAACAAAGAAAAACGGACTTGGATCGGGGGAAAGCAAAAATTATCGAATAGTCGGTTTTTGTTGTTCGCCAATAGTCGAGGTAAGTTTTTAAGCAAATATATGTCGAAATTTATTTAAGTAATCTAATAAATGCTAAAATTGGAAAATTATGGGTAATATATATGAAATTGCCGAAAGTTGGTTAAGTATAAAATGTGAATTGATTTTTATTAATGTAATGTGGTTAAGTTTATTCGAATGTGATATGTGATAGTAATACAAAACATATGTGATATATGTGATCTAGGTATTATGAAATATGTATGAAATGATTTAAATTATATTGATACTCGGGCTTCGAGCCTAGCGTGCCTTGTCTTGGGTGATCTATATCAGCTTAATGCCCAGCAGTGCCTTGTCTTTGGTGAATTGTATCGAGCTTAATGCCCAGCGTGCCTTGTGCTTGGGTGAATTGTATCGGGCTTAATGCCCAGCGTGCCTTGTGCCGGTGAAATTGTATCGGGCTTATTGCCTAGCGTGCTACATGTCGGTGTGTCCGATTTGGGCTAATGCTTAGCGTGTTCTATAGGTGAGTGAAATTCGAGCTTAGATTAAGAAATAATTAAAGTCATGAAAAAATCGAGTAAACCTAAGCTTTTGAAAATGAATTTGTTAGTTCGGCTACAAGGTATGTGTTTCTCATACTCATATGATATATATATATATATGCGATGCTAATAAGCAAATAAAAAGACGAAAGAAATGTATTATGCATTTGGTTGTTGGAATTTGGTTATAAACCATGCCATGTGAATATTGGTTATATACATAAATATGTGTTTATATATTCGGTAAATGATGTACTTTAGTAAGGAAATGAAAGTTGTTAGGTTAAGTGAGGTAATGGTATTCGGCTATGGTTAATTTATAAGTTAAGTCATGTATATTCAATGTCATGAATCGATTGTTTAAAATGTTTGGATGATTGAATGTTATAATATAGCTGCTTAAGACTTACTAAGCTAGTAAGCTTACTTTGTGTGTGTTCATTGTTTCGTTTTATAGATTTCGATCAAGCTACGAGCTCAGGGGATCGTCATTGAAGTCATTCACACTATCGGCTCACGTTGGTACCTAAAATGTTTAGACTTTTGATCTTAAGGCATGTATAGGCTAGCTAAATATTCGAATGATATAGTTAATGTATAAAAGCCATGCGAAATTGGCTTGTTTTTAAATGTTGATGTTCGATAATATAAATCTATCCTTGATGTATTATGCGTGTATGTTTTGCTTGGAAGACGAATGAGGATGTGATATATATATGTTTTTCATGCCGAATAGGTATGTTTGTGTTTGAATGTTTGCCGTGAGGTCATTTGGTATAAATTTTGTTAACTGTTAGAAGGTGGACATAGGTAGTGATTTATCAAGAATGGGTTGAATCTTGGTATGTATGACTTTTGAATGTATATTATAAAATGTCATTAGGTTTAGGCATAGAAGTTAATAATAGATAATTGTTTAAGACATGACGAGTAATATGTGAATTAAGCATCACTTAGAGTTTATGTGTTTGTTTTATCAATTCGGCTATGGTTTAATTATAGGTAATATATGGTTGCTATGTTTCTTAAATAAGGTGGTGAACGAGTTGATTCATGTATATGATAGGTGTGGTGTATGCTTAAGTGGCAACTTACTGAAGTGATTATGTACTTGTGTGTTTAATGAAATATTGTCTATGTTTCAATGTTTAAAATATGGCTTTTGAATTTATGGGAAATGTGCGTACCATACATATATATTTGTATAAGCTACAATAGCATGTTCGAACATGTATATGTTATTATAATTACATATGTGATTAAATAATTATTATAAGAGGAAATTTTGTGTAGTTGGCTTTGTTATATGCGAACATAGATTGAATCATTGATATGTGAATATTCAGCAATAGAAATAGTATGTCTTGTCTATGCAATGTATTTATATATTTGTTATAAGTTATGGAGTGTTATAATATTGTAACAAATATAATTATTGACATGTGATTAATTTAAACCTAGGAATATTAAGGTTCGAAATGGTTGATAAGATAACTGTATTAATGTATTTCATTTTGAAGCATGGAAGTCTGAATGTCTGTTTTTGAGTGAATATTATTTGGTAATACCTCATAACCCAAATCTGGCGACTGATACGGGTGAGAGGTGTTACATTTGATTGGTATCAGAGCTTACGGTTTAGTCGATTCTAGGACTACCGTAGCGCGTGAGAGTCTAGCTATACATGCCTTTATAGTATATACGATAGTGTGGTGACTTCTGACATTTCCAACCGTGTTTTATATAGTAAATGGATTCCGATCCTGACAGAGCCGTAGCGAGATGATGTAGAGAGTGTAGCCGCCTGATCGTGCACGCGGATCAGTGCCGATGAGACTCTCGACTAGTTACGAGTAGCCATGAGGGGAGGCTAAACAAGCCTTCTACCAGATGATGAATGAATGGTTTACCCAGTTTGTTCAAAATAACCCGGCTGTACACCCACCCCCACCCCCGAATAATCCAACTCCGGTACCTTCAGCACCCCCGATGGTAGATCGGATGAGATCTAGTAGGCCTCCCGTTGATAAAATCAAGAAATATAGGGCCGAAGAATTCAAAGCCAATGATGATGATGACACAGAGCGAGCCGAGATGTGGCTTGATAACACTATTTGGGTACTTGATGAGCTATCCTGTACTCCAGATGAATGCCTAAAGTGTGCTATATCTCTACTTCGGGACACTGCATATCACTGGTGGAATACATTAGTATCAGTGGTTCCGAAAGAAAAAGTGACTTGGGACTTCTTCCGATCGAGTTAAAAGTAAGAAATATATCGATCGAGATTCATCGATCGAAACGTAAAAGAATTTCTAGAATTAAAATAGGGTCGTATGACTGTGACGAAATATGAGCGAAAGTTTGTTAGATTGAGCCGTCATGCCCGAGAGTGTATATCAACTGAAGCCATTATGTGCAAAAGATTTGAAGACGGTCTGAATGAAGACATAAAGTTGCTTGTTGGCATTCTTGAAATCAAAGAGTTCGTGGTACTAGTCGAGCGAGCTTGCAAAGTGAAGAGCTCGGAAAAAAGAGAAAAGAAAGGCTGAAATAGAAGCTAGAGACACTCGTAAAAGATCATCGAGTAAGACTTTCCATTCGATTGCATAAGAAGTTTAGAGATGACTTCACCGACATAAAGCTACTTCAGACTTGTCTAGACATGATCGACCTCCAGTGAGTTCCCGAGCCACTTCGATGGCTAGTGTTGGTAATGTTTCGCAGAACCGGGCTGAGTGCAAACATTGTGGGAAGTGGCATGCTGGGAGTTGTAGATTTCATGATCGATCCTACTTTAAATGTGGATCGTCGGACTATTTCATTTGAGAATACCCGATGCTAGTCGAGCAAAATACGGCTCAGAACACTAAACCAGCAAAGCATGGCCAAAGACGGGCGGACCACCCAGACATTCAGGGAATGTAGGTGGCAGTCAGAGAAGAACGAAGGACACTGTAGTTTGATCAGAGGCTCGAGCACCAGCTAGAGCTTATGCTATACGTACCAGAGAAGGTACTTCTTCCCCAGATGTCATTACCGGTACTTTCACACTTTATGATACTTACTGTGATTGCATTGATTGATCCTGGTTCGACTCATTCGTATGTGTGTGAAACTCTAGTATCGATGAAGACTCGCTGCGTGGAGTCTCTCGAGTTTGTGATTCGCGTGTCCAACCCCTTGGGTCGATGTGTACTCATTGATAAAGTGTGTAAAGGTTGCCCGTTGATGATTCGGGATTCTGCGCTCGGTACCGATTTAATGTTCTTGCGCCCTTCGATGAGTTCGATATAATTTTGGGAATGGACTAGTTAGCTTTGCATGATGCGGTGGTGAATTGCAAAAGAAAGATTATTGATTTGAGATGTCGAGCGGCGAGATCATCCGAGTTGAATCTAGTGATTTAAATGGGTTACCTCTGTAATATCCTCGATTCTAGCCCGAAAGTATGTGAGAAAAGGATGCGAAGCTTATTTGGCCTATGTATTGGATAATAAAGTGTATCCGAAAAGCATTGAATCTGCATGCGATTGTGTGTGAATACCGGATGTGTTTCTGAAGAATTCTGGGTTTACCACCAAGACGAGAAATTGAGTTTGGCATTGAATTAGTACAGGGGCGACTCCGATTTCGATAGCTCCATATCGGATGGCACCTCACTGAGTTGAAAGAGTTGAAAGCACGATTTGCAAGAGTTGTGATAGGGGCTTTGAGCGACCGAGTTTCTCTCCTTGGGGTGCACGATTCTATTTGTGAAAAAGGAAGATGGAAGCGATGCGAATGTGTATTGATTATCGGGCAGTTGAATAAGGTGACTATAAAGAATAAATACCCGTTACCTCAAATTGATGACTTGTTTGACCAGTTAAAAGGGGCTTGAGTGTTCTCAAAGATAGATCTGAGATCGGGTTACTATCAGTTGTGAGTTAGAGATTTAGATGTGCCAAAGACTACATTCGAACGAGGTACGGACATTTTGAGTTCCTAGTCATGCCTTTTGGACTTACTAATGCACCTACTATTTTTATGGATCTAATGAATCGGGTTTTCAGACGGTATTTGGATTGGTTTGTGGTAGTGTTTATAGATGATATCCTAATCTACTCCAGAGATGAAACGGAGCATGCCGAGCATTTGAGAATGGTGCTACAAACTTTGCGAGATCAATGATTGTATCCAAAGTTTAGTAAGTGTGAATTTTGGATGAAGGAAGTCGACTTTTTGGGTCACGTCGTTTTGACAAGATCAGTATTCGGGTTGATCCGAACAAAATATCAGCTATACTTGATTGGAAGCCACCAAAGAATGTTTTGAAATTGAAGCTTTCTGGGACTTGCGGGATACTACAGACGATTTGTCAAAGGTTTTTCCATGATAGCTACACCTTTGACAAAGCTACTACGAAAGATGTCAAGTTCGAGTGGTGAAAAAGTGTCGAAAAGCTTCGATCGGTTGAAAGCCTTTTGACCGAAGCTCGAGTGTTAGCTCGGCTGAATCGGGTAAAGAATTTATTGTTTATAGTGATGCTTTTTTAAATGGTTTGGGTTGCGTTTTGATGCAGGAAGGCAAAGTCATAGCCTACGCTTCGAGACAATTGAAGCGTCACGAAAGAAATTATCCGACTCACGATCTGGAATTAGCAGCCATCGTTTTCGCATTGAAAATTTGGCGTCATTACTTATTTGGTGAGAAATGTCATGTTTACTCGGATCACAAAAGTCTGAAGTATTTGATGACTCAGAAAGATCTGAACTTGAGACAACGCAGATGGTTAGAGCTGTTGAAGGACTATGAATTGGTGATTGACTACCATCCGGGAAAAGCTAACGTTGTCGCAGATGCATTAAGTCAAAAATAATTGTTTGCTCTTAAATACGTTGAACGCACATATGGTTATGTCTAGTGACGGTTCAATCTTAGCCGAGTTAAAAGCAAGACCGATGTTTATTCAAGCAAATTTGTGATGCAGAAAATTGACAAAAATATGATTGCTAGACGAGTTCGGTGTGAAAATGATGCACAGTCAGAGTTACAAATTGATGCAAATGATTGTTTGAACTTCAAAGGCCGAATTTGTGTTAGAAGAAGGTGGGCTTGATTCAGATGATTTTGAATGAGGCTCATAATAGTCGGTTATTGATACATCCGGGTAGCACAAAAAATGTATAATGATTTGAAACAGTCGTATTGGTGGTCAGGCATGAAACGGGATATATCTGAATTTGTTTCAAAGTGCTTAATTTGTTAGCAAGTAAAAGCAGAGCATCAAGTGCCTTCTGGGTTACTTCAGCCGATCATGATACCTGAATGGAAATGGGATAGAGTCACTATGGATTTTGTATCCAGTTTGCCTATGACACCGAGCAAGAAAGACGCAGTCTGGGTTATAATGGATAGACTGACCAAATCAGCTCACTTTGTACCGGTTCGTACGGACTATTCGCTCGATAAACTTGCTGAGTTGTATGTATCTCAAATTGTGAGATTACATGGTGTGCCGAGTTCCATTGTTTCAGACAGAGACCCGAGATTCACATCACGATTTTGGAAGAAGTTGCAAGATGCTTTAGGTACTAAACTCCACTTTAGTACAGCCTTTCATCTGCAGACAGGCGGTCGATCTGAACGAACCATTCGTGATACTTGAGGACATGTTGAGATGTTGCGTCCTCGAGTTTGAAGGTGCGTGGAAAGATACTTACCTTTGGTTGAATTTGCTTATAATAACGAGTTTTCAATCTAGTATCAAAATGGCACCTTACGAAGCTCTATATGGCCGCAAGTGTCGTACACCGTTGTACTGGACCGAGCTCAATGAAAATAAGTTACACGGGGTTGATTTGATCAAAGAAACGGAATAGAAAGTGGCTATAATCAGAGATAGTTTGAAAGCTGCCTCAGATCGTCAAAAGTCCTACACTGATTTGAAACGTAAAGACATTGAGTTTCAGGTCGGAGACCGGGTATTCTTGAAAGTTTCTCCGTGGAAAAAGGTACTCTGATTTGGTCGGAAAGGCAAACTAAGTCCGAGATTCATCGGACCGTACGAGATCATCAAACGTATTGGGCCTGTTGCTTATAGATTGAAGTTGCCCTCTGAATTAGAAAAGATACACAATGTATTTCATGTTTCGATGCTTCGTAGATATAGATCAGATCCGTCACATGTGATCATTCCGTCTGAGATTGAAATTTGATCCAATATGACGTACGAAAAGGAACCGATCCGTATTTTAGCCCGTGAAATGAAAGAGTTGAGAAATAAGAAAATTCCGTTAGTAAAAGTACTATGGAATCGACACGGAGTAGAAGAGGCTACGTGGGAGCCTGAGGATTCAATGAGGCAACAATATTCGACTTTGTTTAACGGTAAGATTTTCAGGGACGAAAATCCCTAAGGGGGGGAGAGTTGTAACAGTCCGAATTTGACCCTAATCGGAACGGTGATTTCGGGACCACGAATCCGAGTACGAAAAATTTTTAAATATTATATTCTGTGCTAATTATATGTGATTTATAATGTGTGAAAGTTTCGTATGAAAATTTGATTGTTTGTGTGCTTAATTAGACAAAAGGACTTAATCGCGTAAATTGTAAAAGTTACAAACTATAGTGAAAGGTGCTAATGTGACAGTGGCTTGTTAATATGGGGTATTAAAAGGGAAAATAGCCCATTATTAAGGTGAGTGGATGGCATATGTCTAAAATAACCTTATATATATGATAATTTTTATTATAATGAAAGGTTATTTTTGTACTTTGGTAATTAGTTAATTATAATAAGAATAAAGCTTAAAATAAGCCATGTTCATCATCTTCCTATCATAGAAAATAAGAAAGAAAGAAAAGGGTGTGATCTTGTTACATTCGGCCATATTTCAAGCTTAAATCGGGTATGTGTTTTTAGTCGGTTTTCGATAATTTTTACGTTTTGTGATCGTTGCTTGAATACTATCAGACCCATGCTAGAATTTTTGAGATTAGTGTATATGTGATGTTCAGCCATGATAGAAGCTTATGCTTTGTGATGTTTGATGAATATATGTTAAAGTTATGTTAAGGATTAGCATGTTTTGTGTTGGAAATTTTAGTGAATTTGAGTATTTTGGACTAAATTACAAAGAATAAATTTTTGAGGGACTAAAATGCAAAATAAATGAAAGAAATAGACTTTTATAGTCCCTATGAATATTCGGCCCTTGAGTGGTATAGTAGAATTTTGTGTATTTTGTGTATTATGCAAATTAGACTAAATTGTAAAAATGTGAAACATTAGGGGTAAAATGGTAATTTTCCCATTTATGTGTTTTGAGACTAAATTGATATGAAATGTGCTTGAATGAGCTTAATTTTAATGTGTCTAGATCAAGAACAAAGAAAAACGGACTTGGATCGGGGGAAAGCAAAAATTATCGAATAGTCGGTCTTTGTTGTTCGTCAATAGTCGAGGTAAGTTTTTAAGCAAATATATGTCGAAATTTATTTAAGTAATCTAATAAATGCTGAAATTGGAAAATTATGGGAATATATATGAAATTGCCGAAAGTTGGTTAAGTATAAAATGTGAATTGATTTTTATTAATGTAATGTGGTTAAGTTTATTCGAATGTGATATGTGATAGTAATACAAAACATATGTGATATATGTGATCTAGGTATTATGAAATATGTATGAAATGATTTAAATTATATTGATACTCGGGCTTGAGCCTAGCGGTGCCTTGTCTTGTGGTGAATTATATCGAGCTTAATGCCTAGCGTGCCTTGTCTGCCGTGAATTGTATCGGGCTTAATGCCCAGCAGGCCTTGTGCGGTGAAATTGTATCGGGCTTATTGCCTAGCGTGCTACATGTCGGTGTGTCGATTTGGGCTAATGCTTAGAGTTCTATACTGGGTGAGTGAAACTCCGAGCTTAGATTAAGAAATAATTAAAGTCATGAAACAAATCGAGTAAACCTAAGCTTTTGAAAATGAATTTGTTAGTTCGGCTACAAGGTATGTGTTTCTCATACTCATATGATATATATATATATATATGCGATGCTAATAAGCAAATAAAAGACGAAAGAAATGCATTATGCATTTGGTTGTTGGAATTTGGTTATAAACCATGCCATGTGAATATTGGTTATTTGAAAGCATGGGAGTAGTTAAAGGTGTTCATGTAGGTATATTTATATACATAAATATGTGTTTATATATTCGATAAATGATGTACTTTAGTAAGGAAATGAAAGTTGTTAGGTTAAGTGAGGTAATGGTATTCGGCTATGGTTAATTTATAAGTTAAGTCATGTATATTCAATGTCATGAATCGATTGTTTAAAATGTTTGGATGATTGAATGTTATAATATAGTTGCTTAAGACTTACTAAGCTAGTAAGCTTACTTTGTGTGTGTTCATTGTTTCGTTTTATAGATTTCGATCAAGCTACGAGCTCGAGGATCGTCATTGAAGTCATTCACACTATCGGCTCACGTTGGTACCTAAAATGTTTAGACTTTTGATCTTAAGGCATGTATAGGCTAGCTAAATATTCGAATGATATAGTTAATGTATAAAAGCCATGCGAAATTGGCTTGTTTTTAAATGTTGATGTTCGATAATATAAATCTATCCTTGATGTATTATGCGTGTATGTTTTGCTTGGAAGACGAATGAGGATGTGATATATATATGTTTTTCATGCCGAATAGGTATGTTTGTGTTTGAATGTTTGCCGTGAGGTCATTTGGTATAAATTTTGTTAACTGTTAGAAGGTGGACATAGGTAGTGATTTATCAAGAATGGGTTGAATCTTGGTATGTATGACTTTTGAATGTATATTATAAAATGTCATTAGGTTTAGGCATAGAAGTTAATAATAGATAATTGTTTAAGACATGACGAGTAATATGTGAATTAAGCATCACTTAGAGTTTATGTGTTTGTTTTATCAATTCGGCTATGGTTTAATTATAAGATATATGGTTGCTATGTTTCTTAAATAAGGTGGTGAACGAGTTGATTCATGTATATGATAGGTGTGGTGTATGCGTAAGTGGCAACTTACTGAAGTGATTATGTACTTGTGTGTTTAATGAAATATTGTCTATGTTTCAATGTTTAAAATATGGCTTTTGAATTTATGGGAAATGTGCGTACCATACATATATATTTGTATAAGCTACAATAGTATGTTCGAACATGTATATGTTATTATAATTACATATGTGATTAAATAATTATTATAAGAGGAAATTTTGTGTAGTTGGCTTTGTTATATGCGAACATAGATTGAATCATTGATATGTGAATATTCAAGCAATAGAAATAGTATGTCTTGTCTATGCAATGTATTTATATATTTGTTATAAGTTATGGAGTGTTATAAGATTGTAACAAATATAATTATTGACATGTGATTAATTTAAACCTAGGAATATTAAGGTTCGAAATGGTTGATAAGATAACTGTATTAATGTATTTCATTTTGAAGCATGGAAGTCTGAATGTCTGTTTTTGAGTGAATATTATTTGGTAATACCTCATAACCCGAATCTGGCGACTGATGCGGGTGAGAGGTGTTACAAATCCTTTTGTTTCTAGCCTTCAATTTTGGTACTTCTCAATTTACGATTAGGAATTTAAGCAACTCGTAATCATTCTGAGCATGGGTTCACATTATTAGGTATCAGAGCTAGCTAAATTGAGTAAGTAATTTCGTCTTGAAGTCCCGGGATTTTATTTTTATAAAAAAATTGTAAAAAAAAGAAAAAATTGAAATTTTAAAAAAAAGAGTGAATGATACAAAGTTTAAAAATACAACAAGGAGACGTGTTTTGAGTTAAAAAAATAAAAAAAGAGTTAGCTCGAGTGTATGGAATTTTTCCCAAAAATGAATTTTTGACCCTCTACATCTTTTCAGCCACACTTTTCCCAACTTGATTTTTTTTTTCTTTTCTTTCTAAGCCTACCTTTATCAATCCGACATCATCCTACCTTTACATCAATTTTGAAGCCGACACTACCAAGAACGTACTGTTAAGAGAAAGTACTCTCTTACTGATATGGGCACGCCCGGGGCACCAACGATTTTCAAATTCATGAAGCTCGAACCCAAAGTCCCAAGTGCCGTGGAGCTCATGTGCATCTTGGTGCACTTCCAAATTGAGCTAAATTAGTCCATTTGAGCTCAATTTGAGCTCGCTCGAGCTCACTCTAGCTCCTTGAGCTGATTGCTTTAATTTAATGTTTTAAATAAATTGAGTCATTTATTTATTTATTTTTCTACAGCAAGTACTAAGTCCCAATATTTTATTTGGTGTCCAAATTAATTTTTCCAAGCCTAAATTAATTTGTACCATTTTATTGCATGATTTTAAGTTGTTTTAAAACTCAAATTAATGTGCAATTTTTTTCTATTAAATTAGGGGCTGCCGAATTTAGTATGTGTCCTAATGGTGTCTTTAAGTTGTCTAAAACGTCCATTAATGTATGGTTATGTTTAATTGTTATTCAACTTATTTAGCTTGATTTAATGAATGTTCATGCTGCTACTTTTCCAGCCGAATTTATTGAGTCACTAAAGCACACTTTGTTTCGTGAATTGCAGCAGCAATTAAGGAGCTTGCTGGCCGAATTTAATGAAGTGTTGGGCATTAATTCGCTGCATGCATATGGCATGGGACGGCAGCAATTTAATGAGCAGCAAGCATGCATTAAAGAAGATGTTGGGTCTTGGTTTCTTCATGCATGGACGTCATTAATATGTTGCATGTTGTTTGCCAAAAATAATGAGTTGTTTGCTGCATGTACATTGCTTGGAAGACAGCATTTAGTGTGCATCTTGCATTCATGGATAGCATTAAAGAGCTACTGATGCAAAGGACGACATTAATAAGGAGCTTAAGCATTAAATGAAGGCATGCTAGTGGACGGATTAAATGAGCTGCTGGTGACGGATTAAATGAGCTGCTGGTGATGAATTTAAGCAAGCTGCTGGTTTCTTTCCTTATGTGACCTCCTCATGAAGATCAATGGACCTTGGAAGGATCTGGATCAATACCTTTTCTAGCTGGTTTTCGTGCAGCTCAACAGCCCTGAAGAATTAACTTCCAAGTCGCAGCAAATTTAAGGAATGCTAGTGATGCCTTGGGCATTCCACCAGCCATGCTTCTTCACTAAGATATCAGTTGAATAATGCTGCCCATTGAAGTTTTCTAAGCTTATTTAAATGCCTTTTTGACTGTCCAGCTAACCCAAGCAACACTTGGACTTATTCACTCATTTGGCTAAATACAACAAGGGGATTTTCAGCTTATTTATTTCTCCAGCTGATGAGGAAACTTCAAGGAACTTTCTTGGCCTCTTTTTCAGCTTTTCTCTCTGAATTACAAGCTGACCATTCGGTCTTCTAGGAGGCTGATCAGCTCACATTTATTTTAAATGTTTTCCCACATTGAAGACACCTTGGAAGCTGTCCATTTGGCCGAATATTTGCAAGCACATGGAAGGCCATATTTAGCCAAATTTTGCCAAGAAGCTTAATGGTTTTTCTTCCAGATTTTTCCAGGCGTTTTCTAGTTGCATTTCACTTAGCTTTTAAGTAAATTAGTGTCCATTCGGCTAGCTCCTTGATGGCTTATAAAAACTTGTTATTTGTAAGATTTTATGACAGTTTTGAACCTTAATCAAATTTCATGAACTTATGTTCATCGAGTGAGAATTTCTCCTCTCTATCTTTCGTACTAGTTTCAATTCTGACTTATCAAGCTTGCTTGTGGCATCAATCGTACTCTTCCATTCACCTATACCATCGATTCTTATCTTTCTAGATAACGGGTCGTGGTCCATCAGTGATCTCCATCTTTCCACCTTAAACACTATAGAAACCGGGGTGACACTTGATCGTGTTGAATCGTTTCTTGTTTAAGTCCTACTATCCATCTCCATCAACTATCACTTATCATTTATCCTTTATTTTTGTTTGTTAAACCGAACCATTCAACTACCATCTTCATTACTTCCATCCTTATAGCCGAACCTATTCTTCCATCATCTAAACCATTTCCTTAATTTCCTAAAACCTCCATTCCTAACTTAATTCCATTTTCTAAACAAATTCACTTAAAGCTTCCGCAAACTTGAATATAAGTTCCAATATTTTCCCGAAGGCTTAACCCATCCTCGTAGACAATTGGGCAACTCGCATACGACTCGACTCATCCCGAGGTGAACTGTAACAGTTCGATTTATACCCTAGTCGGAACAATGGTTTCAGGACCACGAATCCGAGTCCGAATAATATTTTAATAGTATATTTTGTGTCTCTGATAAGTGATTATGCATGTGCTAAAGTTTAAAAAGTTAATTTGTCCGTCTGTGTGTTTAATTTGACAAAAGGATTGAATTGAATTAAATGTGAAATTTGCATGTTATATGTTAAATGGTTATATTGAGCTGGCTTTTGTTTGTAAGGGTCTTATGTGGCAATTAGTCAATTACTATAGATAGTGGACGGTTATGGTCCATATTAACCTTTGAAAATATGTTTTATAAGTTTATATTATATGGTTAATTATGTCATTCATGTATTAAGTATATTATGATTTAATAAAAGCATGAAATTAGACATTTCTATCATCTTTTGGCCGAATATCTTAAAGAAAAAGAAAGAACAAAAGCTTAAGGGTTTCGGTTGGCTTTCATCTTGATTAAGGTATGTTCTAGCTTTAGATTTTGATGATTTTTTTATGTTTTAGAGATTGTTGCTCTGTCTACTACAAAGCCCATGTCTTAATTTGATGAATTGATGTTGTTCATGAGAAATGCCATTGATGTTAAGTTGAGCTTTGTGATGATTTATGGTGTTAAAAGAAATATTTGAGCTAGATGAACATACTTTGTTCTTGAATTTTTGATGAATTTAGCTAAATATGGCTAAATTGAGAAAATAGTAATTTGAGGGGCTAAATTGCAAATTTGATGGACAATATGGGCTTGTATGTTATATATATACATCCGGCTAAGCATGAGTCTATGATGATTTTGTGAATTTGATGTTTTAAGAAAAATAGACTAAATTGATAAATTGTGCAAATGTAAGGGCTAAATTGTAAATTGTCCAAAATATGTGTATTTGGATTAAATTGAATGAGTTAGTGAATAAAAGGGTTAATTCTAAACATGTATAGATCAAGAATCGAGGAAAACAGACTTAGATCACGGGAAAGCAAAAGTAACCGAGTAGTCGTTTCCATTTCTGTTAAATCGAATCCAGGGTAAGTCATATTGCTAATAAATGTAATTGTATTGAATTGAGCATATACATATTACTATTGATGATAATGAATGCTTATGAGATGTTATGTATATGAATTCCAAGATAAGGTCGATATAGTGATAAGTCTGAGAAATTCCGTATGAACTTAGGAATACAAAGGTATCTATTCTGTTTTATCATGTAAGACCACGTTTGGGACGTTGGCGTTGATTTGATATTCGTGTAAGACCATGTTTGGGACGTCGGCATCGATATGAGCTTTACGTGTAAGACCATGTCTGGGACATCGGCATCGTATTGATTCGTGTAAGACCACGTCTGGGACTTTGGCATCGATATGAGCTTTACATGTAAGACCATGTCTGGGACATCGGCATCGTATTGATTCGTGTAAGACCACGTCTGGGATGTTGGCATCGATATGAGCTTTACATGTAAGACCATGTCTAGGACATCGGCATCGTATTGATTCGTGTAAGACCCTGTCTGGGACAGTGGCATCGATATCCGATTACATGTAAGACCTCGTCTGGGACGTTGGCATTGTACGATTATTCTGAGTTTTTGAGTATCTTATTAGATTCTGAAAGGTTCAATGAGCAAATCTGAGCTATGAACAATTATGTGAATGTATATTCGTTTCAGGTACGTTTGGTATGTACAGTAAGTGTGTATAAAAGGTAGTACCTATATGACTTTGATTTGAAGAAAAGTATGATTGAATATGAGAACGAGAATGAGATGCAAGAATGATTATGAAAGAGTTATGTATATATACATGATTCTTGAATGGATGAATGTGGCAATTGTGGCCAAGTATATAAACCAAAGCAAATATGTGATAGTTTGCTAAGTAAATGTTATGTGACAATGTACCTTATGCATATATGCCTTTTATGTTAGGTTTATTTGTATTATGACTTACTAAGCTTTTGGAAAGCTTACTCTGTGTGTGTGTTTTCTCTGTTTTATAGGTCGAAAAAGCTACTGAAGGCTCGGGACCGTCAAGGATCGTCATCACACTACTAAACTCATTTTGGTACACTTTGGTAATGTAAATAGCTAGATATGGCATGTATAGGCTAGTATTTGATATAAGCTTGTTATATGAACTTAGCCATCTGATTTAGCTAGATAGTTGGGAATTTGCTTTAATGAATGTGATGTGTGAAGCATGTTTTTGTCATGGTTGGATGTCACATGAAATGGTCAAGTTTTGAGTAAGTAATGGATGAATTATGCTTGTGATGAGATTGGTTTTGAATGTATAGATTGAATGGTTATTTTGGCATGTTATTGATACGGGCATGCCCGGGGCACCACCCTTTTGCAAAGTGACGAAGCTTGGATCAAATGCCCCAAGTGTCGTGAAGCTGATATGCACTTTGGTGCATTTTCAAATTGAGCTAGATTAGTCTATTTGGGCTCGATTTGAGCTCATTCGATCTCGTTCCAGCTCATTGAGCTGATTGCATATATTTAATGCTTTAAAATAAATTAAACATTTATTTTATTTATTTTTCTACAGCCCATTAATGTGTCTAATATTTTATTTAGTGTCTAAAATTAATTTGTCTTAGTCTAAATTAATTTATCACATTTTTATTACATGTTTTAAGTGTTTCAATTCAAAAATTAATGTGCAGATTTTTGTTTCTATTAAGGGGCTATCGAATTTATTTGATGTCCTAATGGAGTCTTTAATTTGTCCAAAGTGTCCATAAAGGTGCCCTAGAGTGTCTACCCAAATTTAGACATGCTATTAATGTTTGTCTCATGTTTAATGAGCCAAAATTAAATACATGCTGCTTTTTGTGTCCAGCCGAAATTAATGTTTTGTTTCGTGAATTGCAGCACATTAAAGGACATGCATGGGTGGCACATTCATTAAGTTGTTGGAGCCTTTTAATCTCTCCAAGATCGAAATTAATGGGAGAATAAATGGCTGCTACCTCTTGAAGTATCCAAGGACGAAAAGTCTCCTTTTCAAAGTGCTTTTTCGAGTAAAGCAATGGACATTGCTTTGAATGCATTTCATGGAAACCCAAGAAGCATGTTGGCCGAAATTAATGAGTTGCTGGTTGGGACGGCACTAGGGGTTGTTAGCATGCTGGGAACATCATTTATTGTGATGTTGGACCTTGGTTGGGCGGCAATTAAAGGCCATTGAATCTGATTCCTTTTTTCTCAAACAAGCTGGCCGAATTAATGAAGAGATGGGGCATTAATTTGCTGCATAATTAATGAGAAGTTGGAGTACCTACAAGGCATGGTCGGCAGCAATTAAATAAGCTGATTGTTCAGCTTTCAAAGCATATCTTCGTGAATAACAAAGAATTAAAGATGACTAGGGTGCTTCGTGAAAAGGAAAGGACAAAGCACTAAAGAGAACCGAATTTAATTTTTTGCTGGTTGCTTCTCCATGCGTGGGGAGTGTTTTAAAAGCTGAAATGGAATTTTTGGGAAGGCCTTTCACGTCCCAATGCAGCCTAGGACAAAGTATGTCCGTTCGGGTTACCAAGACACCCCCTTTCAAGTCCCAAGGCCTAATGTTCAGGTATATTTCAGCCCCTTGACGTCCCCAAAGTCTCCACATGGACTTGGACGAATTTTTGGACCATTAAACTTTTAGAAACCCGACCATTGGAGAGCCATTGATGCCAAATACATTCAGCCGAATATTACAAGCTTACAAGGCCACATTCAGCCGAATTTTGCTAAGCAAACTAAGAGACTTTGTTCTAGATTTTTCCAGCCTATTCTAGCTGAAATTTACTTAGTAATTAAGGGATTTATGCCCATTCAGCTAGCCCTTTCATAAGCCTATATATACTTATTATTTTTCATTTCGTAAGTTGGTTAATCTTTGATAAAAATATATATGAACTTTAGTTCATTGAGTGAGTTTATCTCCTCTTCGACTTCGTACAAGTTTCATAGACTTATCGAGCCGTGCTTGTGGCGTCTGTCACTTGTTCTTCCATTTAACTATACCATTGGTTCTTATCAATCTTGATAACGGGTCTTTGGTCCATATCGATTTCCATATTACCACCTTAAACAAATATAGAACCCGGGGTGACACATATTTGTGTTGAATCGATTCTTTGTTTAAGTTCAATTCTATCCATCTCCAACAGATATTGTAACACCCAAAACCCGGTCAAAACACTACGACAGAATCTGGCATGTCACAGAAAAAAAATGTTTTTTGGAAACGAGTTGTCATCTCAATGTTGAAAAGAAAAACCTTTGATTTTATAAAACCCGAGTTGTGTGAATCCAGTGGTTAAAATTCTTTCGAAACTTATTTTTAAAAAAGACAATGTTACCTTGTTATTATTGCGTGTTTGATAAATACCCGACTGTAAAAATTTTGGAAATCCCGAGAATCCGTTAAAATTTTGAAAACGTCCACTTTACGAGTTTATTAGGCATGTCTTTAGTGTTTTAAACATCGGTTTATAGAAATGTAACAAAATGAATAATCCCAAAATAAAAATTTAAATGGCCTTATTACATAACCGAAATCCAAACTTAAGATAAAATAAAATCCAAAATAATCATTAAAGTAAAAACCCGAAATATTGAGCATGGCCACCTCGAGTCCATTCCGGCTCCACTTCCACGATCTAGGAATTATCTGTAAAATGTAATGGAAGGGGTGAGTCACCGAGACTCAGTGTGTAAATCCCTATCCCCAAAGATGTTAAGCTCTCACACAGTTTCATATGCAACATGTATGTCATGCAATCCATCCAACCTATCCATCCGAACACCCAATTCTACCCCTTGTGGCACCTAGCCATCTGGTGGTACTAACCACCGTGACCGAAGTCACAAATAATCATGTGTGGGGCCAACCCACTTGTGGTACCTAACCACTGGTGACAATCCCTTATATCAACATGTGGGGCCAACCCACTGTGGTACCAAACCACTGGGACGAGTCACAGAAATAAGTTTATGTGGTACTTAACCCTTTGGTGGTTCCAAACCTTTGAGACTTAGTCACAAAATATTAATATGTGGGGCCAACCCATGTGTGGTACCTAACCACTGGTGTGATCGATAATCATACCTTCCCCCTCCTCTCATCATACCCATACTCATGAACATGCTTTTTAATACAACATCATCAGCTTAACATTTAGGAGTAATCAAATATGACATATGCAGATTTAACAGAGACAATTAATGTTAGCCACCAAAATGGACTTACCCGAGTCCTTGCTTTTACCCACAAGGGTAACTTATCGATTCTACTGATTATTTCAATTTTTTGATGGATCACAAATAATAGCACATTAAACATATGAAGTGTGTAAGGGTTACACACACGATTACTAAATGAAACCATGCTCTCTACATCGACACTATCGTTGATAGGCACTACCGCTATCGCCTACTATTACGCTCGGATCTTTGGCCCACACCTGGTGGCCAATCACGAATAGCGCACACGACCCTCTTCTTGAACTTAGGATCGAACCAGAAGGTTGACTTCCCTCTCCTTCTTGTATATTTCTAAATCGATTAGATCCCGGAGTTAGCAGGCTTAGGCCAACACATTGATCGCACCTACACGAGGACCTGATGAGATTCGGCAAAAGAGAATGGGGTAAGGGAGTGGCCATTCGGGTGAACATAATATCATCATCCACATACCTTCGGCTTCCTTCAGGATTCGGCACAAGCAATCACAGCAAGGAAGATTCGGCTTTCAAGAGAAGAAAAAGAAACAACTCAACAGGGTTTTCAGGAAAGATTCGGCCAAGGGAGAAAGGAAAAAGAAAAGAAAGAAAGAAGAAATAACACAATAACCAGAATATGGGTTGAGATTCGGCTATGATGAATTCTTCAGGAAAAAGAAACACATAGAATGATTCTGAGATCTAAGAGATTTCGGCTAAGAGCAAAAGAAAGTGTGGTCTTCGGCTTTTAGTGAATGAAAGAAGAATAAATCAAGGTAATGAGAATCAAGGGGTCTCGGCTAGCAAGGTGTTTCGAAAAGAATAAACAAGATGGAAGAGAGGGAGAAGTGGTGATTCGGCCTTGGGACAAAGATGGAGAAAAAGGGTAGAAGGGATTTGGCTATCACAAAAAGAAGAAGAGAAAAGAAAAGCCAATAGGGGTTTCGACTTTGGTCAAAAGAAGAGAAAAGAGGAGAAGAGCTTAGGTGCTTTTCGGCAAAAGAGAGATTGAGAGAAAAAAAACTAGACTGAAAAGTGAAACCCACCTAAATGCCGAAAATACTACTCATTAGCAAACTCAATTTCGGCACCCTCACCAAGAGCCAAAATTGAAAGTCCCCTTCCCCCCAAACTCTTCAAAAATTTCAGCTAACACCACCCCTTGTGCATTCCCCTCAATCTTCCTTCCTCCCCTCTCATCCAATCATTCAAACAAATTTGAATTCATCACACTCCTAAAATTTCTCTCCTCCACTCATTCAAATTTGTTGACCCCTTCAATACTCATCCACCAGAGTCCAAACTAAATGCAACACCTCCTGGTCTTGGCGTCAAAAAGAACAAACAAAGGGGATTCCATGGCTCGAACCAAGTCCCTATCCAGTTCCCGAGGCGCCACTCCCTTGCCTCTTAAGTGGCGCCTCCTTGCCACTTTACCAAGGCACTTCTTGTGTCAAAACTCACCACCAAGCATGCTTAACACCTGACCTAAGCATCTCCCCCTTCCAGGTGCCCAAAAATAAAATTTTTGCCAAGGCTCAGGCCTACCCCTAGCTCATGCCTGGACCCCAAAACACCCCAAACTAGCATAACAACCATACTATACACATGCACACATATATAAATGCAGAGGCCCCGATTTAGGATGTTACAATTCTACCCCCTTAAAAATAATTTCGGCCTCGAAATTACCTGGTCAAAAGAGTTGAGGGTATTGCTGCCGCATCACATCCTTTGGCTCCCACATCGCCTCTTCTGTTCCATGATTCTGCCATAATACCTTTACCAAAGGAACTGATTTCCTACGCAAGACTTTGACATCCCGCTCCAAGATCTCGTGACTGGTTCCTCCTCAAAAGACAAATCTGGGCTCACTTCAATCTCCTCTTTGGCACAACATGAGACGGATCCGAACGATAGCGTCTAAGCATGGAAACATGAAACACGTTATGGATCTGACTCAATTCTACTGGTAACTCGAGCTGATAAGCTACTGGTCCCACACGCTTCAACACTCGATAAGGCCCGATAAACCTAGGGCTCAGCTTGCCCTTTCGACCAAATCTCAGCACTTTCTTCCACGGCGACACCTTCAAAAAGACCTTGTCACCCACAAAGAAACTCTATATCCTTTCGCTTAAGATCTACATAAGATTTTTGCTCGTCCAAGCTTCCTTCGCAGACGAGCTCGAATCAACTTAACCTTATCCTCTGTTTGGCGACCAACTCTGGACCCAACAAGCGCCGCCGCCTAACTCTGTCCAACACGTAGAAGTACGACACTTACGCCCATATAATGCTTCATACGGTGCCATTTGGATACTTGCACGATAACTATTGTTGTACGCGAACTCCGCCAAGCGTAGAAATTCTTCCACCTACCTCACGAAATCCAAAACACAACCCCTCAACATATCTTCCAAAATCTGGATTACCCTCTCTGACTGCCCATCTAATTGACTTCGGATGAAATGCCGTACTGAAATCCAACCTTGTACCCAATGCCTGATGCAACGCTTTCCAAAACCTTGACGTGAATCTAGGATCCCTATCTGAGATAATCGACACTGACACCCCATGTAGTCTCACGATTTCTGCCACATACAACTTAGCCAACCTTTGAAGTGAGTAATCAATCTGAACCGGTATAAAATGAGCAGACTTTGTTAGACGATCAACAATTACCCAGACCGTATCCTTCTTGCTAGGCGTAAGGGGTAGCCCACTGATGAAATCCATCGTGATCCTTTCCCATTTCCACTGCAGAATTTTTACCGGCTGCAACAGACCCGAAGGTAACTGATGTTTGACTTTGACTTGCTGGCACGTCAGACACTTACTTATAAATTCTGTTACTTCCCGCTTCAGACCCGGCCACCAGAACTATTCCTGCAAATCCCGGTACATCTTACTACCTCCAGGATGCATAGCGTATGGGCTGCTATGAGCTTCCCGAAGAATCTTCTACCTTAACTCTACATCTCTTGGCATACAAACTTTCCCTTGGAAACATAACACTCCATTGCTACTCAAGCTATACCCCTCTAATCCACCATTCTGCACTTGCAAATACCGAGCACTTAAGACATCATCCACTAACTGTTTTTCCTTAACCTGGTTTACCCATGTCGGCTTCACTTGCAGTTCTGCTAACAGACTTCCGTCATCATACAGACTAAGGTGGGCAAACATGGCTCTTAAATCTGCTACCACCTTGCGGCTCAACGCGTCAGCCACTACGTTAGCCTTACCCGGATGGTACTCAATCGAGAAGTCGTAATCCTTCAACAGCTCAATCCACCTTCGCTGCCTCAAATTCAATTCCTTCTGAGTGAGCAGGTATTTCAAACTCTTATGATCTGTGTACACTATAGACTTCTCCCCATACAAGTAATGTCTCCAAATTTTCAGGGCGAAAACCACTACAGCCAACTCCAGATCATGCGTCGGGTAATTCACTTCGTGGGGTCTCAATTACCGAGAAGCATACGCTACTACTTTCCCCTCTTACATCAGCACACATCCCTGACCAGTATGCGATGCATCACAATAGACCGTAAACTCCTTCCCCGCTTCAGGCTGAATCAAAACCGGAGCTTCTGTCAAAATCTTCTTTAACTTCTCAAAACTCTCCTGTTGCTTGTCTGACCACACAAACGGAACCCCTTTCCTTAACAACTTGGTTAACGGAACTGCAATTAAGGAAAACCCTTCCACAAACCTTCTATAGTACCCTGCTAAACCCAGAAAGCTCCGAATCTCTGCTACAGACTTATGTGATTTCCAGTCCAACACCGCTTCAATCTTCCGAGGGTCTACCCTAATCCCCTCAGCTGACACCACATGACCCAAGAAAGTAACTTCCCTTAGCCAGAATTCGCACTTACTAAACTTTGCGAACAACTGCTTCTCCCTCAGAATCTGCAAAACCACACGTAGATGTTCATCATGCTCCTCCTCGGACTTTGAGTACACCAGAATATCATCTATAAACACCATAATGAACCGATCCAAATACGGTTGAAAAACCCGATTCATCATATCCATGAACGCTGCTGGCGCGTTAGTCAATCCGAACGGCATTACCAAGAACTCATAGTGCCCGTAACGCGTACGAAATGCCGTCTTATGGATATCCGCCTCCTTAACCTTAAGTTGATGATACCCCAACCTCAGATCTATCTTAGAGAAGACTGATGCTCCCTTAAGCTGGTCAAACAGGTCGTCTATCCTCGACAACGGGTATTTGTTCTTAATCGTCAACTTATTCAGCTGACGGTAATCTATACACATTCGCATCGATCCGCCCTTCTTTTTAACAAAAAGCATAGGTGCTCCCCAAGGAGATACACTTGGTCAGAGAAAACCCCGATCTAATAGCTCCTGAATTGTGCTTTCAACTCCACCAACTCCTTCGGCGCCATCCTATATGGGGCAATAGACACTGGCGCGGTTCCAGGTAACAGGTCTATACCAAACTCCACTTCGCGATCCGGAGGCAGCCCCGGGAGCTCTTCTGGGAACACATCGGTAAATTCCTTCACCGTTCGGACATTCCCCCCAGTTGATTCCTTGGCCTCCAATGCACAAACATGAACCATGAATGCCTCACATCCCTTCCTTACCATTTTCTCAGCCTTCAAAGCGGATACCACATTGGATAAGTAATTCCTTCTATCACCTATCATCACCACCTCTTCACCCTCAACAGACCTCAACACCATGCGCTTGGCTGCACAGTCCAGACTTGCTTGGTACTTCCCTAGCCAGTCCATACCCAAGATCAAATCGAACTCCCCAAATGGCAGTTCCATCAGATCAGCCAAAAACACTACCCCTTGAAGTTCTAGAGGTACCTCGTTATACAGTTTATCCACTACTACAGAGTGACCTAGACGGCTAATTACAGTCATCTACCTAGAAGAAACCTCATAGGCTAAGTTCATAGTTCCCACTATACTACTAGCAACATAGGAGTGCGTCGAACCAACATCTATCAAAGCAGTATAAGGTAATCCAAAAATTAAGAACGTACCGGTTATGACATTCGGTGTGTCGCCCTCCTCTCGACGTCGCGCTGCATAGACCAACCCTGGCTGTCTTGCATCAGTATTCCCGATACCTCTGCCCGGTGCCCGACGACCTCGTCCGTTACCGTTACCACCCCTGGCTAATCCTCGACCCCTCTGCGGTTGCTGACCATCTCTCCTGAATTGTGTACATCCTTGACCCTCAGACTGAGTCCTAGCTGACCTCTGCAGACAATCCATTATCTGGTGATCCATCAACCCACACTCGAAGCACCCTCTGTTTCCTGTCCAACACTCTCCCGAATGAGGCTTCCCACATCGAGCGCACGTGGCGCCATCGAGTAGTAGCAAAGAGCTTTGCAGCTTGACTCGATCCGCCAAATCTAACCCTTTTCTGAGGATTCCCAGCAGACCCTGATGGCCTAAAACTCCTCTTATCCCTATTTCTGTTCTGATTCTGCCACTCGGCCCGTTTCACCTCCTCGGCTATCTTGGCCTTCTCCACCAGGACAGCAAATTCTCTTTCCCACTGTAGAGCAATCAACACTCGCAGCTCATCTCTCAGCCCGTCTTCAAATCTGACACAGCACTCGTGTTCTGTAGCCACGATACCCCAGGCATAACGACTCAACCTTAAGAATTCTACCTCATATTCGGATACTGACTTACTCCCCTGGACCAGATTTAAGAACGACCTGTGCTGCGCATCTATATAACTAGACCCGACGTACTTCCTCTAGTAAGCTGCCTCAAAGAAATCCCAAGTGATATCATCGACCATCGCACCAACCCTGACTGTGAACCACCACTGATAAGACTCATCACGGAGAAGAGACACTATCCCTTTCAGCTTCTCCTCCGCCGTAAAGTCCAAATCGTCCATTACGTGCTCAGTTGCCTCTAGCCAGTACTCAGCTGTGTTGGGAGCTACACTAGAAATACCCCTAAATACTTCTTTTCCATTAGCCCGGAGTCGTTCAGACACAGATTTCCGAGCCCCCGTTCCAACGCCTGCACCAGCAACTCTCTCTAGGACCCGCAGCATCGCCTGTGACACTGCGTCATCACCACCCATCTGATCCTAAAAGTTCGCGCCCACAGCTGGCGCGGTGGCACCTCATTGTCTGACCCATGACCAGACCTTACTGGTTTCGACACAGTAATCCGACCCCTACCACGTCCACGTACATTACGCCAGCGTCCTCGAGCGCTCATGACTAGCATTCACGTCTTAATCTGATTTAAGAATTTTATGAGTTAGCTTTCTTCCACTATTTATTACGGCACAGTCTTATGAGAAATTTATTAGAGTAGTTGTTCCCGCAAGTTCATACAGTCCTACGACTTTAGTTTCTAAAGTAAAGGTCCTACTACTAGCATTCATAGTGCAAGCATTTAACTCATGTAAACAGTAGTTAGGAGACTTACCATCACGGATGGGTGCCGGAGACTCAGGTGCCATGCATTCCAAAACATGTTCCTCATTCAACCATTTCGCAACCCCTTTTATAAAACATTTTGGGCCTCAGGCCCACAGCTGAGCTTTTGAACTTGGCTCTGATACCACAATTGTAACACCCCAAACCCGGTCAAAACGCTACGACCGAATCTGGCATGTCACAGAAAAAAACGTTTTTTGGAAACGAGTTGTCGTCTCAATGTTGAAAAGAAAAACCTTTGATTTTATAAAACACGAGTTGTGTGAAGCCAGTGGTTAAAATTCTTTCAAAACTTAGTTTTAAAGAAGACAGTGTTACCTTGTTATTATTGCATTTTTGATAAATAGCCGACGGTAAAAATTTTGGAAATCCCGAGAATCTGTTAAAATTTTGAAAACGTCCACTTTACGAGTTTATTAGGCATGTCTTTAGTGTTTTAAACATCGGTTTATAGAAATGTAACAAAATGAATAATCCCAAAATAAAAATTTAAATGGCCTTATTACATAACCGAAATCCAGACTTAAGATAAAATAAAATCCAAAATAATTATTAAAGTAAAAACCCGAAATATTGAGCATGGCCACCTCGAGTCCATTCCGGCTCCACTTCCGCGATCTAGGAATTATCTGCAAAATGTAATGGAAGGGGTGAGTCACCGAGACTCAGTCTATAAATCCCCATCCCCAAAGATGTTAAGCTCTCACACAGTTTCATATGCAACATGTATGTCATGCAATCCGTCGAACCTATCCATCCGAACACCTAATTCTACCCCTTGTGGCACCTAGCCACTGGTGGTACCTAACCACTGGTGACCGAAGTCACAAATAATCATGTGTGGGGCCAAACCACTTGTGGTACCTAACCACTGGTGACAATCCCTTATATCGACATGTGGGGCCAACCCACTGTGGTACCAAACCACTGGGACGAGTCACAGAAATAAGTTTATGTGGTACCTAACCATTGGTGGTTCCAAACCACTGAGACTTAGTCACAAAATATTAATATGTGGGGCCAACCCACGTGTGGTACCTAACCACTTTGGTGTGACCGATAATCATACCTTCCCCCTCCTCTCATCATACCCATACTCATGAACATGCTTTTTAATACATCATCATCATGCTTAACATTTAGGAGTAATCAAATATGACATATGCCGATTTAACAGAGACAATTAATGTTAGCCACCAAAATGGACTTACCCAGAGTCCTTGCTTTTACCCACAAGGGTAACTTATCGATTCCTACAGCTTATTTCGATTTTGACAGATCACAAATAACAGCACATTAAACATATGAAGTGTGTAAGAGTTACACACCTGATTACTCGTAAAACCACGCTCTCTACGTCGACACTATTGTTGATAGGCACTACCGCTATCTGCCTACTATTCTGCTCAGATGCTGGCCCACACCCAAGTGGCCAATCATGAATAGCAGACACAGTCCTCTTCTTGAACTTAGGGATCGAACCCGAAGGTTGACTTCCCTCTCCTTCTTGTATATTTCTAAATTGATTAGATCCCGGAGTTAGCAGGCTTAGGCCAACACGTTGATCGCACCTACACGAGTACCTGATGAGATTCAGTAAAAGAGAATGGGGTAAGGGAGTGGCCATTCAGCCGAACATAATATCATCATCCACATACCTTCGGCTTCCTTCAGGATTCGGCACAAGCAATCACAGCAAGGAAGATTCAGCTTCCAAGAGAAGAAAAAGAAACAACTCAACAGGGTTTTTAGGAAAGATTCGGCCAAGGGAGAAAGGAAAAAGAAAAGAAAGAAAGAAGAAATAACACAATAAGATCTTACCAGAATATGGGTTGAGATTCGGCTATGATGAATTCTTCGAGAAAAAGAAACACATAGAATGATTCTAAGATCTAAGAGATTTCGGGTAAGAGCAAAAGAAAGTGTGGTCTTCGGCTTTTAGTGAATGAAAGAAGAATAAATCAAGGTAATGAGAATCAAGGGGTCTCGGCTAGCAAGGTGTTTTGAAAAGAATAAACGAGATGGAAGAAAGGGAGAAGTGGTGATTCGACTTTGGGACAAAGATGGAGAAAAAGGGTAGAAGGGATTCGGCTATCACAAAAAGAAGAAGAGAAAAGAAAAGCCAATAGGGGTTTCGGCTTTGGTCAAAAGAAGAGAAAAGAGGAGAAGAGCTTAGGTGCTTTTCGGCAAAAGAGAGATTGAGAGAAAAAAACTAGACTGAAAAGTGAAACCCACCTAAATGCCGAAAATACTACTCATTAGCAAACTCAATTTTGGCACCCTCACCAAGAGCCAAAACCGAAAGTCCCCTTCCCCCCAAACTCTTCAAAAATTTCGGATAACACCACCCCTTGTGCCGTCCCCTCAATCTTCCTTCATCCCCTCTCATCCAATCATTCAAATAAATTTGAATTCATCACACTCCTAAAATTTCTCTCCTCCACTCATTCAAATTTGTTGACCCGTTCAATACTCATCCACCAGAGTCCAAACTGAACGCAACACCTCTTGGTCTTGGCGTCAAAAAGAACAAACAAAAGGGGATTCCCGTAGCTCGAACCAAGTCCCTATCAGATTCCCTGAGGCGTCACTCCCTTGCCTCTTAAGTGGCGCCTCCTTGCCACTTTACCAAGGCACTTCTTGTGTCAAAACTCACCACCAAGCACCCTTAACACTTGACCCAAGCATCTCCCCCTTCCAGGTGCCCAAAAATAAAATTTTTGCCAAGGCTCAGGCCTACCCCTAGCTCATGCCTGGACCCCAAAACACCTCAAACTAGCATAACAACCATACTATACACATGCACACATATATAAATGCAGAGGCCCCGATTTAGGATGTTACAGATATCATCTTATCATTACTTATTTACTTTTTCCTTAAACCGATAACCTTTATTATCCTTATTTCTTTCTAGCACCAAACTCGAACCTATCCTTCAATACATTTCTTTCATTTTCCATCCTCCATGCCTAACTTAAACCATTTCTAAACAAATTCATTCAAGAGCTTCCGCAACTCAACCCTAGTTCCTATTCTTTTTCTGAAGGCTTGATTTATTCCTCGTAGACGATTGGGCAAATTTGCATACTTTTCGACTCTTCCCAAGGCAGACTGTATCATCTGGTATCGGAGCTGCCAAACGAGGATTTTTGATGATGTATGTGAAGCCGAAATAGGTTCGTGAAGAAATAGAAAAAAAATAAAAAAATTGAAAAAAATAAAAAATTTCCAAGTTGTAATTTCGTTTCTATTGTATTTATTTTCATGCATTTGAAGTGTTAAAAAAAGAAAAAAAACAAAAATTCAAAAAAAAATCAAAGTTAAAAAAAAATTCAAGTACAAAAAAAATTGAAAAAAAAGTTGTGGAAATTTTTGAAAGTTTGCAAGTATTCTTCATTTCTTCTATTCTGTTCCCGATTTCAAAACCGTCATTCCACCCTTCTCATCTTCCTACCCCGACCCTCAAAATTTTTCTTCTACCCTAATTTGGTTCCTCCTCATTTTTAACCCAACGCCACCCACCCTTAATCCATTTACTTTCTCTTTTGTTTCAGCCTACTCGATGCCCTAATATTTACCCTTGAAACCACTTTAAAGCCGACCCTCAAGCCGCGATTAGTCTTTCGAAACGAAGTACGAAATTGTGAGAGCGAGAGAGAGCGGTAAAAGGCATGAGTGTAATCATCAAAGAAAAAGCCTTATACGAGTGAAAACACGAGTGTGAGCAATTTTTCTTTGTGAGTGTCTTGTGAGATTTTTTGTGGTAAGGCATTTTAAATTTTATAATTATTTTCTTTCTTTATAACGTCTTTCTTTTCAGCAATAAACATGGCTCAAGAAGTGTTCTCCGAATCTGACTATCAATACTTGTTGAACGAAATGCGAAGCATCGTGAACACCAAGTTTGACAAGTTGCACAAGCAGTTGGATCGAATTGAGGAACGAGACCAACAAGAATGACTTTCTTCAAGTTGAAGGACGGAAACAAGGTCGTCTCGAAGACACACTTTCGAAGAGCATTCAAGAAGAAATTGTGACCGAGATTCTTATTCCTCAAGAAGTTCAAGACGATATGAATTAAACTGAGACTTTGATACCTTTCAAAATTACCAACGAGGAAGTGAATGTGGTTCATATATGTCGAAGTTGTAACACCCCAAACCCGGTCAATACACCACGACCGAATCTGGCATGTTACGGGGAAAATCGCGTTTGAGGGGTTAGGTTTCAGGTTAAAGATTCGATGAGAAACTCTTTGTCATATTTAATACTTGTCGAAATCTTGGGCATGATTGCTTTGTCATATTTTAATGTCTTAGGGTGATACCTGATGGTAAAGTTTAAAACGTATCGCGTTGTAGTTTGAAAACCTCATCTTTCCAAGTTTTATCCAATATTAGTCCAATTCTTTGTTAAGGCATATTTAAAATCCAATACAAGCATGTAAATAACAAAAAGATAAAGTTAAAAGGCCTTTTACAATCCAAAATAAAAACCCAAGTGAAAATAAATAAAATATAGTACCAAGTTTTAAAACAGTGCAACCTCGATTTTTATTCATGGCATGAGCACCTCGAGTCCACCCCGGCTCCATGTCCGCAACTAAGTGTCACCTGAAATGATAAGGGAGAAGGTGAGTCGCAAGACTCAGTGCATAAATCCCCCTCCCGGTATATGCAACATACCAACACACATCATACTAAAGCAATACAATCAATGCACCCGATCCTAACCATCCATATCACCTTTCTACCCCGTGTGGTACCAAACCACTGGTGGTGCCAAACCACTGGTGACCCAAAGTCACGATATCCATCAATGTGGTGCCAAACCACTGGTGACCCAAAGTCACGAATAATCCAATGATGGGGCCAACCCATCGTGTGATACCAAATCACCGGTGTCAATCCCGTTATCTCAACTGTGGGGCCAACCCACTGTGGTACGAAGCCACTGGGACGAGACGCTATGAGGTGCCAAACCTCGGTGTCCCAAAGACACAATGTGATACCAAATCACTGGTGACCGAAGTCACGAATCCAATGATGGGGCCAACCCATCGTGTGATACCAAATCACCGGGCGTCAATCCTCGTATAATCAATCGTGGGGCCAACCCACCGTGGTACTAAGCCACTGGGACGAGACGCCGAGGTGCCAAACCTCCGTGACCCAAAGTCACAAAATATCATCTGTGGTACCAAACCACTTTGGAGGTGCCAAACCTCCGTGTCTCAAAGACACGGATATCATAATTCCCCCTCCTCTCATATCACCCATACATGTCATAATCGATGCAAATCATGTAAATCATGCAATCATGCTAATATGTTTAATATCGCATCTCATATCACATACCTCAAAGCAATCATGATATCATATACCATTAATAGAACTCGTAATGAAACGGACTTACCCGGATCCGCATACACATACCCCATTGGGTACCATATCCATCAACCATATTGTTTTGATCTTAATAGGCAAACAGGTTATTAAACATATCACTAAGTAGATAGTGTGTTAGTCTACACACTGTTCGAACACAAGCTTTAACCAAAGAACCGATCTAAGACCCTCGATAGCCTCTCGACAACCTTGCTCCTATAATCGGCCAAACAGAGATTAGCATCCTAGGCCATTCGGCCAAAACAGAACATACCAAAAAGGGTCAACACTTGAAACCCGAGACCTACCTACACGCTTTAGAACACTAGCCAACACCACCAAGTGCTCCCCTTCACTTCCCTACAATCGGCAATCAATAATAATAATAACCTTAGGCTTAAACGAATACCAACCAAATAGGCTGCTAAAACAATCCCTTACCACTACTTACTCAACGATCGACCAAAGAACCGAGGCTACACTTGATCGCTTCAAATCTCGGATGCCCTATGCCAAAACGATTCCAAACAAACGATCAATACACTACCAAACAAACGTCAAAGCTAACTCTTACCCTTGTAGATGTCAACAGAGAACAGAGAATGCACCATAAGGCATTCGCCTTACCTATTTACCTTCTCCAACGCTTGAAAACAAAACTCAAAAGCAATCCACACCACACTTAGATTCGCCATAGCGCAAAATTGAAAGGGAAGGGGATATTCGGCAACACAAGGAGAGAGTCGGCTAGGAAACAAAGCAAGCTTCGTACAAGTTTCAAGAAGAAAGAAAAAGGTATGAGAGGAAGAAAATGACCATTCTGGGCTTAGCACAAGGAGAAAAGAGAAAAGAATGGTGAGAAGGTGTATGGTTCGGCCAAAGAACAAATGAGGTAAAAGCTTGAGGGCTCAAAAGCATTCGGCTACAACACTTTAGGAGACACAAATGCAAACTTTCGGCAAGGTGAAGGTTACTTGGGATTTTCGGTTTTGGCTACAAGGAAATAAAAGAAGAGGGTTTTCTTTTACTCACTTTCGGCACAAGACTAGGGGAAGACTCAAAGGAATTCGACACCAAAAGGGATGGAGAAACAATTTCGGCAAAGGGAACAAATGGGGAAAAAAAACCAAAAGGGTGAGCACCCCCCTACTTATACTACTAAGGTTTCGGCACCCACCTAACACCCTCCAACAACGCCGAAATTGCCCTCCTTAAGCACCCCATAACCGGCCACTAGCTCCCCTCCTCCTAAAATTTGGCCACATCTCCCCCAAACACTCTACACCACCACTTCAAATTATTTTGAACAAGTCCACTTCCTACAATCACTCTCCACCCACCATTTGAGCATTTGACTTGGTCTTAGACAGAGTTTGAACTGCCTACAACTCCTCCCCTCCATGCCGTCAAAATGAGAGCAAAAATGTGGGATTTTCGCAACTTGAACACAGGACCTCCTCCCCTGCAAGTGACGCCAAACACAAGCTCCAAGTGGCGCATGCTTTGCCATCTTACTAGCTCAACTCTTGTGCTAACTTTTCACCAAAGAATACTTATTAACCCCAGCTTCTTTAGCTCCTCTCACCTAAGCCTAAAACTAAAATTTTTCCTACCTCTCAGGCTTACACCTAGCTTTCAACTAAGCCTCAAAACATCAAAAACAACAACATAGCAGGCCAATAACATGCAAACAATGCCATAACAAAATAGCCCCTAACCTGTGATATTACGCTTCTAGCCCCTTAAAATAATTTTGACCTCGAAATTACCTGCTCAGAAGAGTTGAGGGTACTGCTACCTCATCATATCCTCTGGTTCCCACGTAGCTTCTTCTACGCCATGATTCCGCCATAGCACTTTTACCAAAGGCACAAACTTCCTACGCAGAACTTTCACGTCCCGATCTAGAATCTACACAGTGCTCTTCCTCCGTGGTCAAGTCCGGATTTACCTCGATCTCTTCTATCGCTACGACATGTGATGGATCCGAACGATAACGCCAAGCATCGAAACATGAAATACGCCGTGAATCGCTCAACTCACGGCAACTCAAGGTGGTAAGCTATCGTCCCACTCGCTTCAGCACCTTTATACGCCCAATAAACCTCGGACTTAGCTTGCCTTTCTTTCCGAATCTCAATACTTTCTTCCATGGTGAGACCTTCAGAAAATCGATCCCCACAAAGAAACTCTATATCCTCCGCTTGAGATCGGCATAAGACTTACGCCTATCCGAAGCTTCTTTCAATCGAGCCTCGAATCAACTTAACCTTGTCTCGGTCTCGCAACCAACTCTGGTCCCAACAATTGGCGTTCACCCAACTCCGCCCAACATGTAGGTGAGCGACACTTTCTACCATACAACACCTCATAAGGTGCCGTTTTGATGCTTGCTTGATAACTATTATTGTAGGCGAACTCAGCCCACGGCGTAAACTCCTCCCAACTACCTCCAAATCCAGAACACAACCTCTTAGCATATCCTCTAAGATCTGAATAACCTTTACTGATCGCCGCCGATCGCGGGTGAAAAGCCGTGTCTTTGAAATCAAGCGCGCACTCCAAAGCCCGATGCAACGCTTTCCGTAACCTTGACGTAAATCGGGATCCCTATCCGAGATAATCGACATCGCACACCGCAATCTCACTATCTCTCGACACATACGCCTTCGCCAACCTCTCAAGTGAGTAATTAACCCTAACCGAATGAAGTGAGCTGATTTAGTCGACAATCCACAATTACCTGCATCGAGTCTTTCCCGCTTTCGGCGTAAGAGGTAATCCACTAACGAAATCCATAGTTATTCTTTCCCACTTCCATTGTGGAATCTTCATGGCCGAAGCAACCCCGACGGCAATCGATGCTCATCTTGACTCACGACATGTCGTGCACTTCCTACAAACCCCGCCACTTCTTTCTTCAGACCCGGCCACCAAAATTGCTCTCTTAGATCTCTATACATCTTGCTTCCTCCAGGATGCATAGCGTATGGGCCGCTATGTACGCCCCAAGAATCCTCTACCTCACTCAACGTCTTTCGCATACAAGCTCGCCTTGAAAACACAACACTCCATCACTAGATAAATCAGTAACCCTCCAAACCACCATCCTGCACTGAGACCTCGCGCACTCAAAACCTCATCTTCCAATGTTTCTCTCGACCGCTCAACCTAAGTAGGCTTAACTCGCAGCCTCCGCTGTACTTACTCCGCCATCATACAAACTCGGATGGGCAAACATCGCCTCTTAAGTCCAAACAACCTTACGGCTCAACGCGTCCGCCACCACATTAGCCTTGCTCGGATGATATTTAATCGAACAATCATAATCCTTGAGCAATTCAATCCATCTCTACGCCTCAAATTCAAATCCTTCCGAGTCAAAAGATACTTTAGACTCTTGTGATCTCGTGTAGACTATCGATCTCTCTCCGCATAAGTAGTGCCTCCAAATTTTCAAGGCGAAGACTACCGCTAACTCCAAGTCGTGCGTCGGATAATTGACCTCATGTGGCCTCAATCGCCGAGATGCGTAAGCCACAACCTTACCTTTCCGTGCATCAAAGACACAACCCAATCCCGTATGTGATGCATCGCAATACACGTGGAATTCCTTCCCAACCTCAAAGTTGAATTAAAACAGAGCTTCACCAAAATCTTCTTTAGTTTGTCGAAACTCTCCTGCCGCTTCTCACCCAAACAAATGGAACCCCTTTCCTTAACAACTTGGTCATTGGCGCCGCGATCAATGAAAACCTTCTACAAATCTTCTAGTAGTATCTCGCCAAACCTGTAAAACTCCGAATCTTAGCCATCGACTTAGGCGGCTTCCAATCCAAAATCGCCTCAATCTTCCGAGGATCTACCCTAATCCTCTCGTCGACACTACATGACCCAAGAATGTCACCTCCCCGAGCCGTAACTCGTGACTTACTAAATTTTGCATAAAGTCTGTTTTTCCCTTAGAATCTGCAGTACTATTCGCAAGTGTGCATCATGCTCCTCCTCTGTCTTTGAGTATACTAAGATGTCGCCAATAAAACCATTACGAATCGATCCAAATACTGCTGAAACACCCTATTCATCATATCCATGAATGCCGCCGCTGGCGCGTTAGTCAACCCAAACGGCATTACCGTAAATTCATAGTGCCCATACCGAGTACGTAAACGCTGTCTTGTGGATATCCGCCTCCTTCACCTTTAATTGGTGATACCTGCACCTTAAATCAATTTTTGAGAATACCGAAGCACCCTTCACTGATCAAACAAGTCATCTATCCATGCAACGGATACTTGTTTTTGATCGTCGACTTGTTCAATCAAGCGGTAGTCTATACACATCCGCATGGTACCATCTTTCTTCTTAACAAAGAGTATCGGCACTCCCAAGGTGAAACACTTGGCCTAATAAAGCCTCGATCCAACAACTCCTCGGATCTCGAGCCTTTAATTCCACTAACTCCTTTGGCGCCATCCTATACGGAGCAATAGACACTGGCGCAGTTCCGGGTAACAGATCTATCCCGAACTCTACCTCACGATCCGGTGGCAAACCCGGAAGCTCCTCAGGAAACACATCCGCAAATTCCCCAACTGTCCGAACTTTCTCTACAGCAGACTCTTTAGCCTCCAAGGCATACACATGAACCACATACGCCTCACAGCCCTTTCTGACCATTTTCTCAGCCTTCAGAGCAGATACCACATTAGATAAGTAATCTCTCCTATTACCTATCATAACCACTTCATCACCCTCCGACGCTTTAAGAACCATGCGCTTAGCCGCGCAATCCAACCTCGCCTGGTACTTAACCAACCAGTCCATCCCAAGAATCAGATCGAACTCCCCAAACGGCAGTTCCATTAGATCAGCCAAAAACACTACCCCTTGGAGTTCTAGGGGTACATCCTTAAACAGCTTATCTACAACTACAGAGTGACCTAGAGGGCTAATTACAGTCATCTGCCTAGGAGTAGTTTCAGAGTCTAAGTCCATGGTCTCTACTATACTACTAGCCACGTAAGAATGCGTCGAACCCACATCAATCAAAGCAAAGAAATGGAGAACCAAAGATCAAGAACGCACTGGGTTATGACGCCCGGTGCGCCACCCTCCTCTCGGCGCCGCCGCTGCATACACTAACCCAGCCGTCTCGCCTCGATTACTCGCACCTCGCGCCTGCTCCACGGCCCCGACGTAACCATTACCTCCTCTCGCCATAACCACGACCCCTCGCGGTGGCGGTCCATTATTCTGAATCGAGTACGACCGACTCTCGATCAACCCTAGCCAACTTACGCGACAGTCCCTCACACGATGATCCAATGAGCCACACTCAAACACCCTTTTCCACCGGTCCAACATCCTCCCCAATGATATTTCCCACAACGGTTACATCTGCGGCGGTCCCCGACTAGCAAGTAACAAACCTACTGATCGATTCGCCCACTCGCCTAGCCCTTTCTCGAGGATTCCACGATGACCCGTAAGATCCAAAACTCCTCTTATGTCTGTTCCTATCCATGCCCTGCCTTACCGACTCCTTCACTCCCTCAGCTACCTTAGCCTTCTCAACCAGGACAGCAAACTCTCGCTCCTGCTGTGGAGCAATCAGCAGTCTTAATTCATCTCTCAGACCATCCTCAAAACGAACACACCTCTCGTGTTCAGTGGCCACAATGCCCCTAGCATACCGACTCAGCCTCAAGAACTCCGCCTCGTACTCTGACACACACTTACTCCCCTGAACTAACCTCAAAAATGCTTTTCACTGTGCATCGATGTAGCTAGCTCCAATGTACTTTTTCTGATAAGCAGCCTTAAAATAATCCCACGTAAGATCCTCATCGCAAAGACTTTTCCGAACCGTGAGCCACCACTGGTATGACTCATCCCGAAGAAGCGATACTATGCCCTTCAGCTTCTCCTCAGCAGTCAGGTCTAAATCATCCATGACCCGCTCTGTCGCCTCCAGCCAATACTCAGCCGTGCTGGGCGCAACACCAGAAACACCTCGAAATACCTCAGCCCCGTTCGCCCAGAGTCGCTCAGGCACAGATTTCCTGACTCCTGCGCCTCCACCTACTCCAGCTACCCTTTCCAAAACCCGCAGCATCGCCTGCGACACTGCATCATCCCCAGTTTGATCTTGAAACTCACCACCTCCAGCTGGTGGCGGTACCGGTATCTCATTCTCTGACCCCTGACCAGATCCTACGGGTTCTGAAACTATCGTCCTACCACGACCTCGTCCACGACCGCGTCCACCTCGAGCACTCATGACTAAAATCTCTACGTATCTGATTTAGGAGTTTTATGCATCAGTAATTATTCCACTATTTTAATAGCAAAGTCTTATGAATATTAAAGAAGCTTTGTTTCCGCGAGTTCACAGAATCCTATCAGTTTTAGTTTCTACAGTAATCCACTATTGCTAATCATACAATCCCATCAATATCAAAATCACAGGCAATAGTGAGGGGTACTTACCTGGGCGAACTGGTGCCGGAGACTCGGTGCCATGCCTTTTTCAACCACATATTTAAAAACAAAACTCTTAAAACAACTTTTCAAAACATTTTGGGCCTCGGGCCCACAGCCGAGCCTTTGAACTTGGCTCTGATACCACAATTGTAACACCCCAAACCCGGTCAATACACCACGACCGAATCTGGCATGTTACGGGGAAAATCGTGTTTGAGGGGTTAGGTTTCAGGTTAAAGATTCGATGAGAAACTCTTTGTCATATTTAATACTTGTCGAAATCTTGGGCATGATTGCTTTGTCATATTTTAATGTCTTAGGGTGATACCTGATGGTAAAGTTTAAAACGTATCGCGTTGTAGTTTGAAAACCTCATCTTTCCAAGTTTTATCCAATATTAGTCCAATTCTTTGTTAAGGCATATTTAAAATCCAATACAAGCATGTAAATAACAAAAAGATAAAGTTAAAAGGCCTTTTACAATCCAAAATAAAAACCCAAGTGAAAATAAATAAAATATAGCACCAAGTTTTAAAACAGTGCAACCTCGATTTTTATTCATGGCATGAGCACCTCGAGTCCACCCCGGCTCCATGTCCGCAACTAAGTGTCACCTGAAATGATAAGGGAGAAGGTGAGTCGCAAGACTCAGTGCATAAATCCCCCTCCCAGTATATGCAACATACCAACACACATCATACTAAAGCAATACAATCAATGCACCCGATCCTAACCATCCATATCACCTTTCTACCCCGTGTGGTACCAAACCACTGGTGGTGCCAAACCACTGGTGACCCAAAGTCACGATATCCATCAATGTGGTGCCAAACCACTGGTGACCCAAAGTCACGAATAATCCAATGATGGGGCCAACCCATCGTGTGATACCAAATCACCGGGCGTCAATCCCAGTATCTCAACCGTGGGGCCAACCCATCGTGGTACGGCCACCGGGACGAGACGCTATGAGGTGCCAAACCTCCGTGTCCCAAAGACACAATGTGATACCAAATCACCGTGACCGAAGTCATTTAATCCAATGATGGGGCCAACCCATCGTGTGATACCAAATCACCGGGCGTCAATCCCGTATAATCAATCGTGGGGCCAACCCACCGTGGTACTAAGCCACTGGGACGACGCCGAGGTGCCAAACCTCCGTGACCCAAAGTCACAAAATATCATCTCATGGTACCAAACCACCGGAGGTGCCAAACCTCCGTGTCCCAAAGACACGGATATCATAATTCCCCCTCCTCTCATATCACCCATACATGTCATATCGATGCAAATCATGTAAATCATGCAATCATGCTAATATGTTTAATATCGCATCTCATATCACATACCTCAGCAATCATGATATCATATACCATTAATAGAACTCGTAATGAAACGGACTTACCCGGATCCGTACACATACCCCATTGGGTACCATATCCATCAACCATATTGTTTTGATCTTAATAGGCAAAACAGTTATTAAACATATCACTAAGTAGATAGTGTGTTAGTCTACACACCTGTTCGAACACAAGCTTTAACCAAAGAACCGATCTAAGACCCTCGATAGCCTCGACAACCTTGCTCCTATAATCGGCCAAACAGGAGATTAGCATCCTAGGCCATTCGGCCAAAACAGAACATACCAAAAAGGGTCAACACTTGAAACCCGAGACCTACCTACACGCTTTAGAACACTAGCCAACACCACCAAGTGCTCCTGCTTCACTTCCCTACAATCGGCAATCAATAATAATAATAACCTTAGGCTTAAACGAATACCAACCAAATAGGCTGCTAAAACAATCCCTTACCACTACTTACTCAACGATCGACCAAAGAACCGAGGCTACGCTTGACTGCTTCGAAATCCTGGATGCCCTATGCCAAAACGATTCCAAACAAACGATCAATACACTACCAAACAAACGTCAAAGCTAACTCTTACCCTTGTAGATGTCAACAGAGAACAGAGAACAGACCATAAGGCATTCGGCCTTACCTATTTACCTTCTCCAACGCTTGAAAACAAAACTCAAAAGCAATCCACACCACACTTAGATTCGGCCATAGCGCAAAATTGAAAGGGAAGGGGATATTCGGCAACACAAGGGAGAGAGTCGGCTAGGAAACAAAGCAAGCTTCGGTACAAGTTTCAAGAAGAAAGAAAAAGGTACGAGAGGAAGAAAATGACCATTCGGCTTAGCACAAGGAGAAAAGAGAAAAGAATGGTGAGAAGGTGTATGGTTCGGCCAAAGAACAAATGAGGTAAAAGCTTGAGGGCTCAAAAGCATTCGGCTACAACACTTTAGGAGACACAAATGCAAACTTTCGGCAAGGTGAAGGTTACTTGGGATTTTCAGTTTTGGCTACAAGGAAATAAAAGAAGAGGGTTTTCTTTTACTCACTTTCGGCACAAGACTAGGGGAAGACTCAAAGGAATTCGGCACCAAAAGGGATGGAGAAACAATTTCGGCAAAGGGAACAAATGGGGAAAAAAAACTAAAAGGGTGAGCACCCCCTACTTATACTACTAAGGTTTCGGCACCCACCTAACACCCTCCAACAACGCCGAAATTGCCCTCCTTAAGCACCCCATAACCGGCCACTAGCTCCCCTCCTCCTAAAATTCGGCCACATCTCCCCCAAACACTCCACACCACCACTTCAAATTATTTTGAACAAGTCCACTTCCTACAATCACTCTCCACCCACCATTTGAGCATTTGACTTGGTCTTAGGAAGAGTTTGAACTGCCTACAACTCCTCCCCTCCATGCCGTCAAAATGAGAGCAAAAATGTGGGATTTTCGCAACTTGAACACAAGACCTCCTCCCCTGCAAGTGACGCCAAACACAAGCTCCAAGTGGCGCATGCTTTGCCATCTTACTAGCTCAACTCTTGTGCTAACTTTTCACCAAAGAATACTTATTAACCCCTTGACTTCTTTAGCTCCTCTCACCTAAGCCTAAAACTGAAATTTTTCCTACCTCTCAGGCTTACACCTAGCTTACAACTAAGCCTCAAAACATCAAAAAAACAACATAGCAGGCCAATAACATGCAAACAATGCCATAACAAAATGGCCCCTAACCCAGGATATTACAGAAGTACTCGTCCACGAAAGATTATTCTCTAAGTGGTACATATTATGATTCGTATTCAAGGCGAAGCAAAGAGACTAACGAGTGTGAAGCCTACTACGGTGATGAACACAAAAGCACGAGTTTATCGTCATATGATTCAACGATGTTCCGTACGAAAAATCTTTCACGAAGTATCGATCGTGACATCTATGAGAATATTGCTTCGATCTTAAAATCAAACCCATCCATTTTTTATTGTTTTTAATCTTCCTCTTGTTGTACTCAAAATGAAAAAGAAAAATCAAAAGAAAAAGAAAACGAGAGTGAAAAAGAAGAAAAAGAAAATAAAGAGAAAGAAATTGAAAAAGAGTTCGTGAGAGAGAAAGAAGTAGAAAAAGAAATCGAGGGAAAAGAAAATAAAAATGAGAAAGAAGAAAAAAAGATTGAAAAAGAAAGAAAAGAAAAAGAGTTGGAAAAAGAAAAGCGAGAACAATATGAGCAAGAAAAAGAGAGTGGTTTTTCAGCTAACTCTTTGGACTTTTGTTCTTCTTCTGTGTCTTCATTTCAGGTGCCCAACGTATCGCACGATGATTTCCAACTGCAATACCTTCCCGATGAGCGACGTTTTCCTGTGATCAATAAAGGTAAAATTGAAAACAAAGTCAAACCACATGAAACTGAAGGTAAGGAAGGTAAGTGTTTTGAGAAAATTCCGTCTCCACTAAATTTTGCTAATGAATGTGAATATGTGGATAATACCGTCATTTGCCATTCCTCCATCCCTTGTGATAATTTAAATGATGGTAAGACGAATACATTTCATCATTGTGTTGCAAAGCATGAAAGTGGAGTAACGAATGTTCAAGACTTGATAAGGTATGATGATGACTTTTCTTTTAATCCCAATTTTTTTGATTGTGGATATTACGAGATTTGTTCGTTGTCTGATACGAAATCTTTGAGTTTGTGTAAATCGGTTTTGAAACATGTTAAGAGATTTGATCGATCGATTTTGAGTTTGCACAATTCATATTGGTTTAACATGTTCGTTTCATCGAAACCAGTGTCCCATCTTGACTTAAATAGTCAAACCTATGTTTTTAAACCGGGAATTCATTCTGATCTGCGTTGTGGGAAATTCAAGTATCACCTGGTAAGTTTGAAAGACTACTATCTTTTTGATACTTGGTTTTTGAGTAATGTGACGAGATTTGTTCATTTTGTTTTCAATTTTTATTCGCTCTTTAAATAAATTTTGTGGTTGTACATGGAATTCGTGTACATGGAGTTCCCATTTCGTTTAGAAAAGATTGATGCACGAGCAAAGCCACGACTACACTACGATTCTGAGGAGCGAAGGTTTGTGCTAACGGAGAAAGGTAAAGTCGATAATTTTCTTTCTACTCCCGAAGGTAAGACACTTGAGACCTATGAATTCCTTTTGTTCTCTTCTGATGGTGATCAACATCATGTTAATGATTTCATTTTTGCAAAACATTTAGATCATGAAATGCTTAGCTGTTCTAATTTACTTGCTCATGATTTATCTGTTTCAGATATTGAAAGAACACATGATGCTGAATTCATTTTTATAAAGCATTTAGATCTTATTATGTCCAAATGTTCCATTCTGCCTTTTGATGGTCTATTTGCTTTAATGATTGATGAAAAGATACTTGTGTTCGATAATCGTTATAATTCATGTGCAAGTGATTTCATATATCCCTCAATACAAAATTTGGTTGTTTCATGTCGAGTATCAAATGCACTTTTTCATCTATTTGCTTGTGACGATCATATATATCATTTGATGTGTTACTCGCATGATAATGTTGTTTTAAGGACTCTGTTAAAATTGTACGCATGTTTTGAAGTCTATTCGCTTTTGTTGCAAAAAGTTGATAAGGCTTTGTTACTTTTATCTGATAAAGTGTTTATGCCCGTTTGCGTGCAAACTAGTTGTTTTGTTTTGCTTATGTTCGGCTTGCACGAGTGTTTGTTAACTTGTGGTTACCTTTTTCAGGTACTACGATTATCATCCGTCCCGTTTGATCAAGGAAAGTCGAGCAAGGAGAATTTTGTTCGAGACAACCAACAGGTCGATTCGAGGACGAATCCTCTTGAAGAGGGGAGGGATTATACGGGCACGCCCGGGGCACCACCCTTTTGCAAAGTGACGAAGCTTGGATCAAATGCCCCAAGTGCCGTGAAGCTGATATGCACTTTGGTGCATTTTTAAATTGAGCCGGATTAGTCTATTTGGGCTCGATTTGAGCTCATTCGAGCTCGTTCCAGCTCATTGAGCTGATTGCATATATTTAATGCTTTAAAATAAATTAAACATTTATTTTATTTATTTTTCTACAGCCCATTAATGTGTCTAATATTTTATTTAGTGTCTAAAATTAATTTGTCTTAGTCTAAATTAATTTACCACATTTTTATTACATGTTTTAAGTGTTTCAGTTCAAAAATTAATGTGCAGATTTTTGTTTCTATTAGGGGGCTGCCGAATTTATTTGATGTCCTAATGGAGTCTTTAATCTGTCCAAAGTGTCCATAAAGGTGTCCTAGAGTGTCTACCCGAATTTAGACATGCTATTAATGTTTGTCTCATGTTTAATGAGCCGAAATTAAATGCATGCTACTTTTTGTGTCCAGCCGAAATTAATGTTTTGTTTCGTGAATTGCAGCACATTAAAGGACATGCATGGGTGGCACATTCATTAAGTTGTTGGAGCCTTTTAATCTCTCCAAGATCGAAATTAATGGGAGAATAAATGGCTGCTACCTCTTGAAGTATCCAAGGACAAAAAGTCTCCTTTTCAAAGTGCTTTTTCGAGTAAAGCAATGGACATTGCTTTGAATGCATTTCGTGGAAACCCAAGAAGCATGTTGGCCGAAATTAATGAGCTGCTGGTTGGGACGGCACTAAGGGTTGTTAGCATGCTGGGAACATCATTTATTGTGATGTTGGACCTTGGTTGGGCGGCAATTAAATGCCATTGAATCTGATTCCTTTTTTTCAAACAAGCTGGCCGAATTAATGAAGAGATGGGGCATTAATTTACTGCATAATTAATGAGAAGTTGGAGTACCTACAAGGCATGGTCGGCAGCAATTAAATAAGCTGATTGTTCAGCTTTCAAAGCACATCTTCGTGAATAACAAAGAATTAAAGATGACTAGGGTGCTTCGTGAAAAGGAAAGGACAAAGCATTAAAGAGAACCGAATTTAATTTGTTGCTGGTTGCTTCTCCATGCGTGGGGAGTGTTTTAAAAGTTGAAATGGAATTTTCGGGAAGGCCTTTCACGTCCCAATGCAGCCTAGGACAAAGTATGTCCATTCGGGTTACCAAGACACCCCTTTCAAGTCCCAAGGCCTAATGTTCAGGTATATTTCAGCCCCTTGACGTACCCAAAGTCTCCACATGGACTTGGACGAATTTTTGGACCATTAAACTTCTATAAACCCGACCATTGGAGAGCCATTGATGCCAAATACATTCAGCCGAATATTACAAGCTTACAAGGCCACATTCAGCCGAATTTTGCTAAGCAAACTAAGAGACTTTGTTCTAGATTTTTCCAGCTTATTCTAGCTGAAATTTACTTAGTAATTAAGGGATTTATGACCATTCGGCTAGCCCTTTCATAAGCCTATAAATACTTATTATTTTGCATTTTGTAAGTTGGTTAATCTTTGATAAAAATATTTATGAACTTTAGTTCATTGAGTGAGTTTATCTCCTCTTCGACTTCGTACAAGTTTCATAGACTTATCGAGCCGTGCTTGTGGCGTCTATCACTTGCTCTTCAATTTAACTATACCATTGGTTCTTATCAATCTTGATAACGGGTCTTTGGTCCATATCAATTTCCATATTACCACCTTATACAAATATAGAACCCGGGGTGACACATATTTATGTTGAATCGATTCTTTGTTTAAGTTCAGTTCTATCCATCTCCAACAGATATCATCTTATCATTACTTATTTACTTTTTCCTTAAACCGATAACCTTTATTATCCTTATTTCTTTCTAGCACCAAACCCGAACCTATCCTTCCATCATCTAAGCCGTTTCTTTCATTTTCCATCCTCCATGCCTAACTTAAACCATTTCTAAACAAATTCATTCAAGAGCTTCTGTAACACCCTGATTTAGGGGTTATGCGTTTGGAGCATAACCCGAGTGTTTAGTAGGCTTAGGGTCATGTTGGAGGAATTTTGAGGGGTTTGGAGAACCCTAGAAGGTAAGGGATGACTTAGGAAATTTTAAAAGTCAGGGGCATTTTAGTGTAAAAAGGGGAAATAGGGCAAGAAGGCCTTAAAATAATTTTATGGAGTTTAGGACACAAGAAAGACTTTGGCAAAGTGGCGATTGAGGCGCTGCTTGGGGGGCTTTGGAAGGTGGCGCCTAAATGAGCAAGGGTTCGAGTCCAAGCGGCAGCATTTTGGTTTTATTTTTATGAGTCGAGGGACTGGGCTAGGTAGGCCTTAAGAATAAATGTCCAAGTTGATGGACATGAAAGTCCAATTGGGAGAAGTGGCTCTTGGGCGCTACTTAGGCGCTGGAGAGGAGGAGAGGTCGCGGTTTCGAGGGCCTGCAGAAGCATTTGGCGTTTTATTTTCCGTTTTTAGGGCGTTGGGCTTTGTAAGGCCTTAAAGGTATGTGGCGAGGGATTCGGACAAGAAAGATGGGCTGGTGGAGTGGCTAGCGTGCGGCGCTTAGGTGCTGGAGGAGTGATAAGGCGCGGGTTCGAGCGCCTTGAGCTGCGGATTAGCATTTTTATTTTTCTCGGTGGTGATGGGCTCGTTTAGAAAGGGTTTAAAATAAAATGCTGGGGGATTCTAGCATAAAAATCAAGGTGGCCCAAGTGGCCTGGGCGCTACTTAGCAGTGAGGTTCCCCAGTCCCGTGTTCGAATCTCGGGAAAATGAGGTGGATTGGTTTTATTTTTGTTGTTTGCCGATTGGGGGTATTGGACAGCACATGGGGAGGGGCTTCAAATGGATAAAGATTAAGATTAATTTTGGTTTTAATTCGGCTGAAGGAGAATTATTAGATTATTCTTTTATTTTATTTTTTTAGTTGATAAAGGTATAGAATAAGAAGGGAATTTGAATTAGAATAAAAGAGGTTTTGGTGGTGTTGGAATTCGGCTGGAGTGATAAGGGTGGGTTTTGGTTTTTGATAATTGTAAGAGTATTTTTAATTAGTTAAGATTAGTAAATAGAGATAATGGTGGCTGATGGTTTATTATTTATTATTTAGATTAAGTGGAATTATTATTATTATTTTTTTAAAATAATAATGGGATAATATGAGCATTTTTTTTATTGGAGGATGATATGAGTTTTTTTAGGATTATTATAGGAGATAATCAAGGATATTATGAAGATTAAAAGAATTATTATTATTGGATTATTAGTGAAGTGTTCAAGTGGAATTAAATTAGTGAGGTGTTGGCCAAATTTTGGAGACTTCAAGGGGGGTTGGCCGAATGCTATAAATAGGGGAGGGGGGAGTGCTAGTTGTTCATCAAGTCTTTTGCCTCTCCCTCTTGGTGTGCCGATTTCTCCTTTGGCCTTTGTAGCCAAATAATTCTTCTGTTTTAATCCCTTGGTAGCCGAAATTTCTCCTCTTTTATTAGTTGCACCTTGGCCGAATTCTAGGTGTGGATCTCTTCGGATTCTTCTCCTTAATCGTTGGTAGTCAAGATTCGGGTGTGGTCGGTTGCAAAAAGGACCATTCCGTAGTCCTGAGATTTGATTGGAAATCAAATCAGCCTTGAGGAGCGAGGATATTTAGGAACATAGATCAATTCTCCGGGATTCAGGATATTTTGGTAAGCAATATTTGGTAAAGGTTCAACATTTAGTTTATAACCTGGAGGTTTAACCCGTTTATCTGATTAAGTGACTTTCGATGGAGGCGAATACCAGTCAAGGTGGGCAAGGGAAAGTCCCCATCCCAAAGTTCAAGAAGAGATCCGTTTCTGCTGTTCGAGATTGGCCACCAGGGTGTGGGCCAACAGCAAGAAACGTTAGGCAAAAAGCCGTAGTTTCGCTAAACGATAGCGTCGAGGATCGAGAGTCTAGAACTCCTAGTAATAAGGTGTGTAACTAACCCACTGTTTCCGGGTTTTATGTGTGTTATATGTTTTACTAACAAGTGCAGTAACGAGTGTGCCATATGTACCCCTAAAGGGTATAGCGATGATCAGGTTAGTATCGAACCTGTTGCGATGTGATTACTTGCTTGTATATGAGTATGTTTATGGATGTTAATAAGCATGTGCATGCATTATCATGAATATAATTTATGTGGCATGTGCATGGGTGGGATATGAAAAGAAGGTACGGGTGTACTTCGAGTACGTGGTTGATGTCAGCTTTGTGCTACATCGTGGATTGGCGCTGACTGAGGTCGCGTTGTGGATCTTTGCGATTTAGTTCGCGTGGTTACCTTGATTGATATGGGCTTTATGCCATATCGTGGCTTGATGGATTGCTGTGTGCTCCATCGTGGTTTGATGTTGGCTATACGCTACATCGTGGATGGCATTGGTTGCCTTTTTGGAGGGAAAAGGAGAGGGTGACTCGATAGTCCCTCGTGTGTGGTAGTAAATTTGGATAAGGGGTGTGTAGCGGATGGACCCTAGGTTGGGTTGGGAATCATGTTGCATTGTTTTTGTGATAATATGGAAATGGGCCAAGCCCAATATGACATGTGGATAGGTATGTTTTGGAAACATACGTGGAAATGGGCCAAGCCCAGATGATATATGGTTTATTGAGAAATGGGCCAAGCCCAGTATGTGATGTGATTTGAATGTGGGCCAAGCCCAGATTGTGGTAATTGTTAAAATGAATAAATATATTACTCTTTGCATTTGATAATTGGGATATTATGTGGCTAGCATGTGGGTGGATTTCAGTGGTTAACTTACACACTGAGTCATTGTGACTCACCCAACTTTTTAACATCGCAGGAGTCATGATTGATCAGACCGGGTTGGAGTGGATACAAGGTGGCCCATGCAGAAACAGATTTTCATGCAGAAGTGGACGTTTTGAATATTTTTATTTGAAGCTTTTTAATTCAAAGTACTTGGTTTACTTATTTGATGTAATAAGGGTCACTTTTGATTAAAGTACGCTATTTATAGTTGTTAAAGGTTATAACGTATTTAGCAATATTTTTTACAAAAGAGTTATATTATAGTAAATTATAATAAAGTTTTAATTCATCCCAAGCATATATTACTTAATAATTTTAAATGGACATGACTTTACCGAAGATAATAAACTTTCATGTTTTAAATTCTAAGTAAAGAAACATATTTTCACTAACATAACCAGATTCGGTCGTAGTGAATAGGCCGGGTTTGGGGATGTTACAGCTTCCACAACTCAACCCTAGTTCCTATTCTTTTTCTGAAGGCTTGATTTATTCCTCGTAGACGATTGGGCAAATTCGCATACTTTTCGACTCTTCCTGAGGCGGACTGTATCAGCTATAGTTGTTAATTGTGCATGAAATGTGTTGGTAGATTTCTTATAGAATTGACACTAAGTGAGTGGCATTTTGGCCTTGCAAATGGCCTATGATGTCACACGGTTGTGGCACATGGGCGTGCCTAGTGACCGTGGAGCTAAGTCAGTAGCTAGCCTAAGAGAACACGGCCAAGACACACGGGTGTGTCTAGTAGCCGTGTGAAAAAGTCAGTATATGGCCTAAGAGTACACAGCCTTAGGACACGGGGTGCTGGGTGGCCGTGGGTGTAAAGTCAGATTCGACCACGGCCAAGGTACACAGGCGTGCTTGGTGGCTGTGGAGTTAAGTCAGATTCGACCACGGGGAGGACACACGGGTGTGTCCAGCAGCCGTGGAAGGTACACGGCCTGCCTACATGGGCGTGTAACCCCTGAAACTTAGAAAAGTTTTAAATTTCTGAGAATGTCTGTATGTGATTCGATTTAGTCCCGACCCAGTTTATAAGTATGTTTTAGGTCTCGTTGACTGTATTAAGGGACATTATGTTTGAGATTGATGGATGAATGTATGAACTTCTGAAAATGTTTTCGATCTGTCCGGTAACGCCTTTAACCCTAATCCAGTGATGGATACGGGTTAGGGGTGTTACACGAACCGTATCATCTGGGATCAGAGCTACAAAACGAGGAGTCCCGACGATGTTCGTGAAGCCGGAATAGGTTCGTGTTTGTAATAAAAAAAGTTCGAACAAAAAAAATTCAAGTTGAAATTTTTGTTTCTTGTATTTCATTATAGTGTATTTGAAGTAAAAAAAAAGAATTATGAAAATTTGAAAAGAAAAATACGAATATAAAAAAAAGTCAAAAAAAAAGAAGTGTGAAGTTTTGCAAGTTCTTGTTTCGTTCATCCTTCTTACCCCCACTCCTTCAAAACCACAACGCCCCCACACCCAAATTTTTTTTCTCTTTAGTTTTAGCCTACCCGATACACCCGTATACGTTTTTCCCTTGTTACTAATTTTTGTAGCCGACCCTCTGATACGGGCACGCCCGGGGCACCCACGAATTTCAAATTGAAGGAGCTCGGGTCGAATGTTCCAAATGCCGTGAAGTTGATATGCACTTTGTTGCATTTCCAACTTGAGCCGGATTAGTCCATTTGAGCTCAATTTGAGCTCACTCGAGCTCACTCCAGCTCATTGAGCTGATTGCTTAAATTTCATGCTTTAAATAAATTAAACCTTTAATTTATTAATTTTGCTACAGCCAATTAATATGTCTAAATAATTTATTTGGTGTTGAAATTAATTTGTCTAAGCCTAAATTAATTTGTTTCATTTTATTACATGTTTTAAAGATGTCTTAAAGCTAAAATTAATGTGAAGATTTTTTATTAAAATTAGGGGCTGCCGAATTTAATATGTGTCCTAGGTGTGTTTAATGTGTCTAAAGTGTCCATTAAGGTGTCCGAGTGTGACCAGCCAAATTTTAGACATGTTATTAATGTTTGTCTCATGGTTTATTAAGCCGAAATTAATGCATGTTGCTACTTTTCCAGCCAAAATTATTAAGTCACTAAAGCCCCTTTGTTTCGTGAATTGCAGCAGCCATTAAGAAGCTTCCTGGTCGAATTCAATGAAGTGTTGGGCATTAAATTTGCTGCATGTATAGGGCTTGGGATGGCAGCAACTTAATGGGCAGTAAGCATGCATGGACGTCATTAAATGGAGTGTCTAGCATGAATGACGAAATGAATGCAAGGGGACAATTATCCTTTGATTAAATATATATGAACTTTGTTCATCGAGTGAGATTTTTCTCCTCTCTATCTTTCGTAAGAGTTTTGATCCCGACTTATCAAGCTTTACTTGTGGCGTTAGTCCTTTCTCATCCATCAATTTATACCATAGGTTCTTATCTTTATAGATAACATGTCTTGGTCCATATCTTCGTTTTCCATATTTCCACCTTGAACCATATAGAAACCGGGGTAGCACTTACTAGTGTTAAATTATTTCTTCGTTCAAGTTTACTTATCAATTTCCATAAACTATCTTTACTAAATTTATCTCCCTTCAATTTTCCTTGAACCGAAAACCTACATCATCCAAATTTCTTCCTATCACTAAACCCGAACCTATCCTCCGATTAACTAAAACCGTTTCCATCATTCTTTCAAACCTCCATTCCTAACTTAATTTCCTCTTCTAAACAAATTCATTCAATAGCTTCCGCAAATTCGACTATATTTCCTAATATTTTTCGAAGACACATCGTAGACGATTGGGCAACTCGTATACTTTTTGACTCATCCCAAGGCGGGCCGTATCACCCTCAAGCCACAATAAGTCTTTCGAAATGAAGTACGAATTTATGAGAGTGAGGTTGAGTGGTAAAAGGAACTAGTGTACTCATTAGACAAAAAGCCATAAAACGAGTGAAAAACACGAGTGGAGTGATTTTTTTTTCTTTGTGAGTGACTTGTGAGTTTTTGTAGTAAGGTATTTCAATTTTTCTCTATTTATTTTTTATAACATTGTCTTTCAGCAATAATCATGCTTCAAGACGAATTCACAACCGATGACTTCCACTACTTGGTGAAAGAAATGGACCAAATGCTCGAAAGAAAGTTAAGTCCACTAAAAAAGCGTTTGGACCGAGTGGAAGAAAAAGCTCGATGGAATCAAAGCATACCAAGTCGAGAAACGGAGTTGCAACCATCTCGAAGATCCACTTTCGAAGACTATTCGAGAAGAGACTATCATCGAGACTCCTACTCAACAAGGCCTCCGAGACAACGAGAAGAAAGCTACAAGTATGAGGCTCTTCGACATCATGAACGAGAAAGTACGAGCTACTCTTCGAACGTTTCAAAGGTGTCACGCGCGAAGAATCTTCCACGAAGAATCAATCGTGATATCTATGAGAACATTTCCTCGATCTTTGAGGCAAATCCTTATATTTTCGATACTTTTGTAGCCTCTACAAGTTGTAAAGAAAGTGAAAAAGAAGAAAAAGAAACCGAGATTGTGAGAGAAAAAGAAAATAAAGAAAAAGAAATTGAAAAAGAAATCGAGAGAAAAGAAAATAAAAATGAGAGAAAAGAAAAAGAGCTTGAAAAAGTAGAGCTAGAAAAAGAGAGAGTTGGTTCAACTAACCCATTTGAAGTTTGCTCTTCTTCTGTTTCTTCATTTCAGGTTCCCGATAAATCGCACGATGACTTTCAACTCCAATACCTTCCCGACGAAAGACATTTTCATATGATCGACAAAGGTAAGGTTAAAAATTTGTCCCATGAGATTGAAGGTAAGGAAGATAAGTGTTTTAAAATGACTCAATCTCCACCAAATTTTTCTAATGATTGTGAACTTGTGAATGATATCGTCATTTGCCATCCCTCGATCCATTGTGATATTTTACATGATTGTAAGGCGAGTTTATTTCAAGAAAATCATTGCGTTGCACAGTGTGAAGGTGGAGTAACATATATTTGAAAAATGCAAGATTCGATTAGGTATGACGATGACCTTTCTTTTAATCCCAACTTGTTTGATTGTGGGTATTACGAGATTTGTTCATTGTCTAATACGGAATCTTTGAGTTTTTGTAAATCTATTTTGAAGCACGTCAAGAGTTTTGATCGCTCGATCTTGAGCATGCACAATTCCTATTGGTTAAACATGTTTGAATTAAAGAAACCATTGATACATTTTGACTTAAATAAACAAACGCACGTTTTTAAATCGGGAATTGTTTTTGATTCATTTTGTAAGAACGTCAAGTATCATCAATTGTGTGTGAGAAGATCCTCTTGTTCCGATACTTGGTTTTTGAGTGACGTTGCGAAATTTGTTCATTTTGTTTTCAATTTTTATTCACTTCTTAAACAACAGGTCGATTCGAGGACGAATCGTCTTGAAGAGGGGAGGGATGATACGATCACGCCCGGGGCACCCACAAATTTCAAATTGAAGGAGCTCGGATTGAATGTTCCAATTGTCGTGAAGTTGATATGCACTTTGTTGCATTTCCAACTTGAGCCGGATTAGTCCATTTGAGCTCAATTTGAGCTTGCTCGAGCTCACTCCAGCTCATTGAGCTGAATTGCTTTAAATTTAATGACTTTAAATAAATTAAGTCTTTAATTATTTATTTTTCTACAGCTAATTAATGTCTAAATAATTTAATTTGTGTTGAATTTAATTTTTCTTAGGCTAAATTTAACTTGTCACATTTTATTGCATGCTTTTAAGATGTCAAGTTTTAAAATTTAATGTGCAGATTTTTTTTTTAGTTTAAGTTGCTGTCGAAAATTCAATGTGTCCTAATGGTGTCTTTAAGTTGTCTAAAACGTCCATTAATGTGTCCATAGCATGTATTTAATTATATTCAGCTGATTAGGCTTGATTTAATGTGAATTCATGGCCTTTGTAGGTTCAGCCGAATCTATGGAGCACATTTAAGAGATACATGCACCTAGGTGCAATGTACTTGGCCGAATACATCAATGAACCTTGGAGGTGCATGGAACGGCTGGAAGCATGCATCATGGCAGCCAACTTTTGGCTATTCAAGACCCCATTCGGCTAGAAAGAAGGCTAAGTGCATGGGTTAAGTTCATGAAGGTTTTCAAGCTGAAATTAAAATTGGCAGCAGCTTATTTAATTCCCTAGGGGCTGTTCGTGCAATGCAAAAGACAAGGGAGTTTTGAAGGCTGAATTAAACACATGCAAGCCATTTAAAGTCACATTTTAATGCTGGTAATTATTCAAACACAAGGAGCAGCTCATCCTAAAGTTTGACCGAATCTGGACATGTCTTTTCGGCTCCTATGCTGTCCAAATGCATTCAGTTGTTTCCTTCTCTATTAAGATGATCTTAGAACGTCCCAAATGGCTGAATTTACACATACAAGAGAGCTATTCATCTTCATCATTATTGTTGGACACTTTTCAGCCAAAAGAGAGCTAATTAACAGCCCAATTATTGCATGGGACGAACCTAGCTGCTGCATGCATTTTTAAGTGTCACAAAATTCATTTTCCCTTCTACAAAAATGCCCCTTGATGTCCCAAGAAGCTGCACATGGACGAATTTTTCTTCAATAAACATGGCTATTGACGTTCCAAGAGGCTGAATTTGGAGCTTGGCCATTGACCTTCTTCAAGCATTCAACTTACCAAGTAATTGATCCATCTAGAAGCTGTCCATTAGTCTCCCATTCAGCCGAATCTGCCCATGGGACTTTAAGGAGTTTATTCCAGATTTTTCTAGCATTTAATGGCTGAAATTAAACTTAGTTATTAAGGGTTTTATGTCCATTTGGCTAGCCCTTTCATAGGCCTATAAATACCTTGTTATTTTCTTTTGTAAGGGACTTTTGTCAATTTATGAAATTATATGAACTTTGTTCTTTGAGTGAGTTTATCTCCTCTTCATTTTCGTACAAGTTTCTTATACTTATCAAGCCAAGCTTGTGGCGTCTATCACTTGTTCTTTCATCAAACTATACCATCGGTTCTTATCTTTCTAGATAACGGGTCGTGGTCCATCATCGATTTCTATAATTCCACCTTAAACATTATAGAAACCGGGGTGACACTTGATCGTGTTGAATCATTTCTTGTTTAAGTCCTACTATCCATCTCCATCAACTATCACTTATCATCTATCATTTATTTTCGTTTGTTAAACCAAACCATTCAGACACCATCTTCATTACTTCCATCCTTATAGCCGAACTTATTCTTCCATCATCTAAACCGTTTCCTTAATTTCCTAAACCTCCATTCCTAACTTAATTCCATTTTCTAAACAAATTCACTTAAAGCTTTCGCAAACTTGAATATAAGTTCCAATATTTTCCTGAAGGCTTATTTTTCTCCTCGTAGACGATTGGGCAACTTGCATACATTTGGACTCACCTGAGGTGGACCGTATCATCTAGTATCAGAGCTACAAAACAAGGATTTTCGATGACATTCGTGAAGCCGGAAGTTGGTTCGTGAGTTAAAAAAATTCAAAAAAAAAATTCCAAGTTGTAATTTCGTTCCAATTGTATTTATTTTCATGCATTTGAAGTGTTAAAAACACGAAAATTCAAAAAAAAAATCGAAGTTAAAAAAAAGTGTGAGAAGTTTTGCAAGTTCTTGTTACGTTCATCCTTCTTACCCCCACTCCTTCAAAACCACAACGCCCCCACACCCAAATTTTTTTTTGTTTTAGCCTACCCGTACACCAAACAATATCCCTTGTTACCCACTTTGTAGTCGACCCTCAAGCCGTAATAAGTCTTTTCGAAACGAAGTACAAAATTATGAGACGAGATTGAGCGGTAAAAGGCACGAGTGTATTCATCAAAGAAAAAGCCATAAAACGAGTGAAACACGAGTGGAGTGATTTTCTTGTGAGTGACTTGTGAGATTTTTTGTGGTAAGGTTTTATCTTTGTTTTAACAATCTTTCTTTGCAAAAAATAAACATGAATCAAGAAGCATTGTCAGAATCTGATTATCAATATCTGTTGAATGGCATGCGAAGAATCATGAACACCAAGTTTGACAAGTTACATAAGCGGTTGGATCGAATCGAGGAACGAGACCAACAAGAACGCCTTTCTTCAAAACGAAGGTCAGAGTCAAGGTCATCTCGAAGACACGCTTTCGAAGATCATTCAAAAAGAGATTTCGATCAAGATTATGGTTCATATAAAAGTTCAAGATGGTATGAATCAAACCGCAAATTTGAGGCCTTTCAAGGTTATCATCAAGAATGACTTCGTTTTCAAAAGCTTCAACATATCTATATATGGAGAAACCTTTGCGAAGGAGTGAACGTGGTTCATATACGTCGAAGACTTCATCCACGAAAGGTCATTCTCGAAGTGGTTCATACTATGATTCCTATTCGATGAAGGATTCAATGCGAAGCAAAGCAAAGTTTGAAACCTATTATGGTGACGAACAAGAAGAAAGTATGAGCTACTCTTTGAACGCTTCAAAGAAGTCCCACTCAAAGAACCTTTCACAGAAAATAGCAAATGATTTCTACGAGAAAATGACTTGATACGGCCATGATCCGGGTCACACCAAGTTCTAACAACGAGCCATTGGTGTTGCCACAAGGACCCATCACCCGAGCACGTGCAAAATGATTCAAGGAGGCTATTTCGGCCTTAGTTGAGCAAAAGTGGAGCAAGTTAATGGCTGGACAAAATGAGGAGAATCGGGCTAACTTAATAAGCCCAATGTACATGCTTTTGCAAGTTGAAATAAGCTCATATTCAGTTCATTCAACTTGTGTTTAGCTTGATTTATTTCATGCATTTTTTTATTTTGCTTTTAAAATTAGCTTTAAATAAAGGTGTTTAGTTTAATTAAATAAGTTGTGTTTAATAAGAGGCTTATTAATTAATCTAGTTACTAGGATGTTTTTAATGAAGCATGAGTTTAAGTTAATTTAATTCTGCTTCCATAAATTAACTAGTTGCTGCATTAATTGAAGTCCTTACTTCTAGTTTATTTATTAAGTCAAGTGTTTAATGTGTTAAGTTAAATTAGTGTTTAATAAGTGTTTAATGTGTTAAGATTAATTAATTTTAATAAGTGTTTAATGTGTTTAAGTTAAATTAGTGTTTAATAAGTGTTTAAATGTGATTAATATGTTTTTTAATGTGTTTGAATGTAGGAAACTTTTCAGCTAGCAACCGTTACTTTACAAGGCTGTTACAACATTAATGGAAGTGACTTTTAAGTTGATTTTGGTTACAAAAGAAGTGGCTGTTACAAGGGATGCTTAATACATCAAATTAAGGAGCTTTAAGGAGCATTTTAACTCCTCATAAATTCGGCAGAAAGAGTTTCTTCACTTCACTTACCAGCAGTTTTTTGGCTCATTTAAAAGATGATAACATGCATTAAAAACACCATTAGTTGCTGGTGACTTTTCAGCTAGCCAAGGACAACTCAAGGGACACTTTTAAAGCATTCAAATTCATTTAACCAGCTCATTAGGAGTCATAAAGTTGTTTTTATTTGGCTGGAGGAATTCAAGAGTTTTTAGATTTTATTTTAGCCATTTAAATGCATATTAAAGCTGAATTCATTTGACTCTTCATCTAACCACATGTAAACACTATATACTTGTTATTAGTTTGTAAAAGGGGACTTTTGATGCTTTATGAAATATTCAGATTGAAAGTTATCCGATCTCTTAATTCTTCAAGGTTCAAATTGACTTATCTATCAACTAGTGGCGTCAATCTGAATTTGTTCTTGAACTTATCATCCTTTCGGGTGTGGCGTTCAAATTAATACCGTTGGTTCCTATCTTGCTAGATAGTGGGTCTGGGTTTTTATTCAACTCAACCATTCCATTGAAAACCTATAAGATTCGGGTCCTTAATCTTCTATTAAGGGTTCTTTCTTGTTTCAACCATCAATCCATTCATCCAACTATTTTCCTTCAACCCAAGTTGCTGCCCTTTTCTAAAATATAACCATTTTACCTTTCTTTTAAACAAATCAAATGATACTCCTTCGTAGACAATCGGGCAAATTCATATACGACTCGACTCACCCTGAGGCGGATCGTATCATTTGGTATCAGAGCTAGAAAATGAGGAGCTCCGACGATCAACGTAATTCCAAAGTTTCAAAAAAAATTCGAAGAAAAAAAATTCGAAAAAAAATTCAGTTGTAATCTCAAAGTTTTATTGGTGCTATTTTCGTGCATTTGAAAAAAAATATATATACGAAAAAAAGAAGAAGAGAAAAGTGAAGTTTTGTGATTTTGTGAGTTTCTTCATTCTTCTCCTCAATTTCTGAGTTCCTGAAAACAATATTTTCATCTTCCTATCCCGATCATCCAAAATTCTTATTCCTATCATTTGGTTTTTTTTTCAACGCATCCAATGCCACATCTATCAACTTCTTCTTTTTCTTTCAGCCTACCTTTACATAAAACGATTTATCCTTTGCTTTAACCCCTTGAAGCTGACCTACAAGTTGCTAATAAGTCTAAGGCAACCTTCCAGAATTTTGAGAGGTGGATTCGAGTGGTAAAAGGCACGAGTGACTCATTAGAGAAAAAGCTGAAATTAAGTGAAACACGAGTGTGAGTGTTCAATATTTACTTTTTCTTTCCGAGTGACTAGTGAGGTTTATGGTGAGGTTTTAAAAAAAACAAACTTTCTTATGTCGAGAAGTCTGAACCAAAATATGGAAGAAAGGCCCGAACGGCAACCAGTCCGCAACATACCAGACCTTAATCTTCAAGCCCTATTGCGCGAGGTTGAGCGCCTATTCGACCGCAAGCTCGAGCCCATTCAAGAGAGATTTGATCAAGTCGAAGAGAGAACCCAGCGAGAAAGGAATCCTCGAGGTCCACGAAGGGAACGAGGTTGCCCAAGGTTCCAAGAAGTCGATCCCATCTCTAGCGAATCCGAAAGTGACCAAGGATCTAACTTAAGTGATCAGCGGAGGGGTCAACAAAACTGAGGCTGAAGGGGACAAGAACAAGTGGACGATGATCTGAAGAACATTAAGCTCTCCATACCACCCTTCCAAGGCAAGTCCGATCCGGAGGCATATTTGGAGTGGGAAAAGAAAATCGAGTTGGTGTTTGACTGCCACAACTACTCGGAGACCAAGAAAGTCAAGTTGGTAGCAATTGAATTTTTGATTACACCATGGTGTGGTGGGATCAACTAACAACCAATCGAAGATGAAATGGAGAAAGGCCAATTTCTACATGGTTAGAAATGAAAGCGGTGATGAGAAAGAGATTCATTCCATCTTTTTACCATCGGGAGTTATACCAAAAGTTGCAAAATCTTACACAAGGCCACCGAAGTGTAGAAGATTATTTCAAAGAAATGGAAATCACAATGATTCGTGCGAACGTGGAAGAGGACCGTGAAGCAACCATGGCCAGATTCCTAGCCGGGTTAAATCAAGAAATTGCTAACGTGGTGGAGCTTCAGCACTATGTCGAGGTGAACGACATGGTCCATGTTGCAATTAAAATAGAAAAACAACTCAAGAAGAAAGGCTCCATTCAGACCTATTCCAACCCTACAAACACTTCAAAGTGGGGACAAGGTACGAGCAAAAGAGATTTTTCTAATCGTTCGAAGGACCAAAACACTCCTGTTAAGTTTAACAAACCCGTTGGTGAATCAAGCAAAGGCAAGGAAGTCGCCAATCCAAATCATACAAGGGACATCAAGTGCTTTAAGTGCTTGGGACGAGGGCACATAGCTAGTCAATGCCCTAACCGACGAACAATGGTGTTGAGAACCAATGACAAAATAGAGTCGGAAGATGATAAAGATGAGGAATCTGACACTTCTGCTAGTGAAGAGGAGGAAGAATTTGAATATGCTATTGAAGGTGAGATTCTAGTGATCAAACGTAGCCTAAGTTTGCAAAGCGTGGAGAACAAACAACAACGCGAGAACATCTTCCATACATGTTGTTTGGTGCAAGGTAAGGCATGTAGTCTTATTGTGGATGGTGGAAGTTGTACAAATGTTGCTAGTACATTAATGTTGGAGAAACTTGCCTTGTCCACAACGAAACATCCTTGTCCATATAAGCTTCAATGGCTTAACGAAGGAAGGGAGTTAAAGGTGACAAAACAAGTGTTGGTGTCATTTTCCATTGGAAAATATAAAGATGAAGTTCTCTGTGATGTGGTTCCAATGCATGCTGGACACCTTTTGCTTGGTTGTCCATTGCAATTTGATCAAAAGGTGGTACATGATGGCTACACAAATCGATACACCTTCAAGTATTTAGGCAAAAACATCACTTTGGCACCTTTGACACCGAGACAAGTATACGAAGATCAAGTGAAACTGTGAGACTCAATTGAAAAATTCAAAGAGAGTGAAAAGAAAGAAAAGAGTGAAAAAGTGTGTGAAAATTTGAGTGAAAAGAAACGAGGGAAACAAGAGGTAAAAATGAGAGACAAGAATAAAGATCAAGAGAAAAAAATGAGTGATGAAAAATCGAGTGCAAAAATGAGTGTGTATGCAAAAGAGAGTGACATTCGAAAATCTTTCATGTTGAGGCAGCCCCTACTTGTACTCATGTACAAGGAATCTTATTTGAATATTAATGAGTTAGATGCTGCTTTACCTTCTTCTATTGTTTCTCTCTTGTAGGAATTTGAAGATGTATTTCCCGATGAAATTCCAAGTGGCTTACCACATATTTGGGGAATAGAACATCAAATCGACTTCATTCCCGGTGCATCCATACCGAACTGACCTGCCTATCGTAGTTATCCAAAAGAGACCAAGGAATTGCAAAAACAAGTGAATGAACTTCTTGAGAAGGGATTCATCCATGAGAGCCTTAGCCCGTGCGCCGCTTTGATTTTATTAGTCTTAGAAAAAGGATGGGACTTGGCGTATGTGTGTTGATTGTCGTGGCAAGAAACAAAATCACGATAAAATATCGTCATCCAATACCGCGTCTTGATGATATGCTCGATGAATTAAGTGGTGCTCAATTGTTTTCCAAAATTGATCTCAAAAGCGGCTACCATCATATTCGGATGCTTGAGGGAGATGAGTGGAAAACAGCGTTTAAAACTAAACACGGTTTGTACGAGTGGTTGGTAATGCCATTCAGTCTCACTAACACTCCTAGTACTTTTATGCATTTAATGAACCATGTTCTTCGTGCTTATATTGGTAAATTCTGTGTGGTTTACTTTGATGACATTCTTGTTTATAGTAGATTTTTAGATGATCATTTGAAGCATTTACGAGCTATTCTTGATGCATTGCGCAAGGAAACATTATATGCTAATCTTAAGAAATGCACATTTTGTTCTAACAAAGTCATTTTCTTAGGATTTGTTGTCAGCTCGCAAGGACTTGAAGTAGATCAAGACAAGGTGAAAGCTATTCGAGAATGGCCTAGACCGACCAGCATAAGTCAAGTACGAAGTTTCCATGGCTTGGCGAGTTTCTATCGTCGCTTTGTTCCGAATTTCAAAGCACATTGGCCGCACACTCTCACTTAATGTGATAAAAAGAATTTCGCCTTCTTTTGGAGCGAGGAACAAGAGAAATCTTTTATTTTACTTAAAGATCATTTAACTAATGCCCCATTACTTGTATTACCTAATTTTGACAAAACATTTGAAATTGAATGTGATGCCTCAGGTATTGGGATTGGTGCTGTGTTGACTCAAGAAGGAAAACCCGTGGCGTATTTTAGTGAAAAACTAAGTGTCGCACCATTGAATTACCCAACATACGATAAGGAAATGTACACTTTGATCCGGGCATTGGAAATGTGGCAACACTATTTGTGGCCAAAGGAGTTTGTCATCCATTCGGACCATGAATCGCTCAAGCACATCAAAGGACAACACAAGCTCAACAAAAGGCACGCAAAATGGGTAGAATTTCTTGAATCCTTTCCTTATGTTATTCGGTATAAGAAGGGTAAGGAAAACATTGTGGTTGATGCACTATCTCGTCGATATACTCTATTAAATCATTTGGATTCAAAATTGCTTGGTTTTGTATTTTTGAAAGATTTGTATAGTTGTGATGCTGATTTTGGAGATGTGTATAAATTGTGTGAACATGTTGCTATTGATAAGTTTTTCAGGTTTGATAGCTTCCTTTTTCGAGAAGGTAAGCTTTGTATTCCGCAAAGTTCCGTGCGAGAGTTACTTGTACTCGAGGCGCATGGTGGCGGACTCATGGGCCATTTTTGCATTGCAAAGACCTTGGCCGTTTTGCAAGAACATTTCTTTTGGCCACGGATGAAACGAGATGTCGAGAAAATTTGTTCGCGATGTGTGGCTTGTAAAAAGGCAAAATTGAAGGTTAACCCACATGGGCTTTACACGCCTTTGCCTATTCCCGAAGGGCCTTGGGTTGATCTATCCATGGATTTTATTTTAGGATTACCGCGAACTCGAACTGGAAAGGACTCCATTTTTGTAGTAGTAGACCGGTTTTCAAAAATGTCACATTTCATTGCATGTTCGAAAACTGATGATGCTGTTAATATTGCTAACCTTTTCTTTAAAGAAATTGTTAGGTTACATGGAATTCCGAAGACAATAGTTTTCGACCGTGATGCAAAATTTCTTAGTCATTTTTGGAGGACACTTTGGAGTAAGCTAGGTATGAAGCTCTTATTCTCCATGACATGTCATCCCCAAACGGATGGCCAAACTGAAGTGGTGAACCGCATCTTATCCACACTACTACGGGCCATTATCCGCAAGAATATCAAGTCGTGGGAGGAGTGTCTACCTCACATAGAGTTTGCTTATAACCAAACTATTCACTCTGTTACTAAATTCTTTCCATTTGAAATAGTTTATGGTTTTAATCCTTTATCTCCTCTAGACTTAATCCCATTACCTAACGATCAAATTGTTAATGTAGATGCTAAGAGAAAGCAGACTATGTGAAATAATTACATCAAAAGGTTAAAGCTAATATCGAGGCTCGAACGGAGCAATATGTGCACAAGGCCAACAAAGGGCGAAAACAAGTAATATTTGAACCCGGGGATTGGGTTTGGGTTCACATGAGGAAAGAGCGATTCCCAGCTCAAAGAAGGTCCAAATTATTGCCACGTGGTGACAGTCCATTCCAAGTTTTGGAGTGAATTAATGATAATTCCTATCGACTTGACCTACCAGGTGAGTTTAATATAAGTGCAACTTTTAATGTGTCTAATCTATCTCTCTTTGATGCTGATTCCGATTTGAGGACAAATCACTTTGAAGAGGGGGAGGATGATACAGCCATGATCCGGGTCACACCAAGTTCCAACAACGAGCCATTGGTGTTGCCACAAAGACCCATCACCCGAGCACGTTCAAAACAATTCAAGGAGGCTATTTCGGCCTTAGTTGAGCAAAAGTGGAGCAAGTTAATGGCTGGACAAAATGAGGAGAATCGGGCTAACTTAATAAGCCCAATGCGCATTGATGTGAGATCACCCAACAAGCTAGGAGCCGAATCCTTGGAGCTGCCATCAGGTCCCATCACTCGAGCTCGTGCTAAGAAGTTCCAAGAAGCTGTAGCAAGTTACGTTGGCCGAGTATGGGAAGATGAAATTGCCGAACACAAAATGCCCAGCTCAACTAATTTGATTCGCACCTTCCTTCACGCTGACTTAGCTCGTGTTAGCTTAGTTCAGCTCCATTCGGCATTTAATTAGCTCAATGAGCTGAATGAGTTTAATCTTAAATAAATATGAATTAGTTTAATTAGTTAATTCAGCTCAAGTTAATTTAATTAAATAAATCTGGACATTTAATTATTAAGTATTAAATATGTGTTTTAATTAGTGTGTGTTATTATTGTGTCTTAAATTTAGACAGGAGTTAATTATGTTTAGTTTAATTGCACACTTTTAATATGTCTAAACTTAAGGCAAATTTATTAGCTGCTGTTAATTAATTTGTCTTAGTTCAATTAATATGTCTTAGATTAATTAATGCACTTTGGTCTAATCAAGTTATAGCCAAATTTATTATGCTCAAGCATCATTTAATTGCTGCTAATTAATTCATTGCAGCATGCTTGCATGGACGGCAAAGGGGGAATTTAAAGAGTGCATGAATAGCAATTAATAGGGGCTGTAGCCATTAAAGAACGTGTATTCAAGATTCAATCAGCCACATTTAATTGTTGCTGGCCGAATTAAAGGATGGGGGCAAAGCTTGGACGGCATTTAAGGAAGTGTTGGATAAAGGGTTGACGTTTAGGCTCTCCAAGGCACTTTTTCGTGAAAAGCCACATGGAGTTAATGAGCTGTTGGATGCCATTTATTAGGCTGGTTGCTTCATGCGTGAACACCCATTAAAGGCATGTTGGAGCCTTTTCGTGAACATAAAAAAAGACCATGCATTAATGGTTCGGCTGAAGCATTTTGAGAACATTAAAGGGGCTGATATTGCGTGTTCCCAAGGAGCCAATTCATGGAGTGCAAAGGCCCTTAGCTCCCTCATTAATTTTGGCAACTTCTAAGCCTAAAAAACTGATCAAATTTAGCCATAGTACATGTCTTCCCAAAGATGGCCATTTATCTTCTCCAAGACAGCCATTAACGCCATTTAAAGGCCAACAACCGAATGAAGACATCTCCAACAAGGTTTAGGCAAATTTCCTTCATTCTAGAAGCTTTCTCTTCATATTCTCAAGCCTAGAATGGTCTAGAATGCATCCAAGAAGTTTCTTAGAAGTTTCCTTCACCTTAAGGCCTAAGGAACGTCCCAATTAATGTCACAAAAAGGGGCCATTCGGCTGACCATGTTCTAGCTTATAAATAGACCATGTAAACCTCATTTTAGGGAACAATGAACAATATTATCATTTTATTGACTTGTGAGTTTGTTTTCAACTCTCAATTCTCTCCAAAGACTTGTTTACTTATCAAGCAAACACTTGTGGCGTCATCCTCGTCTTTGTTATCGAACTTATCACTTTGTAACCCCAAAGTGTGGCGTTCACTATATCGAGGTTCCTATCATCAATTTATAGTGGGTCGAGGTTCCATTTATCTACCCTAGCCTTCCACCAACCCCTTATCCAACCTAAGTGTTCACATAAGAATCGGGTTAATACATTTCATTATATTAGTTCAGCTTGAACCTTAGTTTTATTATCTACTACTCCTTACGTATCCTTTCAACCATCAACACCCATTTGAACCTACACTCATTCATTCATAAACCTTTCTTTTCTCAACAACCCCAACTTACTCCAATTTACGATCGGGCATATTTTACGACTCAAACTTTAATGTACCGAGACTATATCAAGTTGGTATCAGAGCTAGTCAAATTTGAGTAAGTATTGACGTTCTCGGTATTCCCAGGCTTAGTTTATAAAAAAAACAAAAACAAAAACAAAAAAAAACATTCGAAAGTTGTATTTTGTATTCTAGTTTTATTAAGAACATAAAAAAGAGAGAAGAATATACAAAAAAAAGTGTTTAGTGTTTGATCTTCTTTAATTCCATTTTCCTGATCATTTTCACTATTCCAATCGCCACACTCAACCAATTTACCAATTTTTGTTGATAGCCTACCTTAGTCCCGACAAAAGTCTCCTACCAAGCCACATCGAACTTGTAAGCCGACCCCAAAGTGGTGTTGATTCGTCTACCTAGTTTGCGGAGAACTTTGAGAGGTGAAGACCGAGTGGAAAAAGGCAAGAGATTGGTGAGAATATCAGAGAGAAATAAAAGCTGAAATTGAGTGATTTTTCTTTTCGAGTGATCTGAGAGTTTTGTAAGTGAGTCTAAACAAATTTCTTTTCATGTCTGAAAGCCCTGATAGACGACAAATGGATGGAGGAGGGTTGCGTCCCGTTCGCAATATTGCTCAAGGAGGGGGAGTTCCCGATCTAGGCCAACAAGCCTTAATACGAGAATTCCAACAAATGCTTCGAGAAACCATTGAGTCCATACAAGACCAATTGGATCAACTCGATGGGGAGGTCCAGCGCCTAAGAACTCCACAAAATCAAAGGCAAGACCAAGAACAACCTAGGCCAGTTCAAGAAGACCTATACAATCCAAGTGACCATGAGAGTGAACATGCATCTGTTCAAAGTGTACGGGAACAAGGCCGAAGAGATCGAGGCCAACGAGATAGAGATCAGCCCGACGATAATCTCAAAAACATCAAGATGACTATCCCTCCATTCCAAGGCAAGAACAACCCCGAAGCCTACTTGGAGTGGGAAAAGAAGATGGAACTTGTCTTCGAGTGCCATAACTACTCAGAGAATAAAAAGTTCAAGCTCGCAGCCATTGAATTCTCAGACTATGCTATCGTATGGTGGGATCAATTGGTGACTAGTCAGAGAAGGAACGGAGAGCGGCCTATCTCGACTTGGGCCGAAATGAAGGCTGTTATGCGGAAGTGATTTGTGCCCTCTTACTACCATCGAGAATTGTACCAACGGCTACAAAACCTATCTCAAGGCAATCAAAGTGTCGAAGACTATTATAAGGACATAGAGATTGCAATGATTAGAGCCAATGTGGAGGAAGAATGTGAAGCAACAATGGCGAGATTCTTAGCCGGCCTCAACCGAGATATCGCCAACGTTGTCGAACTTCAGCACTACGTAGAAGTCACAGATTTGGTACATATGGCAATCAAGGTTGAGAAACAACTAAAGCGAAAGGGAACTACACGGACATATCCGGCGGCTTCTACCAACAAATGGACTCAAGGTACTAATAAAACTCCCTTTCAACCGAAGGAGCCACCCGTTACTACCAAGCCTAACCCACCAAGTGGTGAGACTAGCAAAAACAAAGGTGAGTCCATTCCAAACCGATCTCGAGATATCAAGTGTTTTAAATGTCAAGGAAGGGGCCACATTGCTAGCCAATGTCCAAATCGACGTGTGATGGTAGTGCGGTCCAATGGTGAAATCAAATCTGAGGACGAGCAAGAGGAAGATCCTGAAGATTCCCCGGAGGACGAAAAAGAGCTTGAACTTCCCATCGAAGGAGAAATCTTTGTTGTCAAACGAAGTCTACAAATCCAACGAGTCGAGGAGGAGCAACAACGGGAAAACATATTCCACACTCGTTGCCATGTTCAAGGCAAGGTATGTAGTCTCATTATCGACGGAGGAAGCTGCACCAACGTCGCAAGCTCTATGCTAGTTGAAAAGCTTGGTTTAGATACCACAAAGCATCCAAATCCCTACAAGTTACAATGGCTAAATGACAGAGGTGAGCTTAAGGTAATAAAGCAAGCCAAGATGACATTTTTCATAGGCAAGTATCAAGATGAAGTGATTTGTGACGTTGTGCCGATGCACGCAGGCCATGTACTGCTCGGGCGCCCTTGGCAATTTGATAGGCGAGTAGTCCACAATGGCTACACTAACCGGTATTCTTTCAAACACCTTGGAAAGAATATTACACTTGCTCCACTCACGCCTAAACAAGTTTATGAAGATAAGCTCAAGATGAAACAATCAGTTGAGAAAGAAAAAGAACAAAAGAAAAAGAATGAAAAGAAAAAGAGAGGAGAAAGTGAGGAGAAAGAGGTAAAAACACGAGAGAACAAAGAAAAAGAAAGAGAGAACAAAAATAAAAAAAATGAGTGTGTTTGTGAAAAAGAGAGAGATTCGAAAGATGCTGTTGGCAAGACAACCCGTTCTTGTACTCATGTACAAAGAATGTTTATTGGAAACTAACGAGCTTAACGTTTCTTTGCCTTCTCCTATTACTTCTTTGCTGCAGGAATTCAGAGATGTATTTCCCGAAGAGGTGCCGAATAGATTGCCTCCTATTCGAGGCATCGAGCACCAAATTGATTTCATTCTCAGTGCTTCCATTCCCAATAGACTGGCCTATCGAAGTAATCCTGAAGAGACAAAGGAGTTGGAAAGGCAAGTAGTCGAATTGATGGACAAGGGTTATATTCGTGAAAGCTTAAGCCCATGTGCAGTTCTGGTGTTGTTGGTTCCAAAGAAAGACGGATCATGGCGTATGTGCATGGACTGCCGAGCCATCAACAAAATAACCATCAAATACCGCCATCCCATTCCCCGTTTAGACGACATGCTCGACGAACTTAGCGGAGACCAACTCTTCTCAAAGATCGATTTAAAGAGTGGTTACCATCAGATTCGAATGCGGGAGGGAGATGAATGGAAAACGGCATTCAAGACCAAGTACGGTTTGTATGAATGGTTGGTAATGCCATTCAGGCTTACCAACGCCCCTAGTACTTTCATGCGCTTAATGAATCACGTTTTATGTTAATTTATTGGAAAATTTTGTGTGGTATACTTTGACAATATCTTGGTTTATAGCAAAAGTTTGGACGATCATGTTCAGCATCTGCGAGCCGTACTTGAAGTGTTGCGGAACGAGGTATTGTATGCCAATCTAAAAAAATGTTCCTTTTGCACTAATGAAGTTGTTTTTCTAGGCTTTGTTGTGAGCGCTCGAGGCTTGGAAGTCGACCAAGAAAAGGTCAAAGCAATAAACGAGTGGCCACGACCAAATAGCACCAGTCAAGTGAGGAGTTTTCACGGGTTGGCAAGCTTCTATCATAGGTTTGTACCTAATTTTAGCTCCTTAGCTGCGCCATTGAAAAGTATAATCAAGAAAAATTCTCCTTTTGTGTGGACTGATGAACAAGAGAATGCTTTTAATAAGATTAAGGAATGTTTAACTAATGCTCCATTGTTATCGTTGCCTGACTATAACAAAACATTCGAGATTGAGTGTGATGCTTTAGGTCTTGGTATCGGTGCTGTGTTGATGCAAGATGGGAGACCTATTGCATATTTTAGCGAGAAACTCAATGGGGCGACGTTGAACTACCCAACATACGACAAAGAGCTGTACGCATTAATTCGAGCCCTAGAAACGTGGCAGCATTATCTATGGCCGAAAGAATTCTCTATTCACTCAGACCATGAGGCTCTCAAACATCTCAAGGGCCAAAAAAAGCTCAACAAACGCCATGCTAAGTGGGTGGAATTTTTGGAGTCGTTTTCGTACGTGATCAAGTACAAGAAAGGTAAGGAAAACGTAGTAGCCGACACCTTGTCACGTAGGTACGCCCTTGTTAACTTATTGGATTCCAAGCTGTTTGGTTTTGAGTTTATAAAAGAACTCTATAAACCTGACCTTGATTTTGGAAAAATCTATGAGAAATGTTTACATGGCGCACATGAGAAGTACTTCAGGCACGAAGGATATCTTTTTCGTAAAGGCAAACTTTGCGTGCCTCAGGGATCTGTACGAGATGTGCTCGTTGAGGAAGCACATAGTGGCGGACTTATGGGCCACTTCGGAGTCGCCAAAACTTTAGCAATGTTGCACGAGCATTTCTTTTGGCCTAAAATGAAACGCGATGTCATTAGAAAATGTGATCGGTGCATTACGTGCAAGCAAGCAAAGTCACGGATTAAGCCGCATGGGTTGTATACGCCATTGCCCATTCCTGACGCGCCATGGGTAGACATATCAATGGATTTTGTTCTAGGACTTCCTAAAACCAAACGAGGGAAAGACTCTATTTTTGTTGTCGTAGATCGTTTTTCAAAAATGGCTCATTTTATTCCTTGCAATAAGACTGACGATGCTACTAATGTTGCTAATTTGTTTTTCAAAGAAGTTGTCAGGTTGCATGGGATTCCTCAGACGATAGTTTCCGATCGAGATACTAAGTTTTTAAGACACTTTTGGAGAACTTTGTGGGGGAAGTTAGGCACTAAGCTGTTGTTCTCAACGACATGCCACCCCCAAACGGATGGCCAAACCGAAGTAGTTAACCGTGTACTATCAACTTTGCTTCGGGCTATCTTGCGCAAAAACTTAAAGTTGTGGGAAGATTGTTTGCCTCATGTGGAATTTGCATATAACCGGTCAGTTCACTCGGCTACAAAGTATTCTCCATTCGAGGTAGTATATGGTTTCAATCCAATTACCCCTCTTGACTTAGTACCCATGCCTTCTAACGAATTAGTCAATGTAGATGGTAAAAAGAAGGCCGAGTTTGTTAAGTAATTACATAAGAACGTTAAAGATAATATTGAGAGGAGGACTAAACAGTATGTTTGAGGTGCCAACAAAGGGCGCAAACGAGTTATATTCGAACCCGGAGACTGGGTTTGGATCCACATGCGCAAAGAACGATTTCCCGAGCAACGAAAATCTAAACTTCAACCAAGGGAAGATGGTCCGTTTCAAGTGTTGGAACAGATCAACGATAATGTTTATAAAATTGATCTACCGGGTGAGTATGGAGTTAGTGCAAGCTTTAATGTTGCTGACCTCTCTCCTTTTGATGTAGGTGACGATTCGAGGACGAATCGCCTTGAAGAGGGGGGGATGATGTGAGCTCGCCCAACAAGCTAGGAGCCGAATCCTTGGAGCTGCCATCAGGTCCCATCACTCGAGCTCGTGCTAAGAAGTTCCAAGAGGTTGTAGCAAGTTACGTTGGCCGAGTATGGGAAGATAAAATTTCCGAACACAAAATGCCCAGCTCAGCTAATTTGATTTGACCTTCCTTCACGCTGACTTAGCTCGTGTTAGCTTAGTTCAGCTCCATTCGGCATTCAATTAGCTCAATGAGCTGAATGAGTTTAATCTTAAATAAATATGAATTATTTTAATTAGTTAATTCAGCTCAAGTTAATTTAATTAAATAAATCTGGACATTTAATTATTAAGTATTAAATATGTGTTTTAATTAGTGTGTGTTATTATTGTGTCTTAAATTTAGACATGAGTTAATTATGTTTAGTTTAATTGCACACTTTTAATATGTCTAAACTTAAGGCAAATTTATTAGCTGCTGTTAATTAATTTGTCTTAGTTCAATTAATATGTCTTAGATTAATTAATGCACTTTGGTCTAATCAAGTTGTTTAGCCGAATTTATTATGCTCAGGCATCATTTAATTACTGCTAATTAATTCATTGCAGCATGCTTGCATGGATGGCAAAGGGGGAATTTAAAGAGTGCATGAATAGCAATTAATAGGGGCTGCAGCCATTAAAGAACGTGTATTCAAGATTCAATCAGCCACATTTAATTGTTGTTGGCCGAATTAAAGGATGGGGGCAAAGCTTGGACGGTATTTAAGGAAGTGTTGGATAAAGGGTTGACGTTTAGGCTCTCCAAGGCACCTTTTCGTGAAAAGCCACATGGAGTTAATGAGCTGTTGGACACCATTTATTAGGCTGGTTGCTTCATGCGTGAACACCCATTAAAGGCATGTTGGAGCCTTTTCGTGAACATAAAAAAAGACCATGCATTAATGGTTCGGCTGAAGCATTTTGAGAACATTAAAGGGGCTGATATTGCGTGTTCCCAAGGAGCCAATTTTTGGAGTGCAAAGGCCCTTAGCTCCCTCATTAATTTCGGCAACTTCTATGCCTAAAAAGATGATCAAATTCGGCCATAGTACATGTCTTCCCAAGGATGGCCATTTATCTTCTCCAAGACAGCCATTAACGCCATTTAAAGGCCAACAACCGAATGAAGACATCTCCAACAAGGTTCAGCCAAATTTCCTTCATTCTAGAAGCTTTCTCTTCATATTCTCAAGCCTAGAATGGTCTAGAATGCATCCAAGAAGTTGCTTAGAAGTTTCCTTCACCTTAAGGCCTAAGGAACGTCCCAATTAATGTCACAAAAAGGGGCCATTTGGCTGACCATGTTCTAGCTTATAAATAGACCATGTAAACCTCATTTTGGGGAACAATGAACAATATTATCATTTTATTGACTTGTGAGTTTGTTTTCAACTCTCAATTCTCTCCAAAGACTTGTTGACTTATCAAGCAAACACCTATGGCGTCATCCTCGTCTTTGTTATCGAACTTATCACTTTGTAACCCCAAAGTGTGGCGTTCACTATACTGAGGTTCCTATCATCAATTTATAGCGGGTTGAGGTTCCATTTGTCTACCCTAGCCTTCCACCAACCCCTTATCCAACCTAAGTGTTCACATAAGAATCGGGTTAATACATTTCATTGTATTAGTTTGGCTTGAACCTTAGTTTTATTATCTACTACTCCTTACGTATCCTTTCAACCATCAACACCCATTTGAACCTACACTCATTCATTCATAAACCTTTCTTTTCTTAACAACCCCAACTTACTCCAATTTACGATCGGGCATATTTTACGACTTGAACTTTAATGTACCGAGACCGTATCACGCATGCTTTTGCAAGTTGAAATAAGCTCATATTCAGTTCATTCAGCTTGTGTTTAGCATGATTTATTTCATGCATTTTTTTATTTTGCTTTTAAAATTAGCTTTAAATAAAGGTGTTTAGTTTAATTAAATAAGTTGTGTTTAAAAGAGGCTTATTAATTAATCTAGTTACTAGGATGTTTTTAATGAAGCATGAGTTTAAGTTAATTTAATTCTGCTTCCATAAATTAACTAGTTACTGCATTAATTGAAGTCCTTACTTCTAGTTTATTTATTAAGTCAAGTGTTTAATGTGTTAAGTTAAATTAGTGTTTAATAAGTGTTTAATGTGTTAAGTTAAATTAATGTTTAATAAGTGTTTAATGTGTTTAAGTTAAATTAGTGATTAATAAGTGTTTAAATGTGATTAATATGTTTTTTTAATGTGTTTGAATGTAGGAAACTTTTCAGCTGGCAACCGTTACTTTACAAGGCTGTTACAACATTAATGGAAGTGGCTTTTAAGTTGATTTTGGTTACAAAAGAAGTGGTTGTTACAAGGGATGCTTAATACATCAAATTAAGGAGCTTTAAGGAGCATTTTCACTCCTCATAAATTTGGCAGCAGCCTCTTCACTTACCAGCAGTTTTTTGGCTCATTTAAAAGATGATAACATGTATTAAAAACACCATTAGTTGCTGGTGACTTTTCGGCTAGCCAAGGACAACTCAAGGGACATTTTTAAAGCATTCAAATTCATTTAATCAGCTTATTAGGAGTCATAAAGTTGGTGTTATTTGGCTGGAGGAATTTAAGAGTTTTTAGATTTTATTTCAGCCATTTAAATGCATATTAAAGCTGAATTCATTTGACTCTTTAGCTAACCACATGTAAACAGTATATATACTTGTTATTAGTTTGTAAAAGGGGACTTTTGATGCTTTATGAAATATTCAGATTGTGAGTTATCCGATCTCTTAATTCTTTAAGGTTCAAATTGACTTATCTATCAACTAGTGGTGTCAATCTGAATTTGTTCTTGAACTTATCATCCTTTCGGGTGTGGCATTCAAATCAATACCGTTGGTTCCTATCTTGCTAGATAGTGGGTCTGGGTTTTTATTCAACTCAACCTTTCCATTGAAAACCTATAAGATTCGGGTCCTTAATCTTCTATTAAGGGTTCTTTCTTGTTTCAACCATCAATCCATTCATCCAACTAATTTCCTTGAACCCAAGTTGCTGCCCTTTTCTAAAATATAACCATTTTACCTTTCTTTTAAACAAATCAAACGATACTCCTTCGTAGGCGATCGGGCAAATTCATATACGACTCGACTCACCCCGAGGCAGATCGTATCATGACTTCTTTCTTTGAGTCAAACCCTTCGTTTTATGATTCCTTTGTATCATCTTCTTGCTGTAATCAATTTGGAAAAGGAGAACAAGAAAAGAAAAATGAGAGGGAAGAAAATAAAATTGAAAAGGAAGAAAAAGAAGCTGAAAAAGAAAAAGAGATCGTGAGAGAAAAGGAAAATGAAGAAGAGAAAATTGAAAAGAAAATTGAGATTGAGAAAAAAAATTGAAAAAGAAAGTGAAAAAGATCTTGAAAAAGAAAATAAAGAAAAAGAAATTGAAAAAGAGATTGAAAGTGAAAAAGAAAAAGATGTTGAAAAAGAAAGAAAAGAAATTGAGATAGAAAAAGAAGTGAGAGAAAAGAATGAGCAAGGAAAAGAGAGTGAATTTTCAACTAACCCATTTGAAGTCTTCTCTTGTTCTGTTTCTTCCTTTCAGGTTTCCGAGAAACCGAGTGACGAATGCCAACTTCAGTACCTTCCCGATGAACGACGTTTTCATGTGATCAACAAAGGTAAAGTTGAAAGTGAAGGTGAACCTCCCTAGCCGGAAGGTAAGGAAGGTAAGTGTTTTGAAGAGATTCAGTCTCCACCAAATTTTTCTAATGAATGTGATCCTGTGAATGATATCGTCCTTTGTCGTCCCTCCATCCCTTGTGAAATTTTAAATGATGGTAAGACGAATTTATTTCATGAAAATCAATGCGTTGCAAAGTGTGACGGTGGAGTAACATATATTCGAAAAATGTAGGATTCGAATAGGTATGACGATGACCTTTCTTTTAATCCCAACTTGTTCGATTGTGGTTATTACGAGATTTGTTCATTTTCTAATACGAAAACTTTGAGTTTTTGTAAGTCTGTTTTGAAGCACGTCAAGAGTTTTGATCGCTCGATCTTGAGCTTGCACATATCCCATTGGTTTAACATGTTTGATTTATCGAAACCATTGCTATATTTTAACTTGAATAGTCAAACGCATATTTTTAAACCGGGAGTATGTTTTGTATCATCTGGTATATCTTGTTGGAAAATTAAGCAAAACCGATTGTGTGCGAACCCTTTCTATCATTTTGATTCGTGGTCGTTGAATAAGGTAACGAAAATTGCTCAATTTGTTTTTAACTTTTATTCATTCCTTAAACAATTCTTGTGGTTGTACTTGAAGTTTACATATCGTTTGGGCGAGAATAACCCAACCCCGAAGCACGACTACATTATGATCCTAAGGAGAGAAGGTTCGTATTAGATGAAAAAGGTAAACTTGATCCCTATCCTTTTGCCCATAAAGGTTGTAACACCCCAAACCCTGTCAAAACGCTACGACCGAATCTGGCATGTCACAGGGGAGAAAACATTTCTGAAAACCGAGTTATTGCCTTGAAAAGGAAAGGAAACCTTGGAATTTATAAAAACAGAGTTTGTATTGAGCGACTAGTTGAACCATTTTGAGATTTAGTTTGAAAAGCTGAGTTGCCTTGTTATCAATACTCGATTGCTAATTACCCAATTGTAAAATCTTGAAAATCACGTGATTATTTAAGTTTTGAAAACATCCCTTTCATAATCTTTTAGGCATACCTTAACGATCAAAGCAAAATTAAGAGAATTAACAAAATAAATAATCCAAGTTAAAATTTAGATGGCCTTATTACATTACCCAAAATCTAACTTAAAGTAAAATAAATCCGAAATAACTGAAATAAAAACTGAAATATCATGCATGGCCACCTCAAGTCCACCTCAGCTCCATATCCGTGATCTAAGGATTACCTGCAAAAATAACGGAAAGGGTGAGTCGCCGAGACTCAGTGGGTAAATCCCCGTCCAATCGAACTTAGACTCTCCCACAGACTCATATGCAAAATATGTATGTCATGCAACCCAACCAACCTAGATATCCATCCGCATCTCCTGTGTCTACCCATTATTTGTGGCACCTAGCCACTGGTGGTACCTAACCACTGGTGACAAAAGTCACAATAATAGTATGTGGGGCCAACCCACTTGTGGTACCTAACCACTGGTGATAATCCCTAATATCAATACGTGGGGCCAACCCACTGTGGTACCAAACCACTGGGACGAGTCACAGAAATATATGTGGTACCTACCACTGGTGGTTCCAAACCACTGAGACTTAGTCACAAAATGATAATATGTGGGGTCAACCCACTTGTGGTACCTAACCACCGGTGACACCGAAAGATCATGTTTCCTTCCTCTTCATCTCATATCCCAAACTCATGTACAACAATTAATATGATATGATCATGCTTAACGATTAGTTGACATGGCACATTGTGTTTTAACGTATGCATTTATTGATAGCGAACATAATAGACTTACCCGAATCCTCGCTTTTACCCACAAGGGTATTTTAGTGACCAAAACGGCACTTCGGCTTTCGGACATACTAGCAACTAATTAAAATAACACATGAAGTGTGTGAGAGTTACCCACCTGATAACGCGTAACACAATACTTTCTACGTTAACACTATCGTTGACAGGCACTACCGCTATCTGCCTACTACTCTGCTCAGAAGCCGACCCACAACCCGGTGGCCAATCTCGAATCACGACATCGCCGCTTCTAAACTTAGGGGCTAGGTTCACGGTGTCCAACCCCTTCCTAGAATCACCGGCATTTGAGTCCATGGAATGATCTTTGGTCGGTCAAGACCGAGTTAACACGTAGAGTAAGATATGAATAGATTTACACGCTTAACTGAATAGATCCTCTTACCTAGATCGATAAAAGCTGAGGCTTTAGGCTTGATTCACAAGTCAAACGAATCCCGAAAGTCTCTAAGAAGAAAGCGACACCACTTCCACCTATATTCGGCCAAGCATCCCATCATTAGGCCAATTAGCCATTTCGGCTTTGGCATGAAAACCCAAAAGAGTGATAACAAAATAAGAGAAATTGCCCCTTACCTTAACCCACAGATTCGTTCAACACCTAGGAAGAATCGACACCACACCACCCTAGAGAAGATTCGGCAAAGGCTAGAGTAAAAGAGAATCATATAAAAAAACCCGAAAATAGAAATGAAGATCTTCAAATAGAGGCTTAGGGGTTTCGGCTTTTAGGGAAAATGGAATAGGGAATGGAAGTTTGAGGTTTCAGTTTTGAGAATAACAAATAGAGAAGGAAAAGATGAAAACAGTTTTGGCTTTTAGGAGATTGAGAGAAAACGCAAGAGAGAATGGCTAGGAGATTCGATTTTGGAAAAAGAAAGTATGGGGCAAGGGGTGTTCGGCTCTTGCAAGAAATTGGAGATGAGAAGAGAGTTAGGGGGTTTCGGCCCTAAGAAGAAATTGAGAGAAGAGAAAAGAAACAGAATGAAAGGAGGGTTCGGTTCTAGCAGAAAAGAGATGAAGAGAAAGTAGGAACTTCAAATGCCAAAAATGCAAATGCCGAAAATGAGAAAAGAACTCCTACTTGGCTAGACATAAATTCGGCACACTCTAGCCACACAAAAACCGATCCTTCCCCCTAATAAGAGTTTGAAATTTGGCCAAAACTACCACCCCTTACTCAATCCCTTGTTTTTCTCCTTAAACAACTCCTGACCACTTATTTGAAACATTTTGAACACTCCAAGCTCCACTTTTTCCTCTCTGCCAACCATTCAAATTATTTGACTCAGTCCACTCCCCTATCCTGAGGTGTTTCAGTCGATTTCTGCCTCTGCTCCCCTTGACGCCAAAAAGAACTTCCAAAATGAACTCCTTGCGACTCGAACTTGCTCCCTCTCCCCCTCTCTGTGGCGTCACTTACCAGCATCTTAAGTGGCACCTCCTTGCCACTCTGCCATCCCTTTTCTTGTGTCACCAATTGCAACCTAAAACCCCTTAAGTCCTACTCTTATTCAGCTCACCCCTAGAGTGCCCAAAACAAAAATTTTCACTAAGGCTTCGGCTTACCCCTAAGTCATTCCTAGACCCTAAAGTACCCTAAACTAACATGACAAACATAGCATTCACATACAAACATGTAAAATGCAAAGGCCCTAATTTAGGATGTTACAGTTCTACCCCCTTAAAATAATTTCGGTCTCAAAATTACCTGATCAAAAGAGTTGAGGGTATTGCTGCCGCATAACATCCTCTGGCTCCCACGTAGCTTCTTCTGATCCATGGTTTCGCCACAACACCTTCACCAAAGGAACCGATTTCCTACGCAATACTTTGACGCCCCGATCCAAGATCTCGTGACTGGTTCCTCCTCAAAAGATAAGTCCGGGCTTACTTCATTTTTCTTCATCGGCACAACATGAGACGAATCGAACGATAGCGTCTAAGCATAGAAACGTGAAATACGTCATGGATCTGACTCAACTCTGAAGGTAACTCGAGCTGATAGGCTACTGGTCCCACACGCTTCAACACCCGATAAGGCCTGATAAACCTGGGGCTCAACTTAACCTTCCGACCAAATCTCGGCACCTTCTTCCACGGCGACACCTTTAAGAAAACCTTGTCACCCACTGCAAATTCTATATCTTTCCGCTTAAGATCAGCATAGGACTTCTTCCTGTCCGAAGCCTCCTTCAATCGAGTTCGAATTAGCTTAACCTTGTCTTCCGTTTCAGCAACCAACTCTGGACCTAACAACTGACGCTCACCCAACTCTGTCCAACACGTAGGTGTGCGGCACTTCCGACCATATAACGCTTCATACGGTGCCATCTGAATACTCGACTTGTAGCCATTGTTATACGCAAATTCCGCAAACGGTAGAAATTCTTCCCAACTACCCCTGAAGTCTAAGACACAGCCCCTTAACATATCCTCCAGAATCTGAATTACCCTCTCCTACGCCCATCGATCGTGGATGAAACGTCATCTTGAAATCCAACTTTGTACCCAAAGCCTGATGTAACGCCTTCCAAAATCTTGACGTAAATCTAGGGTCTCTGTCCGAAATGATCGATACTGGCACCCCATGCAACCTTACAATCTCTGATATATATAACCCTGCCAACTTCTGAATAGAGTAATCTACACGCACAGGTATGAAATGAGCGGACTTTGTCAAACGGTCAACAATCACCCAAATCGAGTCCTTCTTAGAAGGCGTGAGGGGTAGCCCACTGACAAAATCCATCGTAATCCTTTCCCATTTCCACTGCAGAATCTTCATCAGTTGCAACAATCCCGAAGGTAATCGGTGTTCTACCTTCACCATCGACACGCCAAACACTTACCCACAAATTCGCCATTTCACGCCTCGCACTCGGACCCACCAAAATCGCGCTCCCGCAAATCCCGGTACATCTTACTACCTCCGTGGTGCATAGCGTATGGATCGCTATGTGCTTCTGAAGAATCTTCTCGCCTTAACTCCACATCTTTTGGCATGCAAACCTTCCCCTGGAAACATAACACTCCATCGCTGTTCAAGCTATACCCCTCTAATCCACCAGTCTGCACTTGCAAAAATCGAGCGCTCAAGACACCATCCGATAATTGTTTCTCTTTAACTTCGATTCACCCATGTCGGCTTCACTTGCGCTCCGCCAATGGACTTTCGTCATCATACAAACTAAGGTGGGCAAACATTGCTCTTAAGTCTGATATTACCTTGCGGCTCAACGTGTCTGCCACCACGTTAGCCTTTCCCGGATGGTACTCAATCGAGCAGTCATAATCCTTCAACAACTCAATCCACCTCCGTTGTCTTAAATTCAACTCCTTTTGAGTAAGGAGGTATTTCAAACTCTTATGATCCGTGTAAACAATAGACTTCTCCCCATATAAGTAATGTCTCCAAATTTTTAGGGCGAAAACCACTGCAGCCAACTCCAGATCATGCGTCGGATAATTCACTTCGTGAGGCCTCAACTGGCGAGAAGCATACGCTACTACTTTCCCTTCTTGCATCAGCACACATCCTAACCCAGTATGCGACGCATCACAATAAACCGTAAACTCTTTCCCTGCTTCAGGCTGAATCAATACCAGAGCTTCCATCAAAATCCTCTTTAACTTCTCAAAACTTTCTTGTTATTTGTCAGACCACACAAATGGAACCCCTTTCCTTAACAACTTGGTTAACGGTGCTGCAATCAAAGAAAACCCTTCCACAAACCTTCTGTAATACCCCGCTAAACCCAAAAAACTCTGAATCTCTGCCACAGACTTAGGTGGTTTCCAATCCAACACAGCTTCAATCTTCCGAGGGTCCACCCTAATCCCCTCGGTGACACCACATGACCCAAAAGGTAACTTCCTTAGCGTAACTCGCACTTACTAAACTTTGCGAATAATTGCTTCTCCTCTCAATTTCCAAAACCACACGAAGATGTGCATCATGCTCCTCCTCAGACTTCGAGTACACCAGGATATCGTCTATAAACACTACGACGAACCGATCCAAATACGGTTGAAAAACCCGGTTCATCATATCCATAAACGCTGCTGGTGCGTTAGTCAATCCAAACGGCATCACCAAGAATTTCTAGTGAACATAACAGGTACGAAACACCATCTTATGAATATCAACCTCCTTGACCTTAAGCTGGTGATACCCCGACCTCAGATCTATCTTGGAAAAGACTGATGCTCCCTTAAGTTGGTCGAACAGGTCGTCTATCCTCGGCAACGGATACTTATTCTTGATCGTCAACTTATTCAACTGACGATAATCAATACACATTCGCATCGATCCATCCTTCTTCTTAACAAAAAGCACGGGTGCTCCCCAAGGCGATACACTCGGCCGAATAAAACCCCGGTCTAACAACTCCTGAATCTGCGCTTTCAGCTCCACGCCATTCTATATGGGGCAATAGACACTGGCGCTGTTCCGGGTAGAAGGTCAATACCAAACTCAACCTCGCGATCTGGAGGCAATCCCGGAAGCTCTTCTGGAAAAACATCAGAAAATTCCTTTACCATTCGGACATCCCCCATAGTTAATTCCTTAACCTCCAAAGCACAAACATAAGCCACAAACGCCTTACATCCTTTCCTCACCATTTTCTCGGCCTTCAAAGTGGATACCACATTAGATAGGTAGTTCCTTCTCTCACCTATCACCACCACCTCTTCACCCTCGACAGTTCTCAACACCATGCGCTTGGCTGCACAGTCCAAACTTGCTTGATATTTTACTAACCAATCCATATCCAAAATCAAATCGAACTCCCCAAATGGCAGTTCCATCAGATCAGCCGGGAACACTACCCCTTGCAGTTCTAAGGGTACATCCTTATACAGTTTATTCACTACTACAGAGTGTTCTAGAGGGCTAACTATAGTCATCTCCCTAGAGGAAGTCTCATAGGCTAAGTTCAGAGTTCCCGCTATAGTACTAGCAACATAAGAGTGCGTCAAACCAATATCAATCAAGGCAGTATAAGGCAACCCATAAATTAAGAACGTACCGGTTATGACGTCTGGTGCGTCACCCTCCTCTCGACGCCTAGCCGCATAGACCAACCCAGGCTGTCTTGCATCCGTATTCCCAGCACCTCTGCCCGGTGCTCCACGGCCTCGATCGAAACCATTACCCCCTCTGGCTGGACCATGACCCCTCTGCAGTTGCTGACCATTTCTTCTGTATTGTGCATGTCCTTGACCCTCAGACTGTGTCCTAACTGGCCTCCACAGATAATCCCTTATCCGATGATCCATTGACCCACACTCGAAGCACCCTCTGTTACCTATCCAACACTCTCCCGAATGAAACTTCTCGCATCGAGCACACTATGGTGGCCACTGAGCAGCAGCAGGCTTCGCTGCTTGACTTGGCCCGCCAAACCTAGCCCTTTTCTAAAAACCCCCAGCAGACCCTGATGGCCCAAAACTCCTTTTATTCCTATTTCTGTCCTGATTCTATTTCTCGGACTGCTTCACCTCCTCAGCTATCTTGGCCTTTTCCAAAAGAACGGCAAATTTTCTCTCTCGCTGTGGAGTAATCAACACCCGCAGCTCATCTCTCAGCCCGTCCTCAAACCTAACACAGCGCTCATGGTCCGTAGCCACAACACCCCGGGCATAACGACTTAATCGTAAGAATTCTGCCTCATATTCGGACACCGACTTACTCCCCTGAACCAAATTCAAAAATGCCTTACGCTGCGCATCCACATAACTGGACTCGACGTACTTCCTCTGATATGCCGCTTTGAAGAAATCCCAGGTGATATCCTCTGCCATCGCACCATCCCTGACCGTGAGCCACCACTGATAGGATTTGTCCCGAAGAAGAGACACGATCCCTTTCAACTTCTCCTCAGCCGTGAAGTCAAGATCATCCATTATGCACTCGATGCGCCTCTAACCAAAAGATTCATTTGCGTTAGGGCTACACGTAAACGCCCTAAATACCTCCGCTCCATTAGCTCGGAGTCATTTAGACACAGATTTCTGAGCCCCCGCATCCCATGCCTGCTCCAGCAACTCTCTCCAGGACCCGTAGCATCGCCTGAGACACCGCATCATCTCTACCCATTTGATCCTGAAACTCTGCGCCCACGGCTGGCGGTGGCGGCACCTCATTCTCTGACCCATGGCCAGACCCTATTGGTTCCGATACAGTAATCCTACCCCTACCACGACCACGTACATTATGTCCACGTCCTCGAGTGCTCATGACTAACATTCACGATTTTGATCTGATTTGAGAGTTTTATGAGTTAGCTTTCTTCCACTGTTTATCACTGAACAGTCTTATGAGTATATTATCAGAGTAGTTATTTTCGCGAATGCACACAGTCCTACAGGCTTCAGTCTCTAAGGTAAATTTCCTAATACTAGCAACCACGTCACAAACGATTAAATCATACAATCAATAATTAGAAAACTTACCGTCGCGGATCGGTGCCGGAGACTCAGGTGCCACGCTTTCCAAAATCATGTATTTCATCAAAACCATTTTGCAAACCCTCTATTGAAAAATAATTTGGGCCTTATACCCACAGCCGAGCTTTTGAACTTGGCTCTGATACCACAATTGTAACACCCCAAACCCGGTCAAAACACTACAACCGAATCTGGCATGTCACAGGGGAGAAAACATTTCTGAAAATTGAGTTATTGCCTTGAAAAGGAAAGGAAACCTTGGAATTTATAAAAACAGAGTTTGTATTGAGCGACTAGTTGAACCATTTTGAGATTTAGTTTGAAAAGCTGAGTTGCCTTGTTATCAATACTCGATTGCTAATTACCCAATTGTAAAATCTTGAAAATCACGCGATTATTTAAGTTTTGAAACCATCTCTTTCATAATCTTTTAGGCATGCCTTAACGATAAAAGCAAAATTAAGAGAATTAACAAAATAAATAAATCCAAGTTAAAATTTAGATGGCTTATTACATTACCCAAAATCTAACTTAAAGTAAAATAAATCCGAAATAACTGAAATAAAAACTGAAATATCGTGCATGGCCACCTCGAGTCCACCTCGGCTCCATATCCGCGATCTAAGGATTACCTACAAAAATACAGTAAGGGTGAGTCGCGGACTCGGTGGGTAAATCCCCGTCCAATCGAACTTAGACTCTCCCACAGACTCATATGCAAAATATGTATGTCATGCAACCCAACCAACCTAGATATCCATCCGCATCTCTTGTGTCTACCCAACATTTGTGGCACCTAGCCACTGGTGGTACCTAACCACTGGTGACAAAAGTCACAATAATAGTATGTGGGGCCAACCCACTTGTGGTACCTAACCACTGGTGACAATCCCTTATATCAATACGTGGGCCAACCCACTGTGGTACCAAACCATTGGGACGAGTCACAGAAATATATGTGGTACCTAACCACTGGTGGTTCCAAACCACTGAGACTTAGTCACAAAATGATAATATGTGGGGTCAACCCACTTATGGTACCTAACCACTGGTGACAGTCTGAAAGATCATGTTTCCTTCCTTTTCATCTCATATCCCAAACTCATGTACAACAATTAATATGATATGATCATGCTTAACGATTAGTTGACATGGCACATTTAGGTTTTAACGTATGCATTTATTGATAGCAGAACATAATAAACTTACCCAGAATCCTCGCTTTTACCCACAAGGGTATTTTAGTGACCAAAATGGCACTTCAGCTTTCAGACATACTAGCAACTAATTAAAATAACACATGAAGTGTGTGAGAGTTACCCACCTGATAACGCGTAACACAATACTTTCTACATCGACACTATCGTTGACAGGCACTACCGCTATCTGCCTACTACTCTACTCAGAAGTCGGCCCACAACCCGGTGGCCAATCTCGAATCGACGACATGCGCCGCTTCTTAAACTTAGGGGTCGGGTTCACAGTCCAACCCCTTCCTAGAATCGGCGGCATTTGAGTCCATGGAACAGATCTTTAGTCAGAAGACCGAGTTAACACGTAGAGTAAGATATGAATAGATTTACACGCTTAACTGAATAGATCCTCTTACCTAGATCGATAAAAGCTGAGGCTTTAGGCTTGATTCACAAGTCAAACGAATCCCGAAAGTCTCCAAGAAGAAAGCGACACCACTTCCACCTATATTCGGCCAAGCATCCCACCATTAGGCCAATTAGCCATTTCAGCTTTGGCATGAAAACCCAAAAGAGTGATAACGAAATAAGAGAAATCGCCCCTTACCTTAACCCACAGATTCGTTCAACACCTAGGAAGAATCGACACCACACCACCCTAGAGAAGATTCGGTAAAGGCTAGAGTAAAAGAGAATCAGATAAAAAAAACCTGAAAATAGAAATGAAGATCTTCAAATAGAGGCTTAGAGGTTTCGACTTTTAGGGAAAAATGGAATAGGGAATGGAAGTTTGAGGTTTCGGTTTTGAGAATAACAAATAGAGAAGGAAAAAGATGAAAAACAAGTTTCGGCTTTTAGGGAGATTGAGAGAAAATGCAAGAGAGAATGGCTAGGAGATTCAGTTTTGGAAAAAGAAAGTATGGGGCATGGGGTGTTCGGCTCTTGCAAGAAATTGGAGATGAGAAGAGAGTTAGGGGGTTTCGGCCCTAAGAAGAAATTGAGAGAAGAGAAAAGAAACAGAATGAAAGGAGGGTTCGGTTCTAGCAGAAAAGAGATGAAGAGAAAGTAGGAACTTCAAATGCCAAAAATGCAAATGCCGAAAATGAGAAAAGAACTCCTACTTGGCTAGACATAAATTCGGCACACTCTAGCCACACAAAAACTGATCCTTCCCCCTACTAAGAGTTTGAAATTCGGCCAACACTACCACCTATTACTCAATCCCTTGTTTTTCTCCTTAAACCACTCCTGACCACTTATTTGAAACATTTTGAACACTCCAAGCTCCACTTTTTCCTCTCTACCAACCATTCAAATTATTTGACTCAGTCCACTCCCCTATCCTGAGGTGTTTCAGTCGATTTCTGCCTCTGCTCCCCTTGACGCCAAAAAGAACTTCCAAAATGAACTCCTTCCGACTCGAACTTGCTCCCTCTCCCCCTCTCTGTGGAGTCACTTACCAGCATCTTAAGTGGTGCCTCCTTGCCACTCTGCCATCCCTTTTCTTGTGTCACCAATCGCAACCTAAAACCCCTTAAGTCGTACTCCTATTCAGCTCACCCCTAGAGTGCCCAAAACAAAAATTTTCACTAAGGCTCCGGCTTACCCCTAAGTCATTCCTTGACCCTAAAGTACCCTAAACTAACATGACAAACATAGCATTCACATACAAACACGTAAAATGCAAAGGCCCTAATTTAGGATGTTACAAAGGTAAGATCCTTGAAACTCCTGAAACAATTCTATTCTCCTCGGGTGGTGTTCAACATCATGTTAATTATTTCATTTTTGCAAAACAATTAGATCATGATATGCTTAGCTGTTCTAATTTGCTTGCTTGTGATCTATCTGTTGTGGACGTTGATGGAACACATGATGTTAATTTTCAATTTGTAAAACATTTGGAACATGAAATGCTTAATCGTTCCATTTTGCTTGTTCATGTTTTATCTGCTTTAATGATTGACAAAAAGAATCTTGTGCTCGAAAATTTGTACAATTCGTGTGCGAGTGATTTCATATATCGTACAATGCAAGATTTGGTTATTCGATTTCGAGTACCATATGCACTTTCTCACATATCTGCTTGTGACAATTATATCTATCATTCGATGTGTTACTCGCATGATCATTTTGTCTTGTGGAATCCATTTACATCATATGCATGCCTTAGAGATTGTTCAATTTCATTCCACAAATTTGACAAGGCATTGTTCATTTTGTATGACAATGTGATTCCACCTATTCGCATGCAATTAACTTGTTTTATTTTGCTTACGTTTGGATTGCGAATCTATATGAAGCTTTATTTGTTAATGCATGATTATACTTTTTAGGTGTCACGAATATCATTCGATACGTTTGATCGAGGAAAATCAAACAAGGAGGATTTTGTTCAAAGAAACCAACAGGTCGATTCGAGGATGAATCGTCTTGAAGAGGGGAGGGATGATACGGGCACGCCCGGGGCACCCACGAATTTCAAATTGAAGGAGCTCGGATCGAATGTTCCAAATGCCGTGAAGTTGATATGCACTTTGTTGCATTTCCAACTTGAGCCGGATTAGTCCATTTGAGCTCAATTTGAGCTCACTCGAGCTCACTCCAGCTCATTGAGCTGAATTGCTTTAAATTTAATGACTTTAAATAAATTAAGTCTTTAATTATTTATTTTTCTACAGCTAATTAATATGTCTAAATAATTTAATTTGTGTTGAATTTAATTAGTCTTAGGCTAAATTTAATTTGTCACATTTTATTGCATGATTTTAAGATGTCAAGTTTTAAAATTTAATGTGCAGATTTTTTTTTAGTTTAAGTTGCTACCGAAAATTCAATGTGTCCTAATGGTGTCTTTAAGTTGTCTAAAACGTCCATTAATGTGTCCATAGCATGTATTTAATTATATTAAGCTGTTTTGGCTTGATTTAATGTGAATTCATGGCCTTTGTAAGTTCAGTCGAATCTGTGGAGCACATTTAAGAGATACATGCACCTAGGTGTAATGTACTTGGCCTAATACATCAATGAACCTTAGAGGTGCATGGAACGGCTGGAAGCATGCATCATGGAAGCCAAATTTTGGCTATTCAAGACCCCATTCGGCTGGAAAGAAGGCTAAGTGCATGGGTTAAGTTCATGAAGGTTTTTCAAGCTGAAATTAAAATTGGCGTGACTTATTTAATTCCCTAGGAAATTTGTTCGTGCAATGCAAAAGACAAGGGAGTTTTGAAGGCTGAATTAAACACATGCAAGCCATTTAAAGTCACATTTTAATGCTAGTAATTCTTCAAATAGAAGGAGTAGCTCATCCTAAAGTTTGACCGAATCTGGACATGTCTTTTCGGCTCCTATGCTGTCCAAATGCATTCAGCTGTTTCCTTCTCTATTAAGATGACCTTGGAATGTCCCAAATGGCTAAATTTACACATACAAGAGAGCTATTCATCTTCATCATTATTTCTGGACACTTTTCATCCAAAAGAGAGCTAATTAAGAGCCCAATTATTGCATGGGACGAACCTAGCTACTGCATGCATTTTTAAGTGTCACAAAATTCATTTTCCCTTCTATAAAAATGCCCCTTGATGTCCCAAGAAGCTGCACATGGAATTGGACGAATTTTTCTTCAAGAAACATGGCTATTAACGTTCCAAGAGGCTAAATTTGGAGCTTGGCCATTGACCTTCTTCAAGCATTCAACTTACCAAGTAATTGATCCATCTAGAAGCTGTCCATTAGTCTCCCATTCAGCCGAATCTAACCATGGGACTTTAAGGAGTTTATTCCAGATTTTTCTAGCATTTTATGGCTGAAATTAAACTTAGTTATTAAGGGTTTTATGTCCATTCGGCTAGCCCTTTCATTGGCCTATAAATACCTTGTTATTTTCTTTTGTAAGGGACTTTTGCCAATTTATGAAATTATATGAACTTTGTTCTTTGAGTGAGTTTATCTCCTCTTCATTTTCGTACAAGCTCCTTAGACTTATCAAGCCAAGCTTGTGGCGTCTATCACTTGTTCTTTCATCAAACTATACCATCGGTTCTTATCTTTCTACATAACGGGTCGTGGTCCATCATTGATTTCAATAATTCCTGATGCGATCCTGGTCGCATCATGGTTCGACTCCATCCGACGCCATCGAGAGTGGCCTAAGCTTGAGGGCCAAAGTGCAAAATGAAGCTGATTCCAGCTCATTTTTAGCTCAATTAAACTTCCTTCCTATGTGGCTCAGCTCACATGAGTTCATCTCAGCTCATTGAGCTTGGTTTAAGTTCACATTTAGTTTATTCAGTTTGTGTTTAGCTTGATCTAATTCATGCATTTTTATTTTGCTGAATACAACTTTTAAACTAAATATTAGCTTTAAATAAAGGTGTCTAGTTTAAATAAATAAGTTGTGTTTAATAAGAGGCTTATTAATTAATCTAGTTACTAGGATGTTTTAATGAAGTATGAGTTTAAGTTAGTTTAACTCTACTTCCATAAATTAACTAGTTGCTGCATTAATTGAAGTCTTAACTTTTAGTTTATTTAATAAAGTGTTTAAGTTAGTTTAATTCTGCTTCCATAAATTAACTAATTGCTGCATTAATTGAAGTCTTAACTTTTAGTTCATTTATTAAAGTCAAGTGTTTAATGTGTTGAGTTAAATTAGTGTTTAATGTGTTAAGTTAAATTAGCTTTTAATAAGTCTTTAATGTGTTTAAGTTAAATTAGTGTTTAATAAGTGATTAAATGTGGTTAATATGTCTGTTTAATGTGTTTGAATGTAGGAAACCTTTCAGCTGGAAACCGTTACACTCATGGGATGTTATAAAGAGTTTAATGTGACTTTTCAAGTGAGAATCGGTTACACACATAAAGGAAGCATTATTCAACATTTAAAGGAGCTGTTATGATAATTGAAGGAAGCATTATACATCAATTAATTTCGGTAACAACCTCTTCTTCTTCCAATAACCGTTTGAAGCTTAAAGGTCACACATGAGTTACAAATTTTTATTTAGTTCTTTGGAGACTTTTCAGCTAGCCAAGGACAACTCAAGGGACATTTTTAAAAGCATTCAAGATGGACATTTAAGCCTTTTAAAACACCATTAGTTGTTGGAGACTTTCGGCTAGCCAAGGACAACTCAAGGGACATTTTTAAAGCATTCAAATTCATTTAATCAGCTCATTAGGAGTCATAAAGTTGCTATTATTTGGCTGGAGGAATTCAAGAGTTTTTAGATTTTATTTCACCATTTAAATGCATATTAAAGTTGAATTCATTTGTCTCTTCACTAACCACATGTAAACACTATATATACTTGTTTTTAGTTTGTAAAAGGGACTTTTGAACTTTGAATATATTTTATGAACTTTTGTTCATTGAGTGAGATTATTCTCCTCTCTATCTTTAAATTTGAGTTTCGATTTCGACTTATCAAGTTTTCTTGCTTGTGGCATCAATCGTTCTCTTCCATCAATTTATACCATAGGTTCTTATCTTTATAGATAACGGGTCTTGGTCCATCATCGATTACCATTTTTCCACCTTAAACCAATATAGAACCCGGGGTGACACTTTATTAGTGTTGAATCGATTCTTTGTTTAAGTTCTTTCATCCATTCCCATCAACTATCACCTATCATTTATCTAAACCATCACTTATCCATCTATCCAATCCCATTACCATCATCCTATCATTGTTTGTTCAACTTTAAACCGAATCCCATCTTTTTTCCCTTCATCTTAAACCGAACCTATCCTTTTAATTATCCAAATTAACTCTTTCATTTAAACGCCTCCATTCCTAACTTAAACCCACCTTCTAAACAAATTCACCTAAAGCTTCCGCAAACTCATCTATATTTTTCTGATTATTTTCCGAAGACTTGATTCCTCCTCGTACACGATTGGGCAACTAGCATACGTTTCGACTCACCTCGAGGTGAATCGTATCATTTGGTATCAGAGCTATAAAACGAGGAGTTTCGACGATGAACGAGAAGGCGGTAATAGGTTCGTAAAAAAATCGAAAAAAAAAGTTGTATTTCATTTCTTTTGTACTCATCTTTTTGCATTTGGTGAAAAAAAATTCGAAAAAAATTAATTAAAAAAAGAGAAAAAAAATACGAGTGAAAAAAAATGTTTGTGGAATTTTTTTTTAAAAAGATTGCAAGTTGTGTTTCATTTCTTCTACCCTGTTTCTGACCTCAAAGCTACCACTCTAGTCTCATCTACCTACCCCGATCTTCAAAAAAAAAAATTCTTCTACCATCATTTGGTATTTTCTCTTTTCACCCAACGCCACCCACCCTTACTCCATTTGCCTTTTCTTTCATTTAGTCTACCCGAAACCCAACGTCAAACCTTTGTTAACAAATTTTGAAGCCGACCCTCAAGCCGTAATAAGTCTTTCGAAATGAAGTACGAAGTTGCGAGAGCGAGAAAGAGCGGTAAAAGGCACGAGTGCTACATTAGAGAAAAAGCCATATTCGAGTGAAACACGAGTGTGAGCGATATTTCTTTGCGAGTGACTTGTGAGAATTTTGTGGTGAGGATTTAATTTTTTGTTTTATTCTTTTTAACAATCTTTCTTTTCAGAAAATAAACATGAACCAAGAAGTGTTGATAGAATCTCATTATCAATACTTGTTGAACGGGATGCGAAAAGTCATGAATGCTGTAACATCCCCAAACCCGACCCATTCACTACGACCGAATCTGGTTATGTCACTGGGAAAAGACGGTTGAAAATCTTCTTAATTTAAAATAAAACATCGTAGTTTGCTGAATTTTGGAAAACATATCTTTGGAATAAAACTTTGCTATTAAACTCATTCATTTTTAAAGCTTTAGTTTATAATATCCAATTTGAATAAATAGGTTGCAAACCATAAATCATTTTCACGTAGCAATTTAATTTAAATAAACCATAGTTAAAGTAATACCAAAAACATAAAATGGCCTTTATTACAACCCAACAATTCAAATAAAGTACTTATATCAAAATCAAGCATGGAATAATTGAACATCATCTTGGCATGGGCCACCTTGTCCTCTCCGATCCCGGTCTAGCTTTATGCACTACGAAATGGTTAAGGAAAAGGTGAGTCACCTGGACTCGGTGTGCTACCCTTTTCCCGGATTAGCAAAATATCACATACAAACATAATCATGATCATCATGCATCCCAATCATATGCACCCAATCCTAACCGTCCATACACCTTTTCTACCCCGTGTGGTACCAAACCACTTTGGTGGTGCCAAACCACCGGTGACGTATAGTCACAATGTGTTACCAAAACAACGGTGACCGAAGTCACAAATCCAATGATGGGGCCAACCCATCGTGTGATACCAAATCTTTGGCGACAATCCCGTATCTCAAAAGTGGGGCCAACCCACGGTGGTGTTAACCACGGGGACGCAGTCGCAATGAGGTGCCAAACCTCGGTGTCCCAAAGACACAAATGTGGTACCAAACCACCGGTGACCGTAGTCACGATAATCGAGTGATGGGGCCAACCCATCGTGTGATACCAAATCACTTTGGCGTCAATCCCTCAATACCGCCTTGTGGGCCAACCCATCGTGGTGCAAAACCACGGGGGACGACGCGAGGTGCCAAACCTCGGAGGTGCCAAACCTCCGGTGACCCAAAGTCACAAAGTTGTGTTACCAAAACACTGGTGGTGCTCGTCGGCACAAAATATCACCGCCCCTCCACTCATATCACCCATCATCATACCAACTCATGTATAGTATTCAAATCATGCAAACATGTTTAACGTTGCATCTCATAGCACATACATCATAAATCATGACATCATGTATCAATAATAATGTACTCATAATGAAACGGACTTACACGAATCCGTGCACATACCCCATAGGGTATCATATCACTCAACCATACTATTTCGGTTTTACCAATCAATCGGTTTATCAAACATATACAAAGCAAGAAGTGTGTTAGTTTACACACACGATTACTAATGCGACTATCAAATCCCGTAGATCAAGATCTAACGCACTAGATCCCCATTCCTTAACACTTTTCGAGCACTAGCCACAACCCGAGATATATGCGAGATCAAGCCTTCCCCTACAATCGGCCAAAACTAAACAACATAATCATGCTAATCAACCTTTAAGGGTAAAATCGTAATTTTACCTACTAAGGGTATTTTCGTAAATTCACACCTGCAATGGCCTTTCTAAAGGCCTAATGTCGCCACTAGCGACTCGGCCTACCACTTAGGTTGTGCTAGGACGATTGGGCCTAAAACCCGATTTCGGCCCATCCAAGCCCACTGCGCTCGTGTGGCCCACCTAACACGAATCTAGCCACGTATATAACTTCCACCTAGTCTAGTTCAACATATACTAACCAATCATGCAATTTACTCATATGGGCCCACGGGCCCATTGGGCCCACTTCGGCCCATCGAGGCCCAAGCAGCCCCAACCCACGAGAATACCACGATGGCCTCAACTATCGCGTCGAAGCCCCACACGTGCGCCGCGCGCGCTCGTGTGGCTACTAATGCCGTGTAATGGCATTTCGGCATTTGCCGCTCTACAACTAGAGTAGAGAGTTACACACGATAGGACTCTGGGGCTAATCAGCGCTCCGATCACTCTTGTGCCCAAACGCCCTCCAAGATGTGTTTACTCTCCTCCTAGGATGCTCCTTATATAGCTAGCTCTTCACCTTCATTCTTTGTGTCTTTCCGATGTGGGATCCCTTCCGTCGAGTAGAGTTTAAATTCAACTGAAACTCTGTAGTCCAATCCGCAAAATAAATACTCCATTGCTTGTCATGAGATTCGAACCCGGGCTCCTTGCTGCTGCACGCCTTACTTCCAACGCCTGTGCCACTCGGCCACTTTGATTTTATGCCATAAAATCACACCTTTTAATCTTTAAACCCTTCCTACTCCAGCCCATAACCGCCTAAAAATAAATCACGCCCAAAATGCCGCTCCAGCCCTCAAACCCGCGCCTTATCACTCCTCCAGCGCCTAAGTGCCGCACGAGCACCACTTGGACCAGCTGCTTCTTGTGTCAAAACACGCCCCACTTCTTTTTAAGGCCTCCCGCCTTGTAACGCCAAGATCCAAAAATTAAAACCACTCTTTGCCTCTTTGATTCGAACCCAAGACCCTCAAAGGCGCTACTTCTGACCTTAGCAAGCGATGAAGCCACTTTGCCAAAGCCTCTCATGTGTCCTATTCTCCCAATTAATTCCTTTAAGGCCTCCCAAAGCCAAGCTCCCCTTTATTACTTAAAAATCCAAAATTTTCCAAAGCCTTCCCCTTCCATCCAAACATTCTTAAAACCTCTAAAACTCACCCAAGCACTCCCAAAACCTACTAACACTTGATTTATACCCCATATGCACACCCCTAAACCAGGTGTTACAATTCTACCCTCCTTAAAAATAATTTCGTCCTCGAAATTACTTGTCTAAACTAATGATCCAATTCTCTCCACTACGCTATCATTGCGCACTCGATCTCCAAGAGCTAACATACTTTACGAGCAACAAAACAAACAATCACCAAAGCGCCTCTACCACGTCCACGAGAAGTACGACCACGCCCCTAGAACTCATATCTAGTGCCTCGATTTAACTCGATTAGAAATTTTATGCATTAGAAATTGGGTTCCACTGTTTAACCACGAGCAATTTTATGCAAAGAAGTTTTCAAGAGTAGTTCTTTCGATCAATCAAAGTTTCCTTCCCTACTCGTGGGTAATTAGTCATTTTTCCTAAAGGGGTATTTTGGTAACAACTCGTGGTCACTTTTGAAAATAATTTTCCAACTTAGAGGTATTTCAAAATTTACAAAATCTAAGGGTCATTTTGAAAATTTTGTTTTTCCAACCAGGGGTATCACAAAAATTTGGAAATCGGGTTATTTTTGCAATTTTGAAAATCGAGGGCATTTTAAGTAAATTCTCAAAATCGGAATATCATTGTATTTCATAAAATAGGGTTTTCGATCTTTGACCAAAATAAGAATGTTTTAGTAAAAGTCTGAAAATTTAGAAACCAAGGGCATTTTGGTAATTTTATCGATCAAGGGTAATTTTGTAAAATTTCAAATCAGGGTATCTTGAAAATAGCATTTTTGTATACTTTTGCAAAGTAGGGAAATTTTATTAAAATTGGAGTTAAACCGAAAATCTTGAAAGTCAGGGGCATTTTAGTAATTTTCAACACAGGGGTATTTTGTAAATTTTCCCAAATCGGAGTATCTTGATATTTTGAAAGCTAGAGATTTTAATATTTTGCAAAGTAGAAATCTTTTTAACAAAAGTTGAGGGTCGTGCGGTAATGTTACAATACTGAGGGTTTGCAATTTTGCCGCTAGGGCATTTTGGTAATTTTGGTAAATCGACAAACGTCTTTCAAAATCAAATTTAGGGTTTATAGACCAAAGGGGTAAAGTTGAAAATTTTTAAAGCAGAGAATTTTAAAAAAAAATAGCAAGGCTAATTCCCTTTTCGGGTTTTAATAATCGATTTAGCCTATGAACAAGTCCTCTTGGTTAAGGTGAACCATAGCTACGCACTGCGGGGTAGGATTCTCTGCGAAGAGGAGGTGAGTCACGAGGACCGCTAAGTACCAAGCTCTTAGGATCTAATCCTAGACATGCGTACCAAGGTTACCACACCTTAACTCGGTGACTTACTTCACGAGTTTGTTTAAGAGCTTTAAGTTTTATGCAATTGTTTGAGTAGTCTAATCCTAGGGTCCAATGGATCCTAGTATTCTATTCTACTGAGCCCAAACTAAGCCCAAATCAATTCATACAAACAAATCACTTCAAGAAAGTCCGAAGTACTTACAGTGGACTTGGGCCGAGACACAAAGTGCCATGCCGGAAAAACTGAAAAATTTCTTAAAAGCCCATATTTTTGAAAAGCCCATTTTGAAAATGTTTTTGGGCCCAAAACCCTCAAAGCCGAGTTTTGAACCGGGCTCGATACCAAAATGTAACATCCCCAAACTCGGCCCATTCACTACGAAGAATCTGGTTATGTCTTTGGGAAAAGACGGTTGAAAATCTTCTTAATTTAAAATAAAACATCGTAGTTTGCTGAATTTTGGAAAACATATCTTTGGAATAAAACTTTGCTATTAAACTCATTCATTTTTAAAGCTTTAGTTTATAATATCCAATTTGAATAAATAGGTTGCAAACCATAAATCATTTTCACGTAGCAATTTAATTTAAATAAACCATAGTTAAAGTAATACCAAAAACATAAAATGGCCTTTATTACAACCCAACAATTCAAATAAAGTACTTATATCAAAATCAAGCATGGAATAATTGAACATCATCTTTGGCATGGGCCACCTTGTCCTCTCGATCCCGGGCCCGACTTTATGCACTACGAAATGGTTAAGGAAAAGGTGAGTCACCCGGACTCGATGTGCTACCCTTTTTCCCGGATTAGCAAAATATCACATACAAACATAATCATGATCATCATGCATCCCAATCATATGCACCCAATCCTAACCGTCCATACACCTTTTCTACCCCGTGTGGTACCAAACCCTTTGGTGGTGCCAAACCACCAGTGACGTATAGTCACAATGTGTTACCAAAACACCGTGACCGAAGTCACAAATCCAATGATGGGGCCAACCCATCGTGTGATACCAAATCATGGCGACAATCCCGTATCTCAAAAGTGGGGCCAACCCCACGGTGGTGTTAACCACGAGGGACGAGTCGCAATGAGGTGCCAAACCTCTCGGTGTCCCAAAGACACAAATGTGGTACCAAACCACCGGTGACCGTAGTCACGATAATCGAGTGATGGGGCCAACCCATCGTGTGATACCAAATCACCGGCGTCAATCCTCAATACCGCCTTGTGGGGCCAACCCACCGTGGTGCAAAACCACGGGGACGAGGACGCTGGTGCCAAACCTCTGGAGGTGCCAAACCTCTGGTGACCCAAAGTCACAAAGTTGTGTTACCAAAACACCGGTGCTCGTCAAGACAAAATATCTTTGCCCCTCCACTCATATCACCCATCATCATACCAACTCATGTATAGTATTCAAATCATGCAAACATGTTTAACGTTGCATCTCATAGCACATACATCATAAATCATGACATCATGTATCAATAATGAGTACTCATAATGAAACGGACTTACGAATCGTGCACATACCCCATAGGGTATCATATCACTCAACCATACTATTTCGGTTTTACCAATCAATCAGTTTATCAAACATATACAAAGCAAGAAGTGTGTTAGTTTACACACCTGATTACTAATGCGACTATCAAATCCCGTAGATCAAGATCTAACGCACTAGATCCCCATTCCTTAACACTTTTTGAGCACTAGCCACAACCCGAGATATGCGAGATCAAGCCTTCCCCTACAATCGGCCAAAACTAAACAACATAATCATGCTAATCAACCTTTAAGGGTAAAATCGTAATTTTACCTACTAAGGGTATTTTCGTAAATTCACACTGCAATGGCCTTTCTAAAGGCCTAATGTCGCCACTAGCGACTCGGCTACCACTTCCGGCCAGGTTATGCCGGACGATTGGGCCTAAAACCCGATTTCGGCCCATCAGGCCCACACGCTTTCGTGTGGCCCACCTAACACGAATCTAGCCACGTATATAACTTCCACCTAGTCTAGTTCAACATATACTAACCAATCATGCAATTTACTCATATGGGCCCACGGGCCCATTGGGCCCACTTCGGCCCATCGAGGCCCAAGCGGTCCCAACCCACGAGAATACTCACGATGGCCTCAACTATCGCGTCGAAGCCCCACACGTGCACTACGCGCGCTCGTGTAACTACTAATGCCGTGACCGGCATTTCGGCATTTGCCGCTCTACAACTAGAGTAGAGAGAGTTACACACCGATAGGACTCTGGGGCTAATCCAGCGCTCCGATCACTCTTGTGCCCAAACGCCCTCCAAGATGTGTTTACTCTCCTCCTAGGATGCTCCTTATATAGCTAGCTCTTCACCTTCATTCTTTGTGTCTTTCCGATGTGGGATCCCTTCGTCAAGAGAGTTTAAATTCAATGAAACTCTTGCCGTCCAATCCATAAAATAAATACTCCATTGCTTGTCATGAGATTCGAACCCAGGCTCCCTTGCTGCTGCACGCCTTACTTCCAACGCCCAGGCCACTCGGCCACTTTGATTTTTATGCCATAAAATCACACCTTTTAATCTTTAAACCCTTCCTACTCCAGCCCATAACCGCCTAAAAATAAATCACGCCCAAAATGCTGCTCCAGCCCTCGAACCCGCGCCTTATCACTCCTCCAGCGCCTAAGTGCCGCGTACGAGCACCACTTGGACCAGCTGCTTCTTGTGTCAAAACACGCCCCCACTTCTTTTTTAAGGCCTCCCGCCTTGTAACGCCAAGATCCAAAAATTAAAACCAGCCTGCTGCCTCTTTGATTCGAACCCAAGACCCTCAAAGGCGCTACTTCCAGCCCCTTAAGCAGCGCATGAAGCCACTTTGCCAAAGCCTCTCATGTGTCCTATTCTCCCAATTAATTCCTTTAAGGCCTCCCAAAGCCAAGCTCCCCTTTATTACTTAAAAATCCAAAATTTTCCAAAGCCTTCCCCTTCCATCCAAACATTCTTAAAACCTCTAAAACTCACCCAAGCACTCCCAAAAACCTACTAACACTTGATTTATACCCCATATGCACAGCCCCTAAACCAGGGTGTTACAAATGCCAAGTTTGACAAGTTACATAAGCGGTTGGATCGAATCGAGGAACGAGACCAACAAGAATGACTTTCTTCAAGTCAAAGAACGGAGTCAAGGTCGTCTCGAAAACACACTTTCAAAGATCATCCAAGAAGAGATTTCGATCGAGATTATGGTTCATATAGAAGTTCGAGACGATATGAATCAAACCGCGAAGGTGAGACCTCTCGTGATTACCATCGAGAAGGTATGATTTCTTCTTCACAAGCTTCAACATATCCATCCACGGAGAAATCTTTACGAAGAAGTGAATGTGGTTCATATGCGTCGAAGAATTCATCTATGAAAGATTGTTCTCGAAGTAGTTCAAATCGTGATTCTTATTCGACGAAGGATTCAAGGCAAAGCAAAGCAAAGTTCGAAGCCTACTATGGTGACGAACAAGAAGAAAGTACAAGTTTTTCTTCTTATGAATCAAAGATGTCGAGCACGAAGGATTTTTCACGAAGCATCGATCGTGACATCTACGAAAATATTTCTTCGATCCTTGAGTCAAATCCATCTCTTTTCAATTCTTTTGAATCACTCCCTTGTTGTAATGAAAAAGAACTTGAAAAAGAGTTCGAGAGAAAAGAAAATAAAAATGAGAAAAAAGAAATAAAAAGAAAAGAGAGAAAAGAGGCAAGTAAGAGAGAAAATGATCGAGTTTTGAGAGAGCTTGAAAAAGCCATTGAGAAGGTTCTTGAAAAAGAGAAAGAACAAAAAGAAGTTGAAAGAGAAGTCGAAAAGAAATTTGAAAAAGAATTTGAGAGTGAAGAAAAAGAGCTTGAAAAAGAAAATGAAGAAAAGATTGAAAAGAAAATTGAGATTGAAAAAAAATTGAAAGTGAAAAAGAAGAGTTGGAAAAAGAAACGAGAGAACGAGATGAGCGAGAAAAAGAGAGTGATTTTTCAACTAATCCATTTGAAGTTTTCTCTTCTTCTGTCTCTACTTTTCAGGTTTACGAGAAACCGAGTGCTGAATGCCAACTTCAATACCTTCCCGACGAGCGACGTTTTTGTGTGATCAATAAAGGTAAAGTTGAAAGTGAAGTTGAATCACCCGAATCGGAAGGTAAGGAAGGTAAGTGTTTTGAAACGATTTCGTCTCCCCTAAAATTTTCTAATGATTGCAAATGTGTGGATGACATCATCATTTGCCCATCTTTGATTGATTGTGATAATTTAAGTGATGGAAAAATGAGTTTGTCTAGTAATAATCAATGCGATGCAAAGTATGATGGTGGAGAGACGCATAGCCAAAAAATGCAAGACTCGAGTAAGTATAACGATGAATTTTCTTTTAATCCCAATTTATTTGATTGCGGTTATTACGAGATTTGTTCATTGTCTAATACGAAATCTTTGAGTTTTTGCAAATCGGTTTTAAGACATGTTCAGAATTTTGATCGTTCGATTTTGAGTTTGAACAATTCCTATTGGATTAACATGTTTGATTTTTCTAAACCGTTGTCACATCTTGAACTTAATAATCAAACGCATGTTTTTAAACCGGGAATATGTTTTGTATCATCTGGTATGTCTTGTTGGAAAATCAATCAGTTCCAATTGTGCTTGAACAATTTCAATCATTTTGAAACATGGTTCCTGAATAAGATAATGAATTTTGTCAACTTTGTTTTCCATTTTTATTCGTTACTTAAACAATTTTTATGGTTGCATTTGAAATTCACTTTCCATTTGAGAATGGTTGAATTGAACGCGAAGCTTCGATTACACTACTTGGCCGTGGAGAGAAGGTTTGTATTGCTCGATCAAGGTAAGACTGATCTTTGTCTATCTGAGTATAAAGATAAGTCTTCTGAAACTGTTGATGCATTTTTGCTCTTTTCGGACAGCGATAAGCTTTGCGTTGCTGATTATGTTTTTGCCAAAAATTTAGATCATGTTATGATTAATCGTTCTACTTTGCCTGTTTGCAAAATGCTCTTGATTTCTTTGAATGTTGATAGAACACATGCTACTGATTTTCATCATTTAGATCATGAAGTGTTTGAATGTTTCATTCTGATGATTGGTGATCTATCTGATTTGTTCATTGACAAAAAGAATCTTGTGTTTGATAAATTTTATTCATGTGCGAGTAATTCAATGCATCATTCAATGCAAGATGAGATTGTTCTATCTCAAGTGACATTTGCACTTTCTCGCCTATCTGTTTGTGATGAATATATCTATCATTTGATGTGTTACTCGCATGGTGATTTTGATTTATGGAATCCATTTGAATCGTATGCATGCCATGAAGATTATTCACTTCAGTTTCAAATGTTTGATAAGGCATTGTTTATTTTATACGAAAGTTTGATGCTGCCCGATTACATGCGATTTCTTTGTTTGATGTTTACATTTCATTTGCAAGTTTGTTTGACACAACTCTTGCTAATTCTTGGTTATATTTTTCAGGTGTTGCGATTATCATCCATCCCGTTTGATCGAGGAAAGTCGAGCGGTAAGAATTTTGTTCGAGAGAACCATCGGCTCGATTCGAGGACAAATCACTTTCAAGAGGGGGGTATGATACGATCCTGGTCGCATCATGGTTCAACTCCATCTGACGCCATCGAGAGTGGCCTAAGCTCGAGGGGCCAAAGTGCAAAATGAAGCTGATTCTAGCTCATTTTTAGCTTAATTAAACTTCCTTCCTATGTGGTTCAGCTCACATGAGTTCATCTCAGCTCATTGAGCTTGGTTTAAGTTCACATTTAGTTCCTTCAGTTTGTGTTTAGCTTGATTTAATTCATGCATTTTTATTTTGCTGAATACAACTTTTAAACTAAATATTAGCTTTAAATAAAGGTGTCTAGTTTAAATAAATAAGTTGTGTTTAATAAGAGGCTTATTAATTAATCTAGTTACTAGGATGTTTTAATGAAGTATGAGTTTAAGTTAGTTTAATTCTACTTCCATAAATTAACTAGTTGCTGCATTAATTGAAGTCTTAACTTTTAGTTTATTTAATAAAGTGTTTAAGTTAGTTTAATTCGCTTCCATAAATTAACTAATTGCTGCATTAATTGAAGTCTTAACTTTTAGTTCATTTATTAAAGTCAAGTGTTTAATGTGTTGAGTTAAATTAGTGTTTAATAAGTGTTTAATGTGTTAAGTTAAATTAGCTTTTAATAAGTGTTTAATGTGTTTAAGTTAAATTAGTGTTTAATAAGTGATTAAATGTGGTTAATATGTACATTTAATGTGTTTGAATGTAGGAAACCTTTTCACTGGAAACCGTTACACTCATGGGATGTTATAAAGAGTTTAATGTGACTTTTCAAGTGAGAATCGGTTACACACATAAAGGAAGTATTATTCAACATTTAAAGGAGCTGTTATGATAATTGAAGGAAGCATTATACATCAATTAATTTCGACAACAACCTCTTCTTCTTCCAATAACCATTTGAAGCTTAAAGGTCACACATGAGTTACAAATTTTTATTTAGTTCTTTGGAGACTTTTCAGCTAGCCAAGGACAACTCAAGGGACATTTTTAAAAGCATTCAAGATGGACATTTAAGCCTTTTAAAACACCATTGGTTGCTGGAGACTTTTCAGCTAGCCAAGGACAACTCAAGGGACATTTTTAAAGCATTCAAATTCATTTAATCAGCTCATTAGGAGTCATAAAGTTGCTATTATTTGGCTGGAGGAATTCAAGAGTTTTTAGATTTTATTTCAGCCATTTAAATGCATATTAAAGTTGAATTCATTTGTCTCTTCAGCTAACCACATGTAAACACTATATATACTTGTTATTAGTTTTTAAAAGAGGACTTTTTGAACTTTGAATATATTTTATGAACTTTTGTTCATTGAGTGAGATTATTCTCCTCTCTATCTTTCGTACGAGTTTCAATTTCAACTTATCAAGTTTTCTTGCTTGTGGCGTCAATCGTTCTCTTCCATCAATTTATACCATAGGTTCTTATCTTTATAGATAACGGGTCTTGGTCCATCATTGATTACCATTTTTCCACCTTAAACCAATATAGAACCCGGGATGACACTTTATTAGTGTTGAATCGATTCTTTGTTTAAGTTCTTTCATCCATTCCCATCAACTATCACCTATCATTTATCTAAACCATCACTTATCCATCTATCCAATCCCATTTCCATCAGCCTATCATTGTTTGTTCAACCTTAAACCGAATCCCATCTTCTTTCCCTTCATCTTAAACCGAACCTATCCTTTTAATTATCCAAATCAACTCTTTCATTTAAACACCTCCATTCCTAACTTAAACCCACCTTCTAAACAAATTCACCTAAAGCTTCTGCAAACTCATCTATATTTTTTCCGATTATTTTCCGAAGACTTGATTCCTCCTCGTAGACGATTGGGCAACTAGCATACGTTTCAACTCACCCCGAGGCGAATCCTATCAATTCCACCTTAAACATTATAAAAACCGGGGTGACACTTGATCGTGTTGAATCGTTTCTTGTTTAAGTCCTACTATCCATCTCCATCAACTATCACTTATCATCTATCCTTTATTTTTGTTTGTTAAACCGAACCATTCAGACACCATCTTCATTACTTCCATCCTTATAGCCAAACCTATTCTTCCATCATCTAAATCGTTTCCTTAATTTCCTAAACCTCCATTCCTAACTTAATTCAATTTTCTAAACAAATTCACTTAAAGATTTCGCAAACTTGAATATAAGTTCCAATATTTTCCTAAAGGCTTATTTTTCTCCTCGTAGATGATTGGGCAACTCGCATACGTTTTGACTCACCCGAGGCGAACCGTATCACAAGTTTTGTGGTTGCACTTGAAATTCACATTCCATTTGAAACATGTTGATTCAAACGCGAAGTATCGACTACACTACATGCCCAAAGAAAGAAGGTTTGTATTGCTCGACCAAGGTAAGAATGATTTTGTCTTTCCATGCATAAAGGTAAGTCTACTAAAATTGTTGATGCATTTTTGCTCTCTTTGGATGATGACAAGCTTTGTGTTGATGAACTGCCTTTTGCAAAATAATTAGATCATGATACGCTTAGCTATTCCAATTTGCTTGTTTATGATCCATCTGTTTTGGATGTTGATAGAACACATGATGCTGATTTTCATTTTGTAAATCATCTAGATCATGAAGTGCTTGAATGTCCCATTCTGCTTATTGATAATATATATGTTTTAACAGTTGACAAAGTGATCCTTGTGTTCAAAAGTTTTTGTGATTCATGTGCGAGTGATTCCATAAATCGTTCAATGCAAGGTTTGGCTGTTCAAAATTGTGTGCAATGTGCATCTTCTCAACTACTTGCGTGTGACGATTTTATCTATCATTTGATGTGTTACTCGCATAATAATTTTGACTTGTGGACTCTATTTAAATCGTATGCATGCCATGAAGCCTATTCAATTATGATTCAAACATTTGATAAGGCTTTGTTCCTTTTGTATGATAATGTGTTTATGCCCGTATGCGTACGATCTATTTGTCTTGTTTTGCTTATATTTGGTTTGCAAGTTTGTTTGAAACAACTCTTGCTAACTCATGATTACCTTTTTCAGGTGATTCAAAAATTATCCACCCCATTTGACCGAGGTAAATCAAGCCAAAAGGAATTTTGTTCGAAAAACCAACGGGTCGATTCGAGGACGAATCGTCTTGAAGATTGGGGGATGATACGGGCACGCCCGGGGCACCAACGATTTTCAAATTCATGAAGCTCAAACCCAAAGTCCTAAGTGCCGTGGAGCTGATGTGCATATTGGTGCACTTCCAAATTGAGCCAGATTAGTCCATTTGAGCTCAATTTGAGCTCGCTCGAGCTCACTCTAGCTCCTTGAGCTGATTGCTTTAATTTAATGTTTTAAATAAATTGATTCATTTATTTATTTATTTTTCTACAGCAAGTACTGAGTCCCCATATTTTATTTGGTGTCCAAATTAATTTGTCCAAGCCTAAATTAATTTGTCCCATTTTATTGCATGATTTTAAGTTGTTTTAAAACTCAAATTAATGTGTAGTTTTTTTTCTATTAGATTAGGGGCTGCCGAATTTAGTATGTGTCCTAATGGTGTCTTTAAGTTGTCTAAAACGTCCATTAATGTGTCATGGTTATGTTTAATTTTTATTCAGCTTATTTAGCTTGATTTAAGGAATGTTCATGCTGCTACTTTTCCAGCCGAATTTATTGAGTCACTAAAGCACACTTTGTTTCGTGAATTGCAGCAGCAATTAAAGAGCTTGCTGGCCGAATTTAATGAAGTGTTGGGCATTAATTTGCTGCATGCATATGGCATAGGACGGTAGCAATTTAATGAGCAGCAAGCATGCATTAAAGAAGATGTTGGGTCTTGGTTTCTTCATGCATGGACGTCATTAATATGCTGCATGTTGTTTGTCGAAAATAATGAGTTGTTTGCTGCATGTACATTGCTTGGACGGCAGCATTTAGTGTGCATCTTGCATTCATAGATAGCATTAAAGAGCTGTTGATGGAAAGGATGACATTAATAAGGAGCTTAAGCATTAAAGGAAGGCATGCTAGTGGACGGATTAAATGAGCTGCTGGTGATGAATTTAAGCAAGCTGCTGGTTTTTTTCCCTATGTGACCTCCTCGTGAAGATCAATGGACCTTGGAAGGAGCTGAATCAATACCTTTTCCAGCTAGTTTTTGTGCAGCTCAACAGCCTTGAAGAATTAACTTCCAAGCTGCAGCAAATTAAAGGAATGCTAGTGACGCCTTGGGCATTCCACCAGCCATGCTTCTTCACTGAGATATCAGTTGAATAATGCTGCCCATTGAAGTTTTCTAAGCTTATTTAAATGCGTTTTTGACCATCCATCTAACCCAAGCAACACTTGGACTTATTCACTCATTTGGCCAAATACAACAAGGGGATTTTTAGCTCATTTATTTCTCCAGCTGATGAGGAAACTTCAAGGAACTTTCTTGGCCTCTTTTTTAGCTTTTCTAGCTGAATTACAAGCTGACCATTCGGTCTTCTAGGTGGCTGATCAGCTCACATTTATTTTAAATGTTTTCCCACATTGAAGACACCTTGAAAGCTGTCCATTTGGCCGAATATTTGCAAGCACATGGAAGGCCATATTCAACCAAATTTTTCCAAGAAGCTTAATGGTTTTTCTTCTAGATTTTTCCAAGCATTTTCTAGTTGCATTTCATTTAGCTATTAAGTAAATTAGTGTCCATTCGGCTAGCTCCTTGATGGCCTATAAAAACTTGTTATTTGTAAGATTTTATGATAGTTTTGAACCTTAATCAAATTTCATGAACTTATGTTCATCGAGTGAGAATTTCTCCTCTCTATCTTTCGTACGAGTTTCGATTCTAACTTATCAAGCTTGCTTGTTGCGTCAATCGTACTCTTCCATTCACCTATACCATCAGTTCTTATCTTTCTAGATAACGGGTCGTGGTCCATCAGCGATCTCTATCTTTCCACCTTAAACACTATAGAAATCGGGGTGACACTTGATCATGTTGAATCGTTTCTTGTTTAAGTCCTACTATCCATCTCCATCAACTATCACTTATCATTTATCCTTTATTTTTGTTTGTTAAACTGAACCATTCAAATACCATCTTCATTACTTCCATCCTTATAGCCGAACCTATTCTTCCATCATCTAAACCGTTTCCTTAATTTCCTAAAACCTCCATTCCTAACTTAATTCCATTTTCTAAACAAATTCACTTAAAGCTTCCTCAAACTTGAATATAAGTTCCAATATTTTCCCGAAGGCTTAACTCATCCTCATAGATGATTGGGAAACTCGCATACGACTCGACTCATCCCGAGGTGAACCGTATCATCTACGAACTTTGGGAGGTGAATCCAAGTGGTAGAAGGCAAGAGTGCGTGTGAGTGCAATAGAGCAAAGGAAAAAGCCTATAATCGAGTGCAAACACGAGTGTTGAATGCATAATTATTTTCTTTCCTTTTGAGTGAACTTGTGAGGTTTGCGGTGATGATTTTAAGCTTTCTCTCATGTCAAGGAGTCCGGATCGAAACATGGCAGAAAGAGTCGAAAGACAACTAGTTCGCAATGTGCTGGATCTTAATCTTCAAGCCCTATTGTGAGAAGTGGAGCGTATCTTCCATCGGAAGCTTGAGCCTATCCAAGAAAGGCTTGACCAAGTGAAAGGAAGAGCCCAGCGAGAGAGGACGCCCCTAAGTTCACCAAGGAATCGAGGCCAACCAAGACCTCATCAAGACGATCTCTACAATTCTAGTGATGTGGAGAGTGATCAAGCGTCGAACCAAAGTGAAAGACAATGAGACCGTAGAAACCGAGGGCATCGGGAGTGAGATCGAGTTAATGATGACCTCAAGAATATCAAGATGGCCATCCCTCCCTTCCAAGGTAAATCTGACCCGGAGGCTTATCTTGAATGGGAAAAGAAAATAGAGCTTGTCTTCGAGTGTCACAACTACTCGGAGAGCAAGAAAGTCAAGTTAGCAGCCATAGAGCTCTCCGATTATGTGGTCATTTGGTGGGACCAGTTAACTACGAGCCGGAGGCGAAACGGAGAATGACCCATTTCTACATGGGCCGAGATGAAAGCTGTGATGCGGAAGAGGTTCATTCTGGCATACTACCACCGAGAGCTTTATCAAAAGCTACAACACCTTACACAAGGTAATCGTAGCGTGGAGGACAACTTCAAAGAAATGGAGATTGCCATGATACGAGTCGACATCGAGGAGGACTGGGAGGCCAACATGGCAAGATTTTTGTCTGGATTGAATAGAGACATCGCCAACATAGTTGAACTTCAACACTACGTTGAAATTGAAGAGATGGTGCATATGGCCATTAAAATGGAAAAATAGCTCAAGAGAAAAGGTGTTGTTCGAGGAGCCCATCCAAACTCCACTTTTACCCCAAAATGGGGCCAAGGAATCGGCAAAAAGGAAACCTTCAATCGGGCGAGAGAACCTGTTGCAAATTTGAAAGCCAACAAACCAAATGGAGAATTGAGTAAAAGCACCAACGAAGCCGTGCGCAATTCCACTCGAGAAATTAAGTGTTTCAAATGTCTCGGTAGAGGTCATATAGCAAGTCAGTGCCCAAACTGACGAGTGATGACTATGAGACCCGATGGTGAGATCGAATCCAGAGATGAGGAAGAGAATAAAATTGACTCTCCCACTGAAGAAGAAGAGGAGGAAGATCTTGAATATGCCGTTGATGGTGAATTATTCATTTTGAAGTGAAGCTTGAGCATTCAAAGCACCGAAGATGAATAGCAACGTGATAACATCTTCCACACACGATGCCACGTTCAAGGCAAAGTGTGTAGCCTGATTATCGACGGGGGTAGCTGCACAAATGTTGCTAGCAGCATGATCATAGAGAAGCTTGGGTTGCCGATGACTAAACACCCTCAACCCTACAAGTTACAATGGCTTAACGATAGAGGCAAATTAAAGGTCACTAAACAAGCTGTCGTTCCTTTTTCCATTGGCAAATACAGCGACGAAGTTGTTTGTGATGTGGAGCTGATGCATGCGGGTCATCTACTCTTGGGAAGGCCTTGGCAATTTGACCGGTGAGCCATTCATGACGGATACCGAATCATTACACCTTCAAGCATCTTGGCAAAAATGTGACATTGGCGCCTTTGACTCCCAAGCAAGTTTACGAAGACCAATTGCAGCTGAAAAATTTTGTTAAGCAATTGAGAGCAAAAGAAAAAAAAGAAAAGTTAGTAAAAGAAAAAGAAAAAAAGAGTGGAAATACAAAAGGAAAATGCGAGGTAAAATCGAGAGAAAAGAGTAAAGAGAGTGAGGTAAAAGTGAGAAATGAAAAAGAAGAAAAAGATGAGCAAGGGATTGAAAAAATAAGTGTTTATGCTAAGGAGCAAGAAATTATAAAGACTTTATTGCTAAGGCAACCGATGATTGTGCTCATGTATAAGGAAAGCTTTCTTAATACTAATGATTTAGATGTTACCCTTTCGACTTCGATTGTGTCTTTATTGCAGGATTTCGAAGATGTGTTTCCGGAAGACATTCCCAATGGCCTACTGCCCATTCGTGGGATTGAACACCAAATCGACTTCATTCCCAGAGCTACGATTCCAAATCGTCCAGCATAGTGTAGCAACCCCAAAGAGACTAAAGAATTTCAATGACAACTAGCCGAATTGATGGAAAAGGGGTACATACGGGAAAGCCTAAGCCCTTGCGCTGTACCTGTGCTTTTTGTGCCCAAGAAGGATGGTACTTGGCGTATGTACGTGGATTGCCGAGCAGTTAATAAAATTTTTGGCGTATGTACGTGGATTGCCGAGCAGTTAATAAAATTACCATCAAATATAGGCATCCCATCCCGCGCCTCGATGACATGCTAGATGAATTAAGCGGGGCTCAACTCTTCTCCAAAATCGATCTTAAGAGTTGATATCATCAAATCCGGATGCGAGAAGGAGACGAGTGGAAAATAGCTTTTAAAGTGAAGCATGGTTTGTATGAGTGGCTGGTTATGCCATTCAGTTTAACCAACGCACCCAGCACGTTTATGCGCTTAATGAACTATGTATTGCGTACTTTTATCGGTAAATTTTGTGTTGTGTATTTTGATGACATTCTTATTTATAGTAGGTCGTTAGAAGATCATGTGTCTCATTTACGAGCTGTGCTGGAAGTATTACGTAAGGAGACATTATATGCTAATCTTAAGAAATGAAATTTCTGTTCTAATCAAGTTATTTTCTTAGGATTTGTTGTCAGCTCAAAAGGACTCGAAGTTGACCAAGAGAAAGTTAAGGCGATTCGAGAATGGCCAAGACCAATGAGCATCAGCCAAGTTTGAAGCTTCCATGGCTTGGCTAGTTTCTATCGACGCTTCGTTCCTAATTTTAGCACCATCGCCGCTCCATTAACCAGTATTATCAAGAAAAACTCTACTTTCTTTTGGAATGATGAACAAGAGCGTTCTTTCAATTCTATTAAAGATTGCCTAACTAACGCCCCTTTGCTTGTTTTGCCTGATTTCAACAAAACCTTCGAAATCGAGTGTGATGCCTTGGGACTAGGCATAGGAGCTGTGTTAATGCAAGACAGACGGCCGATAGCTTACTTTAGTGAAAAGCTAAACGGCGCGACACTTAACTATCCTACCTACGACAAGGAGATGTACGCATTGCTTCGGGCATTAGAGACGTGGCAACATTACCTATGGCCCAAAGAATTTGTCATCCACACGAACCATGAAGCGTTGAAGCATCTCAAGGGCCAACACAAGTTAAACAAACAACATGCCAAGTGGATGGAGTTCTTAGAATCCTTTCCTTACGTCATTAAGTATAAGAAAGGTAAAGAAAATGTCATAGCAGATGCGTTGTCGAGGAGGTATGCCCTTCTTAATGATACGGGTACGCCCTATCATGAACCAAGTTCAACTCGAGATCCAATCGTGCTACCTCGAGGGCCGATTTCAAGAGCTCGTACGAAGCAATTTAAGGAAGCTATTGGAGCTTTAGTTCAGCAAGCTTGGGACGACACTAAAACTAGCTCGAACTCCACTTCCAGCTCATGTCGCATATTCCTACAAGCTCACGTCCAAGATACCGAGCTCAACTTTAGCTCCTTGCCAACATTCAAGCTTCAACTCAGCAGCAAACCAGCTCACGAGTTTATCCTAGCTCATTACTAGCTCATGCGTGCATAATGAGCTCCTTATGGCCATTCAGCCTTAGCTAGTTAACAAGCTAAAAATATTAAATAAAATTTGGACATAATAATTAATTATTTTAAATATTTTTGCTGCATTTAAATAAGCTTAATTATGTCTTAATTAGTGCATATTTAATAGTTAATATTCAATGTGTCTAGCTTAGGACAAATTTATGAGCTGCTGTCCATTTATTTTGTCTAGCCGAATCTAGCTAATTAAGATGTCCTAGCTCCAGCCGAAATTAATACATGTCTTAACCATCTTTTAATTAATTTGTTCCAGCTCAAAATAAGATTTAAATGAGCTCTAAGCTGCTGGAAATTAATTAGTTAAGTTGGAATTAATGAGCTGAATTTATTTGGGTGCAAGTGCATGTGGGGTGATACAATCCGCCTAGGGAAGAGTCGAAATGTATGCGAGTTGCCCAATCGTCTACGAGGATTAGATCAAGCCTTCGATAATAATGAGTAAATATGAAAGAATTGCGGAAGCTTTTAAGTGAATTGGTTTTAAGAAATGGATTAAGTTAGGAATGGAGGTTTGAGAAATGAAGGGAACGATTTAGATGATAGGTTCGGTTCTATGTTGAAGGAAGATGGATAGAAGATAGGTGATATGTTGGTTAAGTGATAATTGATATATGGTGGAGATGGATATAAGAACTTAAACAAAGAAGCGATTTAACATTAACAAATGTTACCCCGGTTTCTATATTTGCTTAAGGTGGATAGATGAAGTCGAAGATGGACCAAAGACCCGTTATCTATAGAGAGATAAGAACCTAAGGTATAAGTTTGATGGAAGAGATACGTTTGACGCCACAAGTGAACTTGATAAGTCAAAACAAAACTCGTACGAAGTCGAAGAGGAGAATATCTCACGCGGTGAACAAAAGTTCATGTAATTTTTATAAAAATGATCAAAAGCCCTTACAAATGAAAATTAACAAGTATTTATATGCTCCTAAAGTGCTAGCCGAATGGTCATGTAAATAGTTTAAAGATTAAGTAATTATCTCCTAGAAATTGCTAGAAAAATCTGGAGCAAATCCCCTTAAAATTCCTCGGGCAGATTCGGTTGAATGGGAGGCAAAATCAGCTTCTAGATGAATGTTTCAGCCGAAATTAAATGGACATGAATAGAGCTTAATTTGCACTTAATATTCAGCCTAGGGAACTTGAGTGAGTTGCCTTGAGAATTTGAATGGCCACACCTTGTTCAATGTTGCATTGGGGACGTGAATGGCCTTCCCAAACTCTCATATCAGCTTTTAATCACTTCCCATGCATGGAGACACAAGAAGCAGCTTATTTAATTCGGCTTGTTGGGTCTTTTCCTTTTCACGAAGCAAACAAGCCACCTTTAAGTCTTAAAAATCACGAAAAACACCTTGGAAACTGAAGTATTCAACCTTATTTATTGCCGTCCAAAACCATGCATGTTCACTTCTTTAAATTCGTCCAACATGTATCTTAAAGGCTGTGCAAGCATGTTCCACACCTCCAACAATGCCTTTAATACTGCTCCCTTTGTGTTTCACGAAACAGCTCCTTAAATCCCCTTGTGTTTCACGAGATGCTCCAGCAAAGCATTAAATTTGGCAGACAAAGCATGCTGCACACTAATGCATTAATTTCGTCCATTCTTGTTTGGACAAAGCTTTTATTGCCGTCCCAACCAACTCCAACATCTTCTTAAATGATGTTTCAAGCATGCTTCCTTTGGTATTCACGAAATGAACCTTAAATGCATGTTGAACATAGCATTAATTCAGCCATGCATGCACCAACATCAAATAAATGATGTTCCAAGCATAAGTAACTCATAATGGCGTCCCATGCATGTTTCCAACATCGTTTTTAATTGCTGCTGTCCAAGCATGATGCATGCAGCAAAAATTCGGCACATTTAAACAACTTGGGAAAGCTAAAGAACTTGGCTGAAAAGGCACCTTAGAGACGCCAACAACCAGCAGCAAATAACTCCTTTTGTGCCGTCCAAGGTATTGAAACCTGCAGCAAATTTATTAGCTTCATTAGTTCATTAAATCAGCACATTAAATGGGGCAACTAGTCACCATAAATTCGGCACAATAAAGGACATTCAGACATCATAAATTCGGCTGGACAAAAATGGCAGCCATTAAGACAAGTTATAGGTACATTAAATTTGGCTAGGCCAAGTTAAAAGCACCTTAAATACTTGTCTTAAAGCTAGACACAATTAATTCATGTCTAATTAGGGACATATTAAACACACACATTAATATAAAACATATTTAATACTTTAATAATTAAGACGTCCAGATTTTTTAATTAATTAACTTGAGCTGATTTTAACTAACTAACTACTTCAATTTATTTAAAGCATTTTAAATTTAAAGTTTCAGCTCAATGAGCTGGGGTGAGCTCGAGTGAGCTCAAATTGAGCTAGAATAAGTTAATCCGGCTCAATTTGAAAGTGCATGAAGATGCACATGAGCTCCACGGCACTTCGAGTTTTGAATTTTGTGGGTGCCCCGGTCGTGCCCGTATCATGGGGGACGGCATTTAAGGTGCATTTACTACTGGAATTTATTCCTTTGAGAGATGATGTTTCGGTCAAAGCAACAGCCACAACAAGCTGATGTTTGGCTCCCCAACGTGACCAATGAGCTCTCCCAAGCTCCCATTTGATGCCGTTCACACCAGCAGCTAAGGCTTTCACACCCATGACCGTTGGAATCCAAGTGCATTCACCAGTTGAACAGCTAGCTATTCAAAGCAAAATTAAAGAAGCTCATCAAGGCATTCAAGCCCCCTTGGCCGAACATTGAAGTGCCATTCAACCCCTCATTTCTCCATGGAGATTCGGCCGAACTTTGACATGGCATCTTAGGGGACTTGTTCTAGAATATTCAAGATTAATCTAGCTGAATTTTACTTAGCTATTAAGGATTATAGAGTGACCATTCGGCTAGCATGTTAACCTATAAATAGTTGAACATTTTCTATTGTAAAAAAAGTTTTGGAAAATTCTTAATGTTACTCCGCCGAATTTGTGAGGCACTTTTCTCCAATTTCGATTAGGACTCGTCGGCTTATCTAGTGAGCTAGTGGCGTCAACCAATTCCTTTCTTAACCATCCTATACCGAGGTTCCTATCAATCCCGACAGTGGGTCGAGGTCCAAATCCCTTCTATTCTGAACCTTAAGAATCGTATAAACATTTTGGGTCGACACCAATTTGGTGTTGGTTCGTGTTTGATTCTTTTGAACCATTTCTTACCAAAAATCTCATCCATCTTCTAGACCCAAACACCATTTCCTATCTCAACTAAAACGAGCTCATCTCTCTTCTAAACCCGAAACCCCTTTTTTGTCCCAAACTAAAACGATCAACCCTTTTGACCATTTCGATATACCATTTTGAACTTGACTTCCAATTCTCAACTACCCGAACCAAATCGTACTTATCTGATTCTTCTATAAATCGTAATCACTTTTTGAGTTACCCTTCTAAACTAAGCTAAACCCGATTTAGACTCATTCGAACTACATTCTTTTCTCACTTAGTTCTATACTTAATCTAATTCATAACATTTGTTCTCTTCTACTCCAACTATCATCCTTCTTGTTTACGATCGGGCAACTATGCATAAATCTCAAATTCATCTCGATGCCGGGACTGTATCATCTAGTATCAGAGCCAGTTAAAACGAGAATTACGAAGCTCCGAAGATTATCCCGAAAGCTACTAAGTGAAGATCCGAAGTAAGTAAAAAAGAATATTCGTATAAAAAAAGAAATTCATATTCATATAAAAAAAGATTGAATATAATTTTTTCCTCTTCTTTCTTTGACAAAATTATTTCTCGACCCTACTCTACTATCATCGTCCCAATCTCACCTAAAATTCTTGCTTCAGCCTAACCTATCACCTATTACGTTACGACCCTTGAAACCTTTTTGAGATCGACCCCTAAGCCCCTACTAGGCCTTAGCGAGTCCGAAAATAAAATCACGAGAAAAGAGGAGAGGTAAAAGGCACGAGAACGTGAGTCCATTCGAAGGGAGGTAAAAGCCAAACTAAGAGTGATAAACACGAGCGTGAGAGCCATTGAACTCTTTCTTTCTGAGTGAACTGTGAGGTCTTTGTTTGTGAGGATTTATTTTTGTTAAAATGTCACAAAAAGCCGGACAAAATGTGGAAGAACAACAAGGAAGACAACCAGTCAGGAACGTCCCAGATTTGCAAAGGCAAGCTCTCTTGCGCGAGATGGAACGACTACTTGATCAAAGACTTAACCCTCTTGAAGATCGACTCTATCAAGTAGAGGCACAAAGACCACGAGAAGTAACTCCTGAAGTTGTTAGACCAAGGCGCGGACGTCCCAACCAACAACGTGAGCAACAAAGAGTTCCTGATGAAGACATCAAAGAGTTTAGTGAAGGTGAAAGTGACCATGAGTCCAACCTAATTGTTTGAAGAAGAGAACCCTGAAACCGCGGCCAAAGAGATCGAAGGCAGGAAGAAGACGACCTAAAGAACATCAAACTTACTATTCCCCATTTTCAAGGAAAGTCAGATCCTGAAGCCAACTTGGAGTGGGAGAAGAAAATCAAACTTGTGTTTGATTGTCATAATTATTCCAAGAACAAGAAGGTCAAACTCACCGCGATCGAATTCTCAAACTACGCTATGATATGGTGGGACCAGTTGACCACGAGTCGGAGGTGAAACAGAGAACGTCTAATTACCACTTGGACCGAGATGAAGGCTGCCATGAGACGACGGTTCATCCCTTCCTACTACCACCGGGAGTTGCATCAAAGACTCCAAAATCTCACACAAGGGACGAAGAGCATCGAAGATTATTACAAGGAAATGGAGGTGGCAATAATTCGAGCCGATATACAAGAAGAGCAAGAAGCTACAATGGCTCGTTTCCTAGCCGGACTCAATCGGGAGATCGAAAACGTTCTAGAGTTGTAACATTATATTGAGATGGCGAATATGGTCCATATGGCCATCAAGGTGGAGAAGCAATTGAAGCATAAAGGAGCAGCCCGAGGCTACTCCAATGCCAAACCCTCTAAGTGGGGCCAAAACACCAATAAGGGGTTTCCCACAAACAAGACGAAGGAGTCCACAATCACCCCTAAGACAAGCAAGCCTTTGGCCGAGACGAGCAAAGGCAAGGCTCCTAAAAGTTCCACTACTCGTTCGAGGGACAAAAAATCTTCAGGTGCCTTGGTCGAGGACATATCGCAATTCAATGCCCGAATAGACGAACCATGGTGATGCGAGCTGATGGCGAGATTGAAACGGAAGATGAAGAAGAACATGAATCCGAATCAAATTCTAAGAATGAGGAGGACTTAGAGCGACCTGTTGAAGGAGAGTTGCTCGTCATCAAGCGAAGTCTCAGTCTCCAAAGCGTGGGAAACGAAGAGCAACGAGAAAACATTTTTCATTCAAGGTGTCAAGTGTAAGGGAAAGTATGTAGCCTTATAATCGATAGAGGGAGTTGCACGAATGTAGCAAGCACCCTCATGGTTGAAAAGCTAAGATTAACAACTACGAAGCATCCGACTCCATACAAACTTTAGTGGCTTAATAATGGCAGAGAGTTGAAAGTCACGAAACAAGTCCTAGTGTCTTTTAGCATCGGGAAGTACTCTAATGAAGTGCTATGTGATGTGGTGTCGATGCATGCGGGACATCTACTCCTAGGACGACCATGGCAGTACGATCGACGGGTGATGCACGATGGCTACACTAATCGTTATTCTTTCAAATATCTTGGAAGGAATGTGACGCTTGCACCCCTTACTCCTAAACAAGTGTTAGATGATCAACAAAAACCCAAGCTTTCTATCGATCAAGCAAGAGAGAAAGAAAAGAATACAAAAGAAAAATTAAAAAAAAAATGAGCGAGTGAAAAATAAAAATGCAAAAGAGAGCGAAAGAAAATAAGAGTTAGAAAAAAATGGAGATGAAAAAGAGAGTGGCAAAATGAGTGTCTTTGCGAGGGCAAGTGATATTCAGAGAGCAATGTTGTTAAGACAACCGATGTATGTACTTCTGTACAAAGAAGCATTTTTGAATACTATCGAGTTACCGGAAAATCTTCCTGCTTCTGTGTTGTCTTTGATACAGGAATTTGAGGATATCTTCCCGGAGGAGATACCGAGTGGATTGCCTCCCATCTGAGGCATAGAGCATCAGATCGACTTGGTGCCCGGAGCTACTCTACCCAACTGCCCCGCATACCAGAGCAATCCCGAAGAAACGAAAGAACTCCAAAAGCAAATTACTGAGTTATTAGAAAATAGATACATCCGAGAGAGCCTAAGCCCCTGTGCGGTGCCGGTGTTACTTGTGCCTAAGAAAGACAGTTCGTGGCGCATCTGTGTCGATTGTCGCACCATCAATAAGATTATTGTTAAGTATAGACATCCGATACCACGTCTCGACGATATGCTCTACGAGTTAAGTGGAGCGCGAATCTTTATGAAGATCGATCTTAAGAGTGGCTATCACCAAATCAGAATGCGTGAAGGCGATGAATGGAAAATAGCCTTCAAGACGAAGTTAGGTTTGTATGAATGGTTGGTAATGCCATTCGGGCTTACAAATGCTCCGAGTACTTTCATGCGTCTTATGAATCTTGTATTGCGAGCTTTTATTGGAAAATCGTGTGTAGTTTACTTTGATGATATCTCAGTGTATAGCAAGTCCTTGGAGGAGCATGTACAACATTTGCATGCGGTCTTGGAAACCTTATGAAAAGAGGTATTGTACGCTAATCTTAAAAAGTGCTCATTTTGTACTGATAAGGTTGTGTTTCTAGGCTATGTTGTGAGTGCTAAAGGCCTGGAGGTGGATCAAGAGAAGGTACGAGCAATCCAAGAATGGCCACGTCCAATGACTATCAGCCAAGTCCGGAGTTTCCATGGATTGGCTAGCTTCTACCGTTGATTTGTGCCCAATTTCAGCACAATAGCCGCCCCTTTAACAAGAGTGATTAAGAAGAATTCAGCCTTCCATTGGTCTGATGAGCAAGAACGCTCATTTAATTCGATTAAAGAGTGTTTAGTAAAAGCCCCATTGTTGTCCCTTCCTGACTTTACTAAAACTTTTGAGATTAAGTGTGATGCTTCAGGTGTAGGGATCGGAGCCGTGTTGACCCAAGACGGAAGACCGGTGGCGTATTTTAGCGAGAAATTGAGCGAAGCTGCCCTCAACTATCCGATGTATGACAAGGAGATGTACGCCTTGATTTGATCGCTCGAAACATGGAAACATTACTTAAGGCCGAAGGAGTTCGTCATTCATTCTGATCATGAAGCGCTTAAGTATATCAAAGGCCAGCATAAACTAAATAAACGACATTCGAAATGGATCGAGTACCTAGAGTCATTCCCGCATGTGATCAAATATAAGAAAGGTAAAGAAAATGTAGTGGCTGATGCACTGTCTCGAAGGTACACTCTATTGACTTCTCTTGACTCTAAACTGCTTGGTTTCCATTATATGAAGGAATTGTATGTGGATGATGTTGAATTTGGAAATATATACAATGCTTGCGAAAATGGTGCCTTTGATAAGTTTTACAGGCATGAAGGGTTTCTCTTCAAAGAGAACAAGCTATGTATACCGCAAGGCTCTATTCGAGAGTTTCTCGTGTTGGAGGCGCATAGTGGTGGCCTTATAGGTCACTTCAGAAGAGACAAAATAATGTCAACCCTTCAAGAACATTTCTTTTGGCCGGGGATGCGAAAGGATGTTGAACAGATCTACGAGCGTTGCATAGCTTGCAAACAAGCTAAATCGAGAGTTCAAACTCATGGCTTATATACGCCCCTTCCTATTCTGGACACTCTGTGGGCCGATATATCCATGGATTTCATCCTTGGATTACCGAAATCCAAAACAGGGAAGGACTCAATCTTTGTTGTAGTTGACCGCTTCTCTAAAATGTCTCATTTTATTTCTTGTGCTAAGACTGACGATGCCGTGCATATTGCTAATTTATTTTTTAGGGAAATTGTTCGATTGTATGGAGTCCCGAGGACGATTGTATCCGATCGAGACGTGAAGTTTCTAAGTCATTTTTGGCAGACTCTATGCGGAAAGCTCGAGACAGAATTGATGTTTTCGACCACTTGTCATCCTCAGACGGATGGACAAACCGAGGTGGTGAACCGAGTCTTATTGACTTTGTTGCGAGTGTTGGTGTGGAAGAATCTCAAGACGTGGGAAGACTGTTTATCCCACATCGAGTTTGCCTATAATCGATCCATCAACTCAGCGACTAAGTTTTCTCCTTTTGAGATTTTTTACGGGTTTAATCCTCTCACTCCTCTTGACTTATTACCTTTACCTAACGATAAGTTTGTTCATTTCGATGCTAGGAAAAAGGCGGAATATGTCAAGGAACTACATCGAAAAGTACGCGAGAATATTGAATCAAGGACCGAACAATACGCCCAATGAGCCAACAAAGGGCGAAAGCAAGTTGTGTTCGAACCCAGAGACTGGGTCTGGGTACAGATGAGAAAAGAGAGATCCCAGCTCGACGTAGATCCAAGTTGTCACCACGAGGAGATGGTCCCTTTCAAATCATCAAGCGAATCAATGAGAATTCATATAAACTTGATTTGCCAGGTGAGTACAACATCAGTGCTAGTTTCAATGTGGCTGACTTAACTCCGTTTGATGCAGGAACTGACTTGAGGACAAGTCATTCTCAAGAGGGGAGAATGATACGGGTACGCCCTATCATGAACCAAGTTCAACTCGAGATCCTATCGTGCTACCTCGAGGGCCGATTACAAGAGCACGTGCGAAGCAATTTAAGGAAGCTATTGGAGCTTTAGTTCAGCAAGCTTGGGACGACACTAAAACTAGAGTGAACTCCACTTCCAGCTCATGTCGCATATTCCTACAAGCTCACGTCCAAGATACCGAGCTCAACTTTAGCTCCTTGCCAACATCCGAGCTTCAACCCAGCAAAAAACCAGCTCACGAGCTTATCCTAGCTCGTTACTAGCTCATGCGTGCATAATGAGCTCCTTATGGCCATTCGGCCTTAGCTTGTTAACAAGCTGAAAATATTAAATAAAATTTGGACATAATAATTAATTGTTTTAAATATTTTTGCTGCATTTAAATAAGCTTAATTATGCCTTAATTAGTGCATATTTAATAGTTAACATTCAATGTGTCTAGCTTAGGACAAATTTATGAGCTGCTGTCCATTTATTTTGTCTAGCCAAATCTAGCTAATTAAGATGTCCTAGCTCCAGCCGAAATTAATACATGTCTTAACCATCTTTTAATTAATTTGTTCTAGCTCAAAACATGATTTAAATGAGCTCTAAGCTACTGGAAATTAATTAGTTAAGTTGGAATTAATGAGCTGAATTTATTTGGGTGCAGGTGCACTTGCTGCTGGAATTTATTCCTTTGAGAGATGATGTTTCGGTCAAAGCAACAGCCACAACAAGCTGATGTTTGGTTCCCCAACGTGACCAATGAGCTCTCCCAAGATCCCATTTGATGCCGTTCACACCAGCAGCTAAGGCTTTCACATTTGGGGCTGTTTAGTTCCTTGTTTTCACACCCATGACCGTTGGAATCCAAGTGCATTCACCAGCTGAACAGCTAGCTATTCAAAGCAAAATTAAAGAAGCTCATCAAGGCATTCAAGCCCCCTTGGCCGAACATTGAAGTGCCATTCAACCCCTCATTTCTCCATGGAGATTCGACTGCACCTAGACATTCTAGAAGCCGTCCATTACCCTCCCATTCAGCCGAACTTAGACATGGCATCTTAGGGGACTTGTTCTAGAATATTCAAGATTAATCTAGCTGAATTTTACTTATCTATTAAGGATTATTGAGTGACCATTCGGCTAGCATGTTAACCTATAAATAGTTGAACATTTTCTATTGTAAAAAAAGTTTTGGCAAATTCTTAATGTTACTCTGCCAAATTTGTGAGGCACTTTTCTCCAATTTTTATTAGGACTCGTTGGCTTATCTAGTGAGCTAGTGGCATCAACCGATTCCTTTCTTAACCATCCTATACCGAGGTTCCAATCAATCCCGATAGTGGGTCGAGGTCTAAATCCCTTCTATTCCGAACCTTAAGAATTGTATAAACATTTTGGGTCGACACATATTTGGTGTTGGTTTGTGTTTGATTCTTTTGTTGATTCTTTTGAACCATTTCTTACCAAAAATCTCATCCATCTTCTAGACCCGAACACCATTTATCTCAACTAAAATGAGCTCATCCCTCTTCTAAACCCGAAACCCCTTTTCTATCCCAAACTAAAACGATCAACCCTTTTGACCATTTCGATATACAATTTTGAACTTGACTTCCGATTCTCAACTACCTGAACCAAATCATACTTATCTGATTCTTCTATAAACCGTAATCACTTTCCGAGTTACCCTTCTAAACCAAGCCAAACCTGAACTTTTCCTATTTAGACTCATTCGAACTACATTCTTTTCTCACTTAGTTCTATACTTAATCTAATTCATAACGTTTGTTCTCTTCTACTCCAACTATTGTCCTTCTTGTTTACGATCGAGCAACTACGTATAAATCTCGAATTCATCTCAAAGCTGGGACTGTATCATCTGGTATCAGAGCCAGTTAAAACGAGAATTACGAAGCTCCGAAGACTATTCTGAAAGCTTCTACGTGAAGATCCAAAGTAAGTAAAAAAAAAAGAATATTCGTATAAAAAAAGAAATTCATATTCATATAAAAAAAGTTTGAATCTAATTTTTTCCTCTTCTTTCTTTGACAAAATTATTTCTCGACCCTACTCTACTATCATCGTCCCAATCTCACCTAAAATTCCTGCTTCAGCCTAACCTATCACCTATTACGTTACGACCCTTGAAACCTTTTTGAGATCGACCCCTAAGCCCCTACTAGGCCTTGGCGAGTCTGAAAATGAAATCATGAGAAAAGAGGAGAGGTAAAAGGCACGAGAGCGTGAGTCCATTCGAGGGGAGGTAAAAGCCAAACTAAGAGTGATAAACACGAGTGTGAGAACCATTGAACTCTTTCTTTCTGAGTGAACTGTGAGGTCTTTTTTTGTGAGGATTTATTTTTGTTAAAATGTCACAAAAAGCCAGACAAAACGTGGAAGAACAACAAGGAAGACAACCAGTCAGGAACGTCCCAGATTTGCAAATGCAAGCTCTCTTGCGTGAGATGGAACGGCTACTTGATCAAAGACTTAACCCTCTTGAAGATCGAATCTATCAAGTAGAGGCACAAAGACCACGAGAAGTAACTCCTGAAGTTGTTAGACCAAGGCGCGAACGTTCCAACCAACAACATGAGCAACAAAGAGTTCCTGATGAAGACATCAATGAGTTTAGTGAAGGTGAAAGTGACCATGAGTCCAACCTAAGTGTTTGAAGAAGAGAACCCTGAAAACGCGACCAAAGAGATCGAAGGCGGGAAGATGACGACCTAAAGAACATCAAACTCACTATTCCCCCTTTTCAAGGAAAGTCAGATCCTGAAGCCTACATGGAGTGGGAGAAGAAAATCAAAATTGTGTTCGATTGTCATAATTATTCTAAGAACAAGAAGGTCAAACTTGTCGCAATTGAATTCTCAAACTATGCTATGATATGGTGGGACCAGTTGACCACGAGTCGGAGGCAAAACGGAAAATGTCCAATTACCACTTGACCGAGATGAAGGCTGCCATGAGACGACGGTTCATCCCTTCCTACTACCACCGGGAGTTGCATCAAAGACTCCAAAATCTCACACAAGGGACGAAGAGCGTTGAAGATTATTACAGGGAAATAGAGGTGGCGATGATCCGAGCCGATATACAAGAAGAGCGAGAAGCTACAATGGCTCGTTTCCTAGCCGGACTCAATCGGGAGATTGCAAACATTGTAGAGTTGTAACATTATATTGAGATGGAGGATATGGTCCATATGGCCATCAAGGTGGAGAAGCAATTGAAGTATAAAGGAGCAGCCCGAGGCTACTCCAATGCCAAACCCTCTAAGTGGGGCAAAAACACCAATAAGGGGTTTCTAATAAACAAGATGAAGGAGTCCACAATCACCCCTAAGATAAGCAAGCCTTTGGCCGAGACGAGCAAAGGCAAGGCTTCTGAAAGTTCCATTGCTCGTTCGAGGGACATAAAATGCTTCAAGTGCCTTGGCCGAGGAAATATCGCAAGTTAATGCCCGAATAGACGAACCATGGTGATGCAGGCTGACGGCGAGATTGAAATGGAAGATGAAGAAGAACATGAATCTGAATAAAATTCTAAGAATGAGGAGGACTTAGAGCAACCTGTTGAAGGAGAGTTGCTCGTCGTCAAGCGAAGTCTCAGTCTCCAAAGTGTGGGAAACGAGGAGCAACGAGAAAACATTTTTCATTCAAGGTGTCAAGTGCAAGGGAAAGTATGTAGCCTTATAATCGATGGAGGGAGTTGCACGAATGTAGCAAGCACCCTCAAGGTTGAAAAGCTAAGATTAACAACTACAAAGCATCCGACTCCATACAAACTTCAGTGGCTTAATGATGGCAGAGAGTTGAAAGTCACGAAATAAGTCTTAGTGTCTTTTAGCATCGGGAAGTACTATGACGAAGTGCTATGTGATGTGGTGTCGATGCATACGGGACATCTACTCCTAGGACGACCATGGCAGTACGACCGACGGGTGATGCACGATGGCTACACTAATCGTTATTCTTTCAAATATCTTGGAAGGAATGTGACGCTTGCACCCCTTACTCCTAAATAAGTGTTAGATGATCAACAAAAACTCAAGCTTTCTATCGATCAAGCAAGAGAGAAAGAAAAGAATACAAAAGAAAAAGTCAAAAAAAATGAGCGAGTGAAAAATAAAAATGCAAAAGAGAGCGAAAGAAAACAAGAGTTAGAAAAAAATGGAGATGAAAAAGAGAGTGGCAAAATAAGTGTCTTTGCGAGGGCAAGTGATATTCGGAGAGCAATGTTGTTAAGACAACCGATGTATGTACTTCTGTACAAAGAAGCGTTTTTGAATACTAACGAGTTATCGGAAAATCTTCCTACTTTTGTGTTGTCTTTGATACAGGAATTTGAGGATATCTTCTCGGAGGAGATACCGAGTGGATTGTCTCCCATCCGAGGCATAGAGCATCAGATTGACTTGGTGCCCGGAGCTGCTCTACCCAACCGCCCCGCATACTGGAGCAATCCTGAAGAAACGAAAGAACTCCAAAAGCAAATTACTAAGTTATTAGAAAACGGATACATTCGAGAGAGCCTAAGCCCCTGTGCAGTGCCAGTGTTACTTGTGCCTAAGAAAGACGATTCGTGGCGCATGTGTGTCGATTGTCGCGCCATCAACAAGATTACTGTTAAGTATAGACATCCGATACCACGTCTTGACGATATGCTCGACGAGTTAAGTGGAGCGCGAATCTTTATGAAGATCAATCTTAAGAGTGGCTATCACCAAATCAGAATGCGTGAAGGCGATGAATGGAAAACAACCTTCAAGACCAAGTTAGGTTTGTACGAATGGTTGGTAATGCCATTCGGGCTTACAAATGCTCCGAGTACTTTCATGCATCTTATGAATCATGTATTGCAAGCTTTTATTGGAAAACCGTGTGTAGTTTACTTTGAAGATATCTTAGTGTACAGCAAGTCCTTGGAGGAGCATGTACAACATTTGCGTGCGGTCTTGGAAACCTTATGAAAAGAGGTATTGTATGCTAATCTTAAAAAGTGCTCATTTTGTACTGATAAGGTTGTGTTTCTAGGCTATGTTGTGAGTGCTAAAGGCCTGGAGGTGGATCAAGAGAAGGTACGAGCAATCCAAGAATGGCCACGTCCAACGACTATCAGCCAAGTCTGGAGTTTCCATGGATTGGCTAGCTTCTACCGTCGATTTGTGCCCAATTTCAGCACAATAGCCGCCCCTTTAACAAGCGTGATTAAGAAGAATTCAGCCTTCCATTGGTCTGATGAGCATGAACGCTCATTTAATTTGATTAAAGAGTGTTTAGTAAAAGCCCCATTGTTGTCCCTTCCTGACTTTACTAAAACTTTTGAGATTAAGTGTGATGCTTCAGGTGTAGGGATCGGAGCCGTGTTGACCCAAGACGGAAGACCGGTGGTGTATTTTAGTGAGAAATTGAGCGGAGCTGCCCTCAACTATCCGGTGTACGACAAGGAGATGTACGCCTTGATTCGATCGCTCGAAACATGGAAACATTACTTAAGGCCGACGGAGTTCGTCATTCATTCTGATCATGAAGCGCTTAAGTATATCAAAGGCCAGCATAAACTAAATAAACGACATTCGAAATGGATCGAGTACCTAGAGTCATTCCCGTATGTGATCAAATACAAGAAAGGTAAAGAAAATGTAGTGGCTGATGCACTGTCTCGAAGGTACACTCTATTGACTTCTCTTGACTCTAAACTGCTTGGTTTCCATCATATGAAGGAATTGTATGTGGATGATGTTGACTTTGGAAATATATACAATGCTTGCAAAAATGGTGCCTTTGATAAGTTTTACAGGCATGAAGGGTTTCTCTTCAAAGAGAACAAGCTATGTATACTGCAAGGCTCTATTCGAGAGTTGCTCGTGTTGGAGGCGCATAGTGGTGGCCTTATAGGTCACTTCGGAAGAGACAAAACGATGTCAACCCTTCAAGAACATTTCTTTTGGCCGGGGATGCGAAAGGATGGTGAACGAATCTACGGGCGTTGCATAGCTTGCAAACGGGCTAAATCGAGAGTTCAACCTCATGGCTTATACACACCCCTTCCTATTCTGGACACTCCATGGGCCGATATATCCATGGATTTCATCCTTGGATTATTGAAATCCAAAACAGGGAAGGACTCAATCTTTGTTGTAGTTGACCGCTTCTCTAAAATGTCTCATTTTATTTCTTGTGCTAAGACTAACGATGCCGTGCATATTGCTAATTTATTTTTTAGGGAAATTGTTCGATTGCATGGAGTCCCGAGGATGATTGTATCCGATCGAGACGTAAAGTTTCTAAGTTATTTTTGGCGGACTCTATGGGGAAAGCTCGGGACAAAATTGATGTTTTCGACCACCTGTCATCCTCAGACAGATGGACAAACCGAGGTGGTGAACCGAGTCTTATTGACTTTGTTGCGAGTGTTGGTGTGAAAGAATCTCAAGACGTGGGAAGACTGTTTATCCCACATCGAGTTTGCCTATAATCGATCCGTCCACTCAGCGACTAATTTTTCTCCTTTTGAGATTGTTTACGTGTTTAATCCTCTCACTCCTCTTGACTTATGACCTTTACCTAATGATAAGTTTGTTCATTCCGATGCTAGGAAAAAGACGGAATATGTCAAGGAACTACATCGAAAAGTATGTGAGAATATTGAAGCAAGGACCGAACAATACGTCCAACGAGCCAACAAAGGGCGAAAGCAAGTTGTGTTCGAACCCAGAGTCTGGGTCTGGGTACAGATGAGAAAAGAGAGATCCCAGCTTGATGTAGATCCAAGTTGTCACCACGAGGAGATGGTCCCTTTCAAATCATTGAGCGAATCAATGAGAATTCATATAAACTTGATTTGCCAGGTGAGTACAACATCAGTGCTAGTTTCAATGTGGCTGACTTAACTCCGTTTGATGCAGGAACTGACTTGAGGACAAGTCATTCTCAAGAGGGGGAGGATGATACAGGTACGCCCTATCATGAACCAAGTTCAACTCGAGATCCTATCGTGCTACCTCAAGGGCCGATTACAAGAGCTCGTGCGAAGCAATTTAAGGAAGCTATTGGAGCTTTAGTTCAGCAAGCTTGGGACGACACTAAAACTAGCTCGAACTCCACTTACAGCTCATGTCGCATATTCCTACAAGCTCATGTCCAAGATATCGAGCTCAACTTTAGCTCCTGATACGGCCATGATCCGGGTCACACCAAGTTCCAACAAAGAGCCATTGGAGTTACCACAAGGACCCATCACCCGAGCACATGCAAAATGATTCAAGGAGGCTATTTCGGCCTTAGTTGAGCAAAAGTGGAGTAAGTTAATGGCTGGTCAAAACGAGGAGAATCGGGCTAACTTAATAAGCCCAATGCGCATGCTTTTGCAAGTTGAAATAAGCTCATATTCGGCTCATTCAGCTTGTGTTTAGCTTGATTTAATTCATGCATTTTTATATAAAACTTTTAAATTAGCATTAAATAAAGTTGTTTAGTTTAATTAAATAAGTTGTGTTTAATAAGAGGCTTATTAATTAATCGAGTTACCAGGATGTTTTAATGATGCCTGAGTTTAAGTTAATTTAATAAGAGGCTTATTAATTAATCTAGTTACTAGGATGTTTTAATGAAGCATGAGTTTAAGTTAATTTAATTCTCGCTTCCATAAATTAACTAGTTCTTTGCATTAATTGAAGTCTTAACTTTTAGTTCATTTAATAAAGTCAAGTGTTTAATGTGTTTAAGTTAAAGTAGTGTTTAATAAGTGTTTAAATGTGATTAAATTGTTTGTTTAATGTGTTTGAATGTAGGAAACTTTTCAGCTGAAAACCGTTACACTCAAGGGGATGTTACAAAGAGTTAATGTAACTTTTCAAGTGAAAACGGTTACACACATGGGGAAGCATTATTTAACATTAAAGGGAGCTGTTATGATCATTGATGGAAGCATTACATCTCCATTAATTTCGGCAGCAACCTATTCATCTTCCATAACCATTTAAGGCTTAAAAGATCACACAGGAGTTACAACTTCTCATTAAGTTGCTGGTGACCATTCGGCTACTTAGAAAGCATGAAACCAAGCATTCAAACTCATTAAAATCAGCTCATTAGGAGTCATTAAATTACTGTTATTTGGCTGGAGGAATTCAAGAGTTTTTACCTATTGATTAGATTTTATTTCAGTCATTTAAATGCATAATAAAGTTGAATTCATATGACTTTTCAGCTAACCACATGTAAACACTATATATACCTTGTTATTAGCTTGTAGAGGGGACTTTCGATGCTTTATGAAATTTTTAGATTGTGAGTTATCCAATCTCTTAATTCTCCAAGGTTCAAATTGACTTATCTTTCAACTAGTGGTGTCAATCTGAATTTGCTCTTGAACTTATCATCCTTTGGGTGTGGCGTTCAAATCAATACCGTAGGTTCCTATCTTGCTAGATAGTGGGTCTCAGTTTTATTTCAATTTAACCTTTCCTTTGAAACCAATAAGATTCGGGTCCTTAATCTTATATTAAGGGTTCTTTCTTGTTTCAACCATCAAACCATTCATCTACCTAATTTTTCTTCAACCCAAGTTGCTGCCATTTACCAAAACATATCCATTTTTCCTTTCTTTTAATTACATCAAATAATACTCCTTCGTAGTCGATCGGGAAAATTTAAATACGACTCGACTCAACCCGAGATGGATCGTATCAGCTCCTTGCCAACATTCGAGCTTCAACCAAGCAAAAAACCAGCTCACGAGCTTATCCTAGCTCGTTACTAGCTCATGCGTCCATAATGAGCTCCTTATGGCCATTCGGCCTTAGCTAGTTAACAAGCTGAAAATATTAAATAAAATTTGGACATAATAATTAATTGTTTTAAATATTTTTGCTGCATTTAAATAAGCTTAATTATGTCTTAATTAGTGCATATTTAATAGTTAATATTCAATGTGTCTAGCTTAGGACAAATTTATGAGCTGCTGTCCATTTATTTTGTCTAGCCGAATCTAGCTAATTAAGATGTCCTAGCTCCAGTCGAAATTAATACATGTCTTAACCATCTTTTAATTAATTTGTTCCAGCTCAAAACATGATTTAAATGAGCTCTAAGCTACTGGAAATTAATTAGTTAAGTTGGAATTAATGAGCTGAATTTATTTGGGTGCAGGTGCATGTGGGGGACAGTTTTTAAGGTGCATTTGCTGCTGGAATTTATTCCTTTGAGAGATGATGTTTCGGTCAAAGCAACAGCCACAACAACCTGATGTTTGGCTCCCCAACGTGACCAATGAGCTCTCCCAAGCTCCCATTTGAAGTCGTTCACACCAGCAGCTAAGGCTTTCACATTTGGGGTTGTTTAGTTCCTTGTTTTCACACCCATGACCGTTGGAATCTAAGTGCATTCACCAGCTGAACAGCTAGCTATTCAAAGAAAAATTAAAGAAGCTCATCAAGGCATTCAAGCCCCCTTGGCCGAACATTGAAGTGCCATTCAACCCCTCATTTCTCCATGGAGATTCGGCTGCACCTAGACATTCTAGAAGCTGTCCATTACCCTCCCATTCAGCCAAACTTAGACATGGCATCTTAGGGGACTTGTTCTAGAATATTCAAGATTAATCTAGCTGAATTTTACTTAGCTATTAAGGATTATAGAGTGACCATTCGACTAGCATGTTAACCTATAAATAGTTGAACATTTTCTATTGTAAAAAAACTTTTGGCAAATTCTTAATGTTACTCTGCCGAATTTGTGAGGCACTTTTCTCCAATTTCGATTAGGACTCGTTGGCTTATCTAGTGAGCTAGTGGCGTCAACCGATTCCTTTCTTAACCATCCTATACCGAGGTTCCTATCAATCCCAATAGTGGGTTGAGGTCCAAATCCCTTCTATTCCGAACCTTAAGAATCGTATAAACATTTTGGGTCGACACTAATTTGGTGTTAGTTCGTGTTTGATTCTTTTAAACCATTTCTTACCAAAAATCTCATCCATCTTCTAGACCTGAACACCATTTCCTTTCTCAACTAAAATGAGCTCATCCCTCTTCTAAACCCGAAACCCCTTTTCTATCCCAAACTAAAACAATCAACCCTTTTGACCATTTCGATATACCATTTTGAACTTGACTTCCGATTCTCAACTAACCGAACCAAATCGTACTTATTCGATTCTTCTATAAACCGTAATCACTTTCTGAGTTACCCTTCTAAACCAAGCCAAACCCAAACTTCTCCTATTTAGACTCATTCGAACTACATTCCTTTCTCACTTAGTTCTATACTTAATCTAATTCATAACGTTTGTTCTCTTCTACTCCAACTATCGTCCATCTTGTTTACGATCGGGCAACTACGTATAAATCTTGAATTCATCTCGAAGCCGGGACTGTATCACTTAATTTCTTGGATTCGAAATTTCTTGGTTTTTCATATTTGAAAGAACTATATGTAAATGATCCTGATTTTGCTGAATTTTATAAAGCTTGTGAACTTATGAAAATTTTTATCGACATGATGGCTATCTTTTCCGAAAAGGTAAACTCTGTGTCCCTCAAGGCTCTGTTAGAAACGTATTAGTGAATGAGGCAATAGTGGAGGCCTCATGGGCTATTTCAGAGTTACAAAGACGAATTGAACCTTTTAATTTAATTATTTTATTTCAGCAAGTTAATGTGTCTTGATGATTAATTAGTGCCAAAATTAAGATGTCCAAACTTAATTTAATTTGTCTTATTTTACTACAGCTTTTTAATATGTCTTGTTACAGCCGAATATTAAGTGTGTCCTAGATAGCTTGTTTTTAATTTGTCTAAATGTTATTTAAGAGTCCATTAATGTGTCTTAGTTGTGTCCTTAATTTTATTCAGCTGAATCTAATTGAATTAATGTGTTTTCTTTGTGCATGTAGGTGCAGTCAAATTTTCATAGAGCATTAAAGGAGATTCATGCACCTAGGTGCAATGTATGTGGCTGGTACATGGGACACATGGTGCAATGTTTGTGGCTTCTACCTTTTTGGTGATTCAAAGCAACTATTCGGCCAACAAGGGACAGCAAATTAAAGGATTGATGCTTGGCCGATTGTATCCCCAATGCACATCAATGATGTTCACATTTGCTGCACAAGTTAAGGGCTATTCGGCTAGTTGTGTTCACACAACAAAGACTCTTCCAGCTCTATTTTCACACCTACAAGGCTGCTCAAATCCACCATTTAATGCTGGTATCTTTTCAGCAAGAGTTGCCTATTGAATGAGCCTATTTTACTCCATTGGCCGAACCTAGCTTGTACAATGCATCTCATGGAGTGTTCAAATGCATGCTAGCTGATCAGCCTTCTAGAAAGCCGTCCCTTGAAGTCCCATTCAGGCAAATTTAGCCATGGCATTTTAAGGGTTTTTGTTCTAGAATTTTCAAGTTAATTTTAGCTGAATTTTACTTAGCTTTTAAGGTTCATTGGTGACTATTCGGCTAGCTTTGTTTAAACTATAAATATTTGTTATTTTCCATTGTAAAAGGACTTTTGGACTCTTAATGAATTTCTGCCAAATTTGTGAGAAAAATTTTCTCTCAATTTTCGTTCGAGACCCGACTGACTTATCTAGATACTAGTGGAGTCAGTCTGAGTCTTCTTTATCCGAACTTATCACTCCTTAAACTCGAGTGTGGCGTTCATTCTATCTCCATCTTTCACCTTAACCGTATAAGAACTGGGGTGACACTTTTTAGTGTTGAATCGCTCTTGGTTAAGTTTTCTATTCCATCATCCCTAACTTATCTTGTTTATCCAATTTAAACCCGAGCCATTGATTATCCACCCTTTACCTATCTTGTTTCATTTCTTTCTAAACCAAACCTTCACCATCCATCTTCCTTCCTATTACCTTGGTCGAACCTATTCTTCCCAATGTTCCAACTTGTTTCCATTATCCTTAACCTCCATTCCTAACTTAAACCAAAATATAAAAGAAATTCACTTAAAAGCTTCCACAAACTTAACTACTTATCAATCATTTTTCGAAGATGAAACCTCTCCCCGTAGACGATCGGGCATCTAAAGCGACTCGTGTCATTCGTGAACCCGAGGTCGCATCATTTGGTATCAGAGCTATAAAACAAGGAGCTCTGATGATGACGATCGAGAAGCTGAAATAGGTTCGTATTAAAAAAAATTGAAATTAAAAAAATTCAAATTGTATCCAAAAGTTCTTTTGTATTTAATTTCGTGATTTGAGGTAAAAAAATACGAAAAATATAGAAAAAAGAAGTGTTTGAAATCTTTGCAAGTACTTGTTGTGATTCTGTTCTACTCTTCTGTCCTCGATCTTAAAGCCTAACTTTCTACCCCAATCATCCAAGACTCAAACCACCATCATTTGGTACCTCCCATTTCACCCCAACGCCATACATACCCTAAATTCAGTTGTTATCAGCCTACCCTAATACGCTCAACATTATCCCTTGTAACCCATTTGAAGTCGACCCACCTAGACTATGATAACGTCACTTCGAGTCTCATACGAGAACACGAAAGAAGAGTTGAGTGGTAAAAAGCACGAGTGTTTCATTAAAGAAAAAGCCTATATTGATTTAAACACGAGCGTGAGTGAAATTTTCTTTGTGAGCAAACTTGTGAGTTTTGTAGTGAGGTTTTCAAAAATTTCATGTCCCGAAGTCCCGAGAGAAACATGGCAAAAAGGCAGCCCGTTCGGAATGTTCCCGACTTGAACTTACAAGCCTTGTTATAAGAAGTTGAAAGGTTGTTCAATCCAAGATAGGCTCGACCAAGTGGAGGGACGAGCCCAACAATGAAGAACTCCCATAAGCCCCCCAAGAAATCGAGGGAGGCAAGTCGACCAAGAAGATGATTTTTTCGAACCAAGCGATCACGAAAGTGATTCAGGATCAAATGCAAGTGTTCGAAGGAGAGGCCCCCGCAATTGAGGCCAACGTGACCGAGAGAGGTTCGACGATGACTTGAAAAGCATCAAACTATCCATCCCTCCGTTTCAAGGTTGATCGGATCCTGAGGCCTACCTCGAGTGGGACAAAAAGATCTAACTTGTGTTTGAATGCCACAACTACTCCGAGGTGAAGAAAGTAAAGTTGGCGGCTATCGACTTCTCCGACTACGCGATGATATGGTGGGATCAGCTTACAACGAGCCAAAGGCGAAACGGCGAGCGTCCTATCCAAACGTGGGCCGAGATGAAAGCTGTCATGCGACGACGTTTCATTCCTTCTTATTATCACCAGGAGTTGTACCAGAAACTCCAAAATCTCACGCAAGGAACAAGAAGCATGGAAGATTACTTCAAGGAAATGGAAGTGGCAATGATCCGTGCGGACGTGCAAGAGGACCGCGAGGCCACCATGGTGCAGTTTTTGGCCGGACTGAACCGAGACATAGCCAATGTTGTCGAGCTACAACATTATGTCGAGATCATCGATATGGTACACATGGCGATCAAAGTGGAGAAACAACTTAAGAAGAAAGGATCCGTTAGTGGTTACTCCACTTCAAGCACGCCTAAGTGGAACCAAGGCCCAAACAAGAGCACTTCTGTTAATCAAACGAAGGAACCCGCATTTCCCGCGAAGTTTAACAAGTCCATGGCCGAAACCAATAAAGGTAAGACCTCTGAAACTGATACAGTCCCGGTCTCAAGATGAAATCGAGATGTATGCTTAGTTGCCCAATCGTAATCGAGAAATACAGAAATTGAAGAAAGGAGAAGAATAAGAGTCGAGAAATAGAGAAGTCTAATCTTAGAGAAGGGGGTATGGGGTTTTGGATAAATAAAGTATAAGAAGTGCGGGATTAGCTCGGGTTTAAGAAAGGTACTCGGGAGATGTCTCGGTTTAGGGATGACTCAGATTTGGTATGGGATAGTTGATGTCGAGATAGGTCAGGATAATAAGTCGAGTAAGAGTTCAAAAAGGGTGTAGATGAAATGGAGAAGAAAAGAAGGTGCTCGGGTTTAGAGAGGTTACGAAAATGGGTTCGGAAAATAGTTCGTAAAATGTTTGGGCTCGGTTTAAGGCTTAAGAAAACAAGTAAGAACCAATACCGAAATAGGTATCGACCCGGTTTACTTATAAGTTTCTTAAGGTTCGGTTTTGGATTCAAAACGGAACTCGACCCACTATCGAAGTACGATAGGAACCTCGGTATCGGGATAAGAAAAGGAAGGGTTGATGCCACTAGCTCGCTAGATAAGCCAACGAATCCTAAAACGAAAGTGGAGTAGTGCTCTCACAAATTCGACAGAATAACGGTATAAAATTCATCAAAAAGTTCTTTACAAATAGTGATTTTCGGAAATTTATAATCCTTAAGAAACCAACCGAAAAGTCGTAAAAATTATCTTAACCCCTAAGTAAAATTCTGTCTTTAATGTCCCCAAATTAATCTAGAATTTTCGATTCTTTGTGCTGTCCATATTCATTGTTGAAAAATCAAAATCAGCTTCTAGAAGAAGCTAGGTGTAGCCGAATCCTTAGTTGGGAACAAGAAAGGTTGAACGGCCTTTAACTCTCGACCTAGGGGCGTGCAAAGTGTGCCTTGGAAAACCGAATGGCTTTGCCATTCCCAAAATTCCACACCAGCCTTTAAGCTCATTGATTGCCAAAATATTAAAAGTGTGCTAAGGCCTTTGCACTCCACGAATTGTCTCCTTGGGAACACGCAACATCATCCCTCTTTTAATGCCCTCAAAATGCTCCAGCCGACCCATTAATGCATGGTCTTTTATGTTCACGAAAAGGCTGAAAGGTGCCTTTTAATTTGGCCAGCAACAATTAAATATGGTTGTTTGAATCTTGACTACACGTCCTTTAATGGTTTCATCCCTCTTAATTGATGTTCACGCACTCTTGAAGTCCCCCCCATGCCGTCCATATTTGCATGCTCTTCAACCATTAAATTTCGACAATTTAATAGGGTGCTTTGTTATGCACGAGAATGACTCCTTGGAAGCCTAAACGGCCAGCCCTCTATGTTGCCATCCAATGTATGTATGGGAAACAACACATCAATTGGAAATTGCAACCAGCACTTAAGGCATTAAACTTTGTCCACGCATGCACCTTGTTGGACGTGTAGTAGACCAAAAGCTATGTTGGAAAACCCAATCATCAGCCTCTTGTCCCTTAAATTGGTGGCCGAACATAGCCATTGATGCTGCTGCCCACATGTACTAAACATGTCTCCCAAGTACCTACAAGGCATTAAATTTGGCAATGAGAATTTCCAGCAAATAAACATCATATTAAAGTCATGTTTAAAGTTAAAAACACGCCATAAATATGTCCCCAAGTGGTCTAAAATTCGGCTGGAAGTTTGGACAACATTAATTGCAAATTTCGGCTAGACACATTTAATAAATAACTAATCTTAATTGTGTCCTAACTAAATGCATTAAACTCAAGCCATTTAATATGTAGTAGTTAAAACATAATAAAACTTATTTAAATGCAGTAACATTAATTTAAAACACATAATTAAATTGTCCAAATTTTATTTAACTAATTTCTATTAATTAATTAACTAAGGCCGAATGGCCAATTAGTTATGGCCGAATAGCCATAGGGGTATCCTCCGAAATGTGAGCTCGCAAAATCATGCAATACGGAGTTGAAATATCATTCGAACTAGTCTTAGTATCGTCCCAAGCTTGCTTGGTCAGAACTCCGATGGCCTCTTTAAATTGTTTCGCACAGGCTCGCGTGATAGGACCTTGTGGTAGCACCATCGGGTCTCAGCTCGAACTCGTATCGTGCTGGGGCGTGCCTGCATCATCCTCCCCCTCTTGAAGATGACTTGTCCTCAAGTCAGGACCTGCATCAAATGGAGTTAAATCAGCTATATTAAAGCTAGCACTGATATTATACTCACCGAGCAAATCGAGTTTGTATGAGTTTTCATTAATTTGCTCGAGGACTTGGAAAGGTCCGTCTCCTCTCGGTGATAATTTATTTCAACGACGAGCTGGAATCGCTCTTTTCTCATATGCACCCATACCCAATTGTCGGGTTCAAACATGACTTGCTTCCGTCCTTTGTTGGCTCGCTGGGTATATTGTTCGATTCTCGCATTGATATTCTCGCGCACCTTCCGATGCAGCTCTTTGACATAGTCTGCCTTTTTCCTAGCATCAGAATGGACAAATTTGTCAGAAGGCAATGGTAATAAATCAAGAGGAGTTAGAGGATTAAACTCAGAGACGATCTCGAAGGGAGAAAATTTAGTTTGCGGAATGAACAGCTCGGTTGTAAGCAAACTCGACGGAGGCGTGCACTCCTCCCATGTCTTGAGATTCTTCCGCACCAACGCTCGAAGCAGAGTCGATAGGACTCGGTTCACCACTTCGGTTTGTCCATCCGTCTGAGGATGATAAGTGGTCGAGAACTTTAGTTTCGTTCCTAGCTTCCCCCACAGAGTCCGCCAAAAATGACTTAAAAATTTTACGTCTCGATCGGATACGATCGTCTTCGGAATTCCATGTAGACACACAACTTCCCTGAAAAACAAATTTGCAATGTACACAGCATCATCAGTCTTAGAACAAGGAATAAAATGGGACATTTTAGAAAATCGATCAACTACAACAAAGATCGAGTCCTTCCCTATTTTGGATCTCGATAAACCAAGGATAAAAACCATAGAGACGTCGGTCCACGGAGTGTCTGGAATAGGAAGAGGCGTATATAACCCATGAGGTTGAACTCGCGACTTTGCTTGTTTGCAGGCTATACATCGCTCGCATATTTGTTCAACATCCTTTCGCATCCCTGGCCAAAAGGAGTGCTCTTGTAGGGTCAACATCGTTTTATCACGACCAAAGTGACCCATGAGACCTCTACTATGGGCTTCTAACACGAGCAGCTCTCGAATAGATCCTTGCGGAATACAAAGTTTATTCTTCTTGAAAAGAAATCCTTCGTACCTGTAGAACTTATCAAAGGCACCGTTCTCGCAAGCATTATATATGTTCCCAAAGTCAACATCATCAACATACAAATCTTTTATATGATGGAAACCAAGTAATTTAGAATCAAGAAAGGTTAATAGAGTGTACCTTCATGATAATGCATCCGCTACTACATTTTCCTTACCTTTCTTATACTTAATTACTTACGGAAACGATTCTAAATACTCGATCAATTTCGCATGTCGTTTGTTGAGCTTATGTTGACCTTTGATGTACTTGAGCGCCTCGTGATCCGAATGGATTATAAACTCTTTTGGCCTCAAGTAGTGCTGCCACGTCTCAAGTGATCTTATGAGAGCGTACATCTCCTTGTCATACACGGGGTAATTACGTGAAGCTCCGTTCAATTTCTCGCTGAAGTACGCCACCGGTCTTCCATTTTGAGTTAGCACGGCTCCGATCCCTACACCTGATGCATCACACTCAATTTTGAAAGTTTTAGTAAAGTCAGGAAGGGATAACAAGGGGGCTTTAACGAGACAATCTTTAATTGCATTAAAAGACCGTTCTTGCTCATCAGACCAATGGAATGCCGAATTCTTTTTGATCACGCTCGTTAAAGGAGCGGCTAACTTGCTGAAATTGGGAACGAATCGGCGGTAGAAGCTAGCCAACCCATGGAAGCTTTGTACTTGGCTAATCTTCGTAGGACGGGGCCATTCTTGTATTGCTCGAACCTTCTCTTGGTCTACCTCCAAGCCATTTCCACTTACGACGTATCCTAAGAAAATAACCTTATCAGTGCAAAAAGAGCATTTCTTGAGATTAGCGTACAATACCTCTTTCCGTAATGTTTCTAAGATCGAACGAAGATGTTGGACGTGATCCTCCAAAGATTTACTGTACACTAATATATCATCAAAATAGACAACACATGATTTTCCAATGAATGCTCGTAAAACATGATTCATAAGACGCATAAAAGTACTTGGAGCGTTTGTAAGCCCGAATGGCATTACCAACCATTCGTACAAACCTAGTTTAGTTTTGAAGGCTGTTTTCCACTCATCGCCCTCGCGCATCCGTATTTGGTGATATCCACTTTTGAGGTCGATCTTTGTGAAAATTTTTGCTCCACTTAACTCATCAAGCATATCATCGAGCCGGGGTATTGGGTGTTGATACTTAACAGTTATCTTGTTGATGGCACGGTAATCGACACACATGCGCCACGAACCATCTTTCTTCGGCACAAGTAACACCGGTACCGCGCACGGACTAAGGCTCTCTCGAATGTAGCCTTTTTCAAGCAATTCAGTGATTTGTGTTTGGAGCTCTTTTGTTTCCTCGGAATTGCTCCAGTACGCAGGTCGATTAGGCAAAGCAGCTCCGGGCACCAAGTCAATTTGGTGTTTAATGCCTCGGATGGGTGGCAAACCGCTGGGTATCTCCTCCGGGAATAGGTCTTCAAATTCCGTAATCAAAGATAACACAGAAGATGGTAGATTATCGGGTAAATCGTTAGTGCTTAAAAATGCTTCTTTGTACAGAAGCAAGTACATAGGATGCCTCAAACTCAAAGCTTTTCGTATATCACTCGCTTTTGCTAGAACATTCATTTTTCCGCTTTCTTTTTCACTTTCATCTTTTTCTTTCTTTTGTTTTCTCTCGTTTGTTTTTGCACTCGTTTTTTTTTCTCGCTCATTTTTCTTACCTTTCTCTTTTGTATTCTTTTCCTTTTCTTTTGATTGATCAATGGAAATTCGAAGCTTTTGCTGGTCATCAAAAACTTGTTTAGGAGTTAAGGGGGCAAGTGTCACATTCCTTCCGAGATGCTTGAAGGAATATTGATTAGTGTAGCCGTCGTGCATCACTCGGCGGTCATATTACCATGGACGTCCCAAGAGTAAGTGTCCCGCACGCATCGACACTACGTCGCATAGCACTTCATCGGAGTATTTCCCAATGCTGAAGGATACTAAGACTTGCTTAGTAACTTTGAGTTCTCCGCCGTCGTTAAGCCACTGGAGCTTATATGGAGCCGGATGCTTCGTTGTCGCCAATCCTAGCTTTTCCACCATGAGGGTGCTTGCTACGTTCGTGCAACTCCCTCCGTCAATGATAAGGCTATAGACTTTACCTTGCACTTGGCATCTCGAATGGAAGATATTTTTGCGTTGCTCCTCGTTTCCAGCATTTTAAAGACTGAGGCTTCGCTTTACTACGAGCAATTCACCTTCAACAGGTTGTTCTATGTCCTCATCAGCTTCAGAGTGGGATTCGAACTCACACTCTTCCTCGTCTTCTGTTTCTATCCCACCGTCAGCCCGCATCACCATGGTTTGTCTATTCGGGCATTGGCTTGCGATGTGTCCTCGGCCAAGGCACTTGAAGCACTTGATGTCCCTCGATCTAGTGTTAGAACTTTCGAGAGCCTTGCCCTTGCTGGTTTCAGCCAAAGGCTTGTTCGTCTTAGGGGTGAAGGTAGAGTCTTTTGGCTTGTTTACGGGGAACCCCTTGCTTGTACTTTGGCCCCACTTCGAGGGTTTCAGATTGGAATAGCTTCGGGATGCTCCCTTTTACTTCAATTGCTTTTCAACTTTAATGGCTATGCGGACCATATCCTCCATCTCGACATAATGTTGTAATTCCACAACATTGGCTATCTCTCAGTTGAGTCCGGCTAAGAATCGAGCCATGGTAGCTTCCCGTTCTTCTTAAATGTCAGCTCGAATCATAGCGACCTCCATTTCTTTATAGTAGTCTTCGATGCTTCTCGTTCCTTATGAGAGGTGTTGGAGTTTCTGATGTAACTCTCGGTGATAGTAGGAAGGGATAAATTGGCGTCTCATGGCTGCTTTCATCTCAGCCCATGTAGTGATTGGCTGTTCACCGTTGCGCCTTCGACTCATCATCAACTGATCCCACCAGATCATGGCGTAGCTGGAAAACTCTATAGCGGCTAACTTGACTTTCTTATTTTTGGAGTAATTGTGGCAATCGAACACAAGTTCGATCTTCTTTTCCCATTCCAGATAGGCTTCGGGATCTGACTTACCTTGGAAGGAAGGGATGGTCAACTTAATATTTTTAAGATCGTCATCTTCCCGCCTTCGATCTCTTTGGCCGCGGTTTCGGGGTTCTCTCCTTCCAACACTGATGTTGGATTCATGATCACTTTCACCCTCACTAAATTCATTAACTTCTTCGTCAATTTCTCGTTGTTGCTCACGTCATTGATTAGGTCGTCCACGCCTTTGCCTAGCAACTTCAGGGGTCACCTCTCGTGGTCTTTGGGCTTCCACTTGAAAGAGTTAATCTTCAAGAGGGTTGAGCCTTCGGTCGAGTAATCTTTCCATTTCGCGCAAGAGGGCTTGCATTCGCAGGTCGGGGACATATCGAACTGCTTGTCTTGTTGGTTGTTCCTCCGCGTTTTGCCCGGCATCTTGAGACATTGTAATAAAAATTGAATCCTCACAAACAAATCCTCACAGTTCACTCAGAAAGAAAGAAGTTAACTACACTCTCACTCGTGTTTAACACTCTCATTTCGGCTTTTACCTCCCCTCGAATAGTCTCACACTCTCGTGCCTTTTACCTCTTACACTTCTCAGGATTTCATTGATCGGATTCGCCAAGGCCTAATAGGGCTTAGGGGTCGGCCACAAACGGGTATCAAGGGTTGTAACGTATTCGGGTGTTAGGTAGGCTAAAGAAAAGAAAAAAATCGGGTGGGTTGGAATAGGGTGAATAGAGTGGGTCGAGAGAGAGAAGAAGAACTTTACAGAAGAAGAAAGAACTATCGAATTAAATCGAACACCTTTTTTGTATGATTTTTTTAATTCGAATTTTTTTATTTTTTTATATATACGAATTTTTTTTGAACTTACTTCGGATATTAGATTAGCAGATTCAGAATAGTCATCGGAGCTTCGTAATTCTTGATTTTACTAGCTCTGATACCATATGATACAGTCCTGGTCTCGAGATGAAATCGAGATGTATGCTTAGTTGCCCAATCGTAATCGAGAAATACATAAATCAAAGAAAGGAGAAGAATAAGAGTCGAGAAATAGAGAAGTCTAATCTTAGAGAAGGGGGTATGAAGTTTTAGATAAATAAAGTATAAGAAGTGCGGGATTAGCTCGGGTTTAAGAAAGGTACTCGGGAGGTGTCTCGATTTCGGGATGACTCAGATTTGGTATGGGATAGTTGATGTCGAGATAGGTCGGGATAATAAGTCGAGTAAGAGTTCGAAAAGGGTGTAGATGAAATAGAGAAGAAAAGAAGGTGCTCGGGTTTAGAGAGGTTACGAAAATGGGTTCAGAAAATAGTTCGTAAAATGTTTGGGCTCGGTTTAAGGCTTAAAAAAATAAGTAAGAACCAATACTGAAATAGGTATCGACCCGGTTTACTTATAAGTTTCTTAAGGTTTGGTTTTGGATTCAAAACGGACCTCGACCCACTATCGAAGTACGATAGGAACCCCAGTATCGGGATAAGAAAAGGAAGGGTTGACGCCACTAGCTCTCTAGATAAGCCAACGAATCCTAAAACGAAAGTGGAGTAGTGCTCTCACAAATTCGACAGAATAACGGTATAAAATTCATCAAAAACTTCTTTACAAATAGTGATTTTTGGAAATTTATAATCCTTAAAAAACCAACCGAAAAGTCATAAAAATTATCTTAACCCCTAAGTAAAATTCTGTCTTTAATGTCCCCAAATTAATCTAGAATTTTCGGTTCTTTGTGCTGTCCATATTCATGGTTGAAAAATCAAAATCAGCTTCTAGAAGAAGCTAGGTGCAGCCGAATCCTTAGTTGGGAACAAGAAAGGTTGAACGACCTTTAACTCTCAGCCTAGGGACGTGCAAAGTGTGCCTTGGAAAACCGAATGGCTTTGCCATTCCCAAAATTCCACACCAGCCTTTAAGCTCATTGATTGCTGAAATATTAAAAGTGTGCTAAGGCCTTTGCACTCCACGAATTGTCTCCTTGGGAACACGCAACATCATCCCTCTTTTAATGCCCTCAAAATGCTCTAGCCAACCCATTAATGCATGGTCTTTTATGTTCACGAAAAGGCTGAAAGGTGCCTTTTAATTCGGCCAGCAACAATTAAATATGGTTGTTTGAATCTTGACTACACGTCCTTTAATGGTTGCATCCCTCTTAATTGCTGTTCACGCACTCTTGAAGTTCCCCCCATGCCGTCCATATTTGCATGCTCTTCAACCATTGAATTTCGACAATTTAATAGGGTGCTTTGTTATGCACGAGAATGACTCCTTGGAAGCCAAAACGACCAGCCCTCTATGTTGCCGTCCAATGTATGCATGGGAAACAACACATCAATTGGAAATTGCAACCAGCACTTAAGGCATTAAACTTTGTCCACGCATGCACCTTGTTGGACGTGTAGTAGACCAAAAGCTATGTTGGAAAACCCAATCGTCAGCCTCTTGTCCCTTAAATTGGTGGCCGAACATAGCCATTGATGCTACTGCCCACATGTATTAAACATGTCTCCCAAGTACCTACAAGGCATTAAATTCGGCAATGAGAATTTCCAGCAAATAAACATCATATTAAAGTCATGTTTAAAGTTAAAAACACGCCATAAATATGTCCCCAAGTGGTCTAAAATTTGGCTGGAAGTTTGGACAACATTAATTGCAAATTTTGGCTAGACACATTTAATAAATAACTAATCTTAATTGTGTCCTTACTAAATGCATTAAACTCAAGCCATTTAATATGTAGTAGTTAAAACATAATAAAACTTATTTAAATGCAGTAACATTAATTTAAAACACATAATTAAATTGACTAAATTTTATTTAACTAATTTCTATTAATTAATTAACTAAGGCCGAATGGCCAATTAGTTATGGCCGAATAGCCATAGGGGTATCCTCCGGAATGTGAGCTCGCAAAATCATGCAATACGGAGTTGAAATATCATTCGAACTAGTCTTCGTATCGTCCCAAGCTTGCTTGGTCAGAACTCTGATGGCCTCTTTAAATTGTTTCGCACGGGCTCGCGTAATAGGACCTTGTGGTAGCACCATCGGGTCTCGACTCGAACTCGTATCATGCTGGGGCGTGCCTGCATCAGAAACTATTCAATCGCGATCTCGAGACATTAAGTGTTTCAAGTTCCAAGGCCGAGGGCATATCGCAAGCCAATGCCTGAATCGTAACACGATGATCGTGCTACCCAACGGCGAAATAGAGTCAGAGGATGAAATAGATCAAAACGTAGACGAAGTCGAGCATCCATCCTAGAATGACGAAGAAGTCAAGTTCGTGGTTGAAGGCAAAATGCTTGTGGTCAAACGAAGTCTCAATGTGCAAAGTTTGGTAAGTGAGCCAAAATGAGAAAATCTTTTCCATACTTGTTACCATGTTTTGGGAAAAGTGTGCAGCGTTGTGATTGACAGCGGGAGTTGCACGAATGTTGCGAGCACTCTCATGATCGAGAAGTTATCTTTGCAAACGCTTAAGCACCCGAGCCCCTACAAATTGTAATGGCTCAACGAAGGTGTCAAACTCAAGGTGACCAAGCAAGCAAAGATTCCCTTTTCAATTGGCAACTACCATGACGAAGTTTTGTGCGACATCGTTTGATACGAGCACGCCCGGGGCACCCACGAAAATCAAAGCTCGAAGTGCCGTGGAGCTCTTGTGCATCTTGGTGCACTTTTAAATTGAGCCAAATTAGCTCATTCTAGCTCGATTTGAGCTCACTCGAGCTCGCCCCAGCTCACTGAGCTGATTGCCTAAAATTTAATGCTTTAAATAAATTAAGTCTTTCATTTATTAATTTTCCTACAGCCCATTAATGTGTCTAAATATTTTATTTAGTGTTTAAATTAATTTTTTTACATTTTATTACATGTTTTTAAGTTATTTAAAACATAAATTAAATGTGCAGTTTTTTTCACTAAAATATGGGCTGCCAAAATTCAATGTGTCCTAAAGGTGTCTTTAAGATGTCTAAAACGTCCATTATTGATCCCATAGCTTGTTTTTAGTTTTGGTCAACTTATTTGGCTTGAATTAATGAAAGATTCAAGCTAATAAAGGACCAGCCGAATTTAACTCATTCTTGCTACTTTTCAGCCGAATTTATTGAGACACTAATGCTTACTTGTCTCGTGAATGGCAGCAAAAAAATTATGGAGCCTTTCACTCTCCCCATGGACGAAATTAATGTTCAGCATGCAACTAAAGAGCATTTCGTGGAAACCAAAGAAGCATGTTGGCCGAAATTAATGAGCTGCTGGTTGGGACGGCACTAAGGGTGTTAGCATGCTGGGAACATCATTTATTGTGATGTTGGACCTTGGTTGGGGCGGCAATTAAAGACCATTGAATCTGATTCCTTTTCCTCAAGCAAGCTGGCCGAATTAATAGATGGTGCATTAACTTGCTGCATGGCCGAATTAAATGGGGTGTTTGGCATGCAAGAACGGCATTTAAATGCTAAATTGTTGCTTCCTTGTGTCTTTTTCGTGAACCTAAAAGGACAAAGCTGCTGATGCCATCTCGTGAATCACAAAAGGGATTTAAGGTGCCTTTTTCATGAATATAAAAGGGACAATGCATTGTTTTGCTTTCCCATGCGTGTACAACCATTTAATAGGCTGTTGGAGATGTTGGAGCATGCACAACATTTAATAGGCTGATTGGCATTCTCCAAGGTGCCTTTTTGATGTTTTCAAGCAACCATTCGGCCACCAAAGGGACAACAAAATTAAAAGAGTTGCTGGTTGTTTCTCCATGCGTGAACATCTATTCAAGGATGTATTAATGCTATGTCTAGCAAGCTTGGGACGACAGCTATTAAATGAGGTGATTGTTCAGATTTCAAAGCTCTTTTTCGTGAACAACAAAGGGCTGCAAGTTGGCCGAATTTAATGATATGTTGGAATACATACAAGGCATGGACGGCAGCATCATTAATTGAAATGTTGGGCATGCAAATAGCTTGTTGGCCAAATTCATGGTCTAGCATTTAATGAAGATGCATGCAAGGAGGAGGTTCACGTATGGAAGGATGCTCATATTCGGCCAAGGGTCACACCTCTTCAAGGATGGCCATTTCTCTTCTTCAAGGCAGTAATTAAACGCCATTTAAAGCCCAAAAACTGAATGAAGACATTTCCAAACAAGTTCAGCCGAATTTTTGCTAAGGATTTCAATGGTCTTTTTTCTAGATTTTTCTAGTCATTTCTAGTTGAAAGTTACTTAGCCTTTAAGCTATATGGATGACTATTCGGCTAGCCCTTTCATAAGCCTATAAATACTTATTATTTTGTATTTTGTAAAGTAAGTCAAATTTATATGAAACATATATGAACATTTGTTCACTGAGTGAGATTATCTCCTCTTCACTTTCGTATGAGTTTTGATCCCGACTTATCAAGCTTGCTTGTGGCGTCCAACGATTCTCTTTCATTTAGCTATACCATTGGTTCTTATCAATCTTGATAACGGGTCTTTGGTCCATATCGATTTCCATATTATCACCTTAAACATTATAGAACCTGGGGTGACACTGACATAGTGTTGAATCGATTCTTTGTTTAAGTTCTTTAATCCATTTCCACCAAACTATCATCTATCTATTTTATTCATCCTTCACCATCTTCTTTCCATAATCATTTTCGAACCTATCCTATCATTTATCTAAAACCATTCCCTTCATTTTCCATCCTCCATTCCTAACTTAACCCATTTCTTAAAACCAATTCACTTAAAGCTTCCGCAACTCTTCCATAGTTTCTCAATATTACCGAAGGCTTGATTTACTCCTCGTAGATGATTGGGCACTTGCATACATTTTGACTCTTCCCGAGGCGAACTGTATCATTGTTCCTATGCATGCGGGCCATTTATTGCTAGGAAGACCATGGCAGTTTGATCGCCGAGTCAAACACGATGGGTTTGCAAATTAGTAATCTTTCAAGCATAACAGCAAGAACATCATTTTGGCACCAATGTCACTGCAACAAGTAATGGAAGATCAGCAACGCCTAAGACAATCCATGGAAACTTTGAAAGAAAAACTTGTAAATTCAAAAGAAAAGAAAGATGAAAAATCGTGTGAAAACGATTTGCGAATTGATGAAAAAGAAAAAGAGAAAAAAATGCGAAAAAGAAAATGAAAATGAAAAAGAAAAAGAGAAAACCAAACGTGAAAAAGAAAGTGAAAGAAAAAGAGAGAAAAAGAAGAGTGTTTTGCTTAACCATTGTCTATTTGTTCCTTCTTCTTTTTTTTAGGTTGTTGGTCCTAAGGAGCTACGCTTGAAATATCTCCCTAAAGAAAGAAGGTTCGTCATGCGAGAAGAACACGGTTTGAATTCTGAAAACTCAATGCTGAATCTCTCTAACTTTAAAGAAATCGGTAAAGATGATAAATTTGTGGAACAAGTGAACAAACATTGGCCATCGTTACATTTTAACATGCAAAACTTGAACCAAATTTGTAACTTTGATTGTCTTGGCCGAATCGAATTTGTTGTATCTAATTACTTGAGTAATTCTTTTCTGAATTTTGGTTGTATGATGTCTGATTATTTGAAGACGTGTGTTCGAACGAGATTTGCAATATGTGTTTGCCCAAAGTTCTTTGAATCAGTTCCTATGGTTCTATCTTTGGAGAATTTGGCAACTCGATCTGAAAAGGTAAGTTTTCCATCAAACTTAACCGTTGTGCTTTCTACTTTCGATGTTAATTCGACAAAGGTAAGGCCATCAATTTCTTATTTCGTTGATAAACTTTTTCACCTTGATGATAATCAATCGTTCAATAGTCTTAAGTTGGTTTCATGTTAGAAAAATGAAAAAGAATCTCTTTTGTTTGATCGAATAGATTTAATTGCGAGGAAATGCTCTCCGTTGAACCAGTGACTCGACTTGAGGATAATTCGCTTTGAAGAGGGGGATGATGTGACCCAACCCGGGGCAGCCAACGTTTTGTAATATGATGATCGTGGAAGTGTGAGGAATCAAAGGCAACAAGTTGCCGTGGAGTTGTTATGCACTTTGGTGCACGTTCAACTCATCCCAGAATAGTTCATTTGGGCTTATTTCGGCTCATTGGGCTGTTTAGTTAAGTTGCTTAATTTTAATGTTTGAATAAATTGAACCTTTTAATTTAATTATTTTATTTCAGCAAGTTAATGTGTCTTGATGATTTACTTAGTGCCGAAATTAAGATGTCCAAACTTAATTTAATTTGTCTTATTTTACTACAGCTTTTTAATATGTCTTGTTCAGCCGAATATTAAGTGTGTCCTAGATTGCTTATTTTTAATTTGTCTAAATATTATTTAAGAGTACATTAATGTGTCTTAGTTGTGTCCTTAATTTTATTCAGCTGAATCTAATTGAATTAATGTGTTTTCTTTGTGCATGTAGATGCAGCCGAATTTTCAAGGAGCATTAAAGGAGATTCATGCACCTAGGTGCAATGTATGTGGCTGGTACATGGGACGCAAGGTGCAATGTTTGTGGCTGCTACCTTTTTGGTGATTCAAAGCAACTATTCAGCCAACAAGGGACAGCAAATTAAAGGATTGATGCTTGGCCGATTGTATCCCCAATGCACATCAATGATGTTCACATTTGCTGCACAATTTAAGGGTTGTTCGGCTGGTTGTGTTCACACAACAAAAACTCTTCCAGCTCCATTTTCACACCTACAAGGCTGCTCAAATCCACCATTTAATGCTGGTATCTTTTCAGCAACAGTTGCCCATTGAATGAGCCTATTTACTCCATTGGCCGAACCTAGCTTGTACAATGCATCTCATGGAGTGTTCAAATGCATGCTAGCTGATCAGCCTTCGAGAAAGCCGTCCCTTGAAGTCCCATTCAGCCGAATTCTGCCATGGCATTTTAAGGGTTTTTGTTCAAGAATTTTCAAGTTAATTCTAGCTGAATTTTACTTAGCTTTTAAGGTTCATTGGTGACTATTCAGCTAGCTTTGTTTAGACTATAAATATTTGTTATTTTCCATTGTAAAAGGACTTTTGGACTCTTAATGAATTGCTGCCGAATTTGTGAGAAAACTTTTCTCTCAATTTTCGTTCGAGACCCGACCGACTTATCTAGATACTAGTGGTGTCAGTTCGAGTCTTCTTTATCCGAACTTATGACTCCTTAAACCCGAGTGTGGCATTCATTCTATCTCCATCTTTCACCTTAACCGTATAAAAATTGGGGTGACACTTTTTAGTGTTGAATCGCTCCTGGTTAAGTTCTCTATTCCATCATCCCCAACTTATCTTGTTTATCCAATTTAAACCTGAGATATTGATTATCCACCCTTTACCTATCTTGTTTCATTTCTTTCTAAACCGAACCTTCACCATCCTTCTTCCTTCCTATTACCTTAGCCGAACCTATTCTTCCCAATCTTCCAACTTGTTTCCATTATCCTTAACCTCCATTCCTAACTTAAACAAAAAATAAAAGAAATTCACTTAAAAGATTCCGCAAACTTAACTACTTATCCATCATTTTCTGAAGACGAAACCTCTCCTCGTAGATAATCGGGCATCTAAAGTGACTCGTGTCATTCGTGAACTCGAGGTCGCATCACCTTCCTAGAACTAAAAATGGCAAAGACTCCATATTTGTTGTCATAGACCGATTTTCTAAAATGGCACACTTTATTGCCTGTAACAAAATTGATGATGCTTTACATATTACTAATCTATTTTTTAGGGAAGTTGTACGATTGCATGGAGTTCTGAGGACCATCGTCTCTGATCGAGATGCAAAGTTCCTAAGCCACTTTTGGAGGACACTATGGGGAAATCTTGGCACAAAGCTCTTATTTTCGACCACTTGCCATCCACAAACAGACGGACAAACAGAAGTGGTGAATCGAGTTTTGTCGACTTTATTGCGAGCCATTATCCAGAAGAACCTTAAGTCATGGGAGGAATGCTTACCGCATATAGAGTTTGCTTACAACCGATCTATTCATTCGGCAACTCAACACTCCCCTTTTGAAATTGTTTACGACTTTAACCCTTTGACACCTCTAGATTGAATTCCTTTGCCTAACGAACAACTTGTGAATGCAGATGCTAAACGGAAAGTTGAGTACGTAAAGCATTTAAACCAAAAGGTGAGGGAAAATATCGAGGAGATAACTAAGCAATATGCACAAAGAGCCAATAAAGGAAGAAAACGAGTCATCTTTGAGCCTGGAGATTGGGTATGGGTACATATGATGAAAGAAAGATTTCCAGCCCAACGAAGGTCTAAGCTGCTTCCGAGGGGTGATGGTCCTTTTCAAGTCTTAGAAAGGATCAACGACAATTCATATAAACTTGACCTTCCCGGTGACTATAACGCAAGAGCTAGTTTCAATGTATCTGACCTGTCTTTTTATGATGTAGGTGACGATTTGGGGACAAATCATTTCGAAGAGGGAGGGGATGATACGATCATGGCTCGAAATCCAACCAAGGCTACCGAAGAACCTTTGGAGCTTCCAACGGGTCCGATCACTCGTGCTCGTGCCAAGAGGTTCAAGGATGGGATTACGGCTCTTATAGATTGAGTTTGGGGAGAAACCATTACTGGACTCTTCGATCAGTCATGGAACTATAATTCGAGCATTCTGTGCAATCTTCTTCAAGCTCAATTTTAGCTCAATTTAGTTTACTTCAGCTTAGATTTTATTTTCTGGAATAAAAACATTAATTTGGACTAGTTAGTTAAATTATTTTCAGCTAATTAAATTAGCTCATAAATATGTCATGATTTATACATAAATAATTTGAGTTTAATGTGTCAAAAATCTGGACAAATTAAATATGTCTTAAGACCATTAAATATGTCCAATTTCATACAGTTTTAATATGAGATTTAATTGGTCTTAGATTAGACAATTTAAATGTGTTCTAAAATCAGTTTTAATGTTGCTTTAAATGATGTCTTGTAGGTTGGCTGAATGGGATACTCATCAATGCATGCATGGACAGTAATTAAAGGAGCTGCATGAATCTGGTAATACATACACTTGCAGCTGCTGTTTACTCTCTCCCAAGAAGCACTTCGTGGATCTCAAAGGCCAAAGGTGTTCAATTAATTTCAGCAGCTGATTTTACATGCAAATGACCAGCCAAGTCCAGCCGTTCACACTTGGTGTCTTTTCCTTGCTGAATGTTCACATTTGGTGGTTGTTCGTGCGCCACAACTTCATTAAAATGGCTACTGTACATTCGGCTTCCCAAGAGAAGACTTAATCACATTCACATTTCCTTGGCTGAACATATACTTGCCAAAATTCAGCTCAGCTATTAAGTCCCCATAAATAGCCGATTGGGAAGAGCAACAAGCAAGGCTGTTTGATACGAACCTGCCCTGCAAACTACTTTGGCCAAGCTTATCCAGCTGAGTATTGCACTATTGGGAAGCTGATCCTAGTCCATTTCCAGCTCCCCGAGCTCCGTTCAACTCAATTCAGTTTATTATCAGGATAATTTTTGTTTGACTCAGCTCATTGGAGCTCAACTCGGTTTGACGCAAGCTTGTTGAGCTTGATTTGAAATTATTTAATTTCCATGCATTCTAATTTGCTGAAATAATTAAGTTAGTTTATTTAGTTAGCTTAAATAAATTAAGCTCATTTTAAATAGTTGTAAAATAGTTAATTAAATGTGTTTAATAAGAAGCTTATTTAATTAATCTAGTTACTAGGATAATTTAAAGGAGCATGAGTTTAAGTTTGTTTAAATTCTGCTTCTATAATTAAACTAGTTGCTGCATTAATTGATGTCTTTACTTTTAGTTCATTAATTGAAGTCAAGTGTTTAATGTGTTTGAGTTTAATTAGTGTTTAATTGTGTTTAATAATTTCATTTTAATGTGTTTATTGCAGGTGTCTCTTCAGCTCACAACCGTTACATTTCAAGGCTGTTACAACTTAATTGAAGTGACTTTTTAGTTGATTTTTGGTTACAAATGAAGTGGCTGTTACAAGGGATGTTTAATACATCAATTAAGGAGTTTTAAGGAGCATTTTAACTCCTCTTAAATTCGGCAGCAACCTCTTTCACCTACCAGCAATTTTTGCTCATTTAAAGATGAAAACAAGCATTCAAAACACCATTTAGTTGCTGGTGACTTTTCGGCTAGCCAAGGGACAACTCAAGAGACATTTTAAGCATTCAAGGATGATAATTTAAGCTGAATTAAAGTGAATTCAAGCATGGAGTAAATTGTTACAAGAATATCAAGAGTCTTGAGTTTAATTTCAGTTTTAATTAGCACATTAAGATGTGACCTTTCAGCTAGCTTTTCTATCCTTATAAATCTGTGTAACCAGCCATTTTGGAGGGACTTTTGATAACTTAATGAATTGCTGCCAATTTGGTGAGAAATTCTTCTCTCAAATTTTGTCCAAAGACTCCGTTGACTTATCTAACTAGTTAGTGGCGTCAACCCATTTTTGTTCGACCGAACTTATCACGATTTCGTGTGGCGTTCGACACCAATTATACCAAGGTTCTTATCTTCTTTAGATAGTGGGTCGAGGTTTCCCATTCTTCTTTCGTAAACCACTTAAGGACCTATAAGTTTTGGGTCAACCTTCAATCGAAGTGTTTGTTCACTCTTGTTCTTAAAAACCAATTTTTCACACCAATCACCAACCTCCTTATTCCTCCATAACCAAACCTTCCTATTTCGAATAACTTTTCTTCTTTTAAGCCTAACTTTATCACCCTTAACTACACTTAATCTAATATCCAACATCTTTCCAAACCCGAATAGTACTTCCTCGTTTAAACGATCGGGCAACCATACAACTCAGATTAATCGACAGAATCGGGTTCGCATCATTTGGTATCAGAGCTACGAAAATGAGGAGCACCGACGTTTGTATCAAGTCAGAAGTAGGTTTGTATTAAAAAAATTCAAAAAAAAATCAAGTTGTATTCGAAGTTGCTTGTATTTCATTCTGTTGTATTTGAAGTGAAAAAAATATATATATATATATATACGAAAATTTAAAAAAAATTCGAGTTAAAAAAATGTGCAGTTTTGAAAGTTCTTGTTTTGTTTTCATCTATTCTGTTTCCCGATCTTCAAAGCCCTTCTATCATTATTTCACCCTTCCCAAACGCCACCATCCTCAACATTTTTTTTTCAGCCTACCTACACCCAAAATATCTCATCCTTTAAAACCAATTTGAAACCGACCCTCTAAGCTAGGAGATTTAGTCACTCGAGTTTTATACGAAATCATGAGAGAAGAAATGAGTCGAAAAAGGCATGAGTGTGTGAGCGCATTAGAGTGGAGGTAAAAGCCGAAAAAAAAGAGCGCAAACACGAGCGGAGTGAAAAAAATTTTTCCTTCTTTCCGAGTGATTTTTGAGAATTTTGTAGTGAGGAATTTATTTCTATTTTACTTAACAATTTTCCTTTTCAGCAATAACAATCATGTCTCACGAAGAATTTACCGAATCAGAATATCAATATTTGGTGCAAAAAATGCAAAGAATGGTGAATACTAAGTTTGACAAATTGCACAAAAGATTAGACCATGTGGAGAAAAGAGACCAATGGGAATGGATGTCATCAAGTCAGAAAGCGGATTCGAGAACATCACGGAGATACACATCCAACGCCTACTCAAGAAGAGACTCCGATCGAGATTCCTTTTCATCAAGGAATTCGAGACAAAGAGAAGTCGATTTTGATTTTGAATCCTTTCGAGAAGATGTGCGAGATGAAAGATACACCTCTTCAAGAACTCCAAAGAAAACATCCACGGAGAGATCTTCACGAAGGATTGTTCGTGAATCATATGTAAATGATTTTTCTTCTTTTGAACAAAATGATTATTCTCCTGAATCTTTTGTGTCCTCTTGTAAAAGGAAAATGAGAAAAGAAAAAGACGAAAAGTAAAAAGAGGTCAAAAGAAAAGAGAGGCAAGAAAAGATTATGAGAGAAAATGAGAGGATCTTGAATGAAATCGAGGAAAGAAAAAAATAAATGAAATAAAAAGAGTTTGATCAAAAGAAAAGAGTGGAAAAAGAAATTGAGGGAAAAGAAACGAGTGTTTCCAAGGAAAAAGATTCGAGTGGAAAAGATGTTAGTGAGCAAGCGAGGATTGTTTCCACTAACCCACCTGTTAGTTTTTCTTGTGATATCTCTTCCCAGATTTTTAAAAATCTGTGTGACCAATTCCAGCTTCAATACCTTCCCAACGAGCGGCGGTTTCGATTGTACAAGAAAGGTAAGCGAGGTAAGGACTCTATGATTATCGAGTCACGATCATTTGGTTTAAAAACTGCTAATAAAGGTTTTGATGACTTAATTTCTGAAAGGTCACCATATTTTGACTTGGTTAGTCGTTGTCCACTTATTGATGTTAATGACCTTGTTTCAAAAAGATCCATGAAAAGTTTGTCTTATGACATATCTTATCCTTCTGTTGGATTGGTTCAGCCTATGCAAATCTTGTATGTGTGCGATAAATTTTTTCCACATAAATATTTTGATGTGTTGGACTGTGATGGATTTGAACATTTGAACAGTCGTATGCTCACAACTCCTTTGTTTGACATACATGATAAAAGGTTTTTGCCCAAAATGCTTACTTTGTTGGATTGTGTCCATCAAAATAAAACTTTAAATTTTTGTGTGAAGTTTCCATGTTTTGATATGCCTATTCGATTGAGTTTTGTGAAGTATGAATGTTTGCATGTTCGTCTACCTAAACTTTCTTTGATCTACTCTTGTGATTTATTTGAGAAAACAAAATTCTTGCTGTATTTTGGGATAAGTGATCAAAATAGAGTGTTTAAGCCTGGAGCTAGCCACTTTAAGTTGATACTAAGAAAAGGTAAGTACCGTAATCTCATTGTAAATAAACTTGTTGTACCTTTTCATCCATTACGAATTTTATCTTCATTTCCGGAAACAAATCTTGTGGTTAGTTTACAAAATCAAAATCAAATTTTTTATTCTGGAAATTTTGTTTTTAATCCTGGAATCGATTTATGCTATCCACCTGTGAATAACATCTCATCATGTCCTTTTAAGCACATTATCCATGGTGACATTGACATCTTCCATCTTTGTGGAAATTACATTTTGAAGGGTGCGAGTTACTTCTTTGATTTTTCACCTTTTCAGGTTTATTTGAGTTCGAAATATCGATTACATTACCTTGCTAAGGAGTGAAGGTTTGTTTTTCGCAAACGATGTAAAATCAAACTTTCATCATGTAACTTCCAAGATAATCAATGTAAGTCAACAATATCTTTGTTTTGTTTTAAAGATGAAGAAATTGGTGTTGTTGATGATGACTTTGTGGAAAGTGGCCATATTATTCATCCTGCTACTGTAAGTCCATTCAACCGAATACAGCAAGATGAGGTTGTTCAAATAAAAAAGCCAAGTGAATATGTCCTTTGTTTTGACCTATTTGGAATGTTGTGGTTGAAACGAGGAATGCATTCTTGTTTGCTAAATTGTGTGATTAATCATTCCTTGCTTCTATTCTGTTCAATTGTTCATATTGATGGCATATCAAAATTGTGCGATAATATGAAGCATTCATGTTATGAACGAATAAATTTTTTTCCATATGATCTTTGGACTAAATTTTATATGTGTTATTTGAATTTGAGTTCGTCGTACTTTTCATTGTCAAATTTGGTGAGTAAATTCAGAAAAGTTTGTGAGATAACCTTTGTCCCATTTGACCGAGGAAAGCCGCGCGAGAGAAAATATTTTCCAGCGGACAAACGGCTCGACTTGAGGACAAGTCGCCCTCAAGAGGGAGGAATGATACGAACCCGCCCCGCGAACTACTTTGGCCAAGCTTATCCAGCCGAGTATTGCACTGTTGGCAAGCTGATCCTAGTTCATTTCCAGCTCCCTGAGCTCCGTCCAACTCAATTCAGTTTATTATCAGGATAATTTTTGTTTGACTCAGCTCATTGGAGCTCAACTCGGTTTGACGCAAGCTTGTTGAGCTTGATTTGAAATTATTTAATTTCCATGCATTCTAATTTGCTGAAATAATTAAGTTAGTTTATTTAGTTAGCTTAAATAAATTAAGCCCATTTTAAATAGTTGTCAAATAGTTAATTAAATGTGTTTAATAAGAAGCTTATTTAATTAATCTAGTTACTAGGATAATTTAATGGAGCATGAGTTTAAGTTTGTTTAAATCTTGCTTCTATAATTAAACTAGTTGCTGCATTAATTGATGTCTTTACTTTTAGTTCATTAATTGAAGTCAAGTGTTTAATGTGTTTGAGTTTAATTAGTGTTTAATTGTGTTTAATAAGTTCATTTTAATGTGTTTATTGTATGTGTCTCTTCATCTCACAACCGTTACATTTCAAGGCTGTTACAACTTAATTGAAGTAACTTTTTAGTTGATTTTTGGTTACAAATGAAGTGGCTGTTACAAGGGATGTTTAATACATAAATTAAGGAGTTTTAAGGAGCATTTTAACTCCTCTTAAATTTGGCAGCAACCTCTTTCACCTACCAGAAGTTTTTGCTCATTTAAAGATGAAAACAAGCATTCAAAACACCATTTAGTTGCTGGTGACTTTTCGGCTAGCCAAGGGACAACTCAAGAGACATTTTAAGCATTCAAGGATGATCATTTAAGTTGAATTAATGTGAATTCAAGCATGGAGTAAATTGTTACAAGAATATCAAGAGTCTTGAGTTTAATTTCAGTTTTAATTAGCACATTAAGATGTGACCTTTCAGCTAGATTTTCTATCCTTATAAATCTGTGTAACCAGCCATTTTGGAGGGACTTTTGATAACTTAATGAATTGCTGCCAATTTAGTGAGAAATTCTTCTCTCAAATTTCGTCCAAAGACTCCGTTGACTTATCTAACTAGTTAGTGGCGTCAACCCGTTTTTGTTCGACCGAACTTATCATGATTTCGTGTGGCGTTCGACACCAATTATACTGAGGTTCCTATCTTCTTTAGATAGTGGGTCGAGGTTTCCCATTCTTCTTTTGTAAACCACTTAAGGACCTATAAGTTTTGGGTCAACCTTTAATCGAAGTGTTTGTTCACTCTTGTTCTTAAGAACCCATTTTTCAAACCAATCACCAACCTCCTTATTCCTCCATAACTGAACCTTTCTATTTCGAATAACTTTTCTTCTTTTAAGCCTAACTTTGTCGCCCTTAACTACACTTAATCTAATATCCAACATCTTTCCAAACCCGAACGGTACTTCCTCGTTTAAACGATCGGGCAACCATACAACTCGAATTAATCGACGAAACCGGGTTCGTATCACTGTTGGCGTCACCTATGTCTAGGAATTTCCAAAAGTCTTGTTGATCATTTCAATAGCCATTTCAGCTCATTTAAAGCTTAATTGAGCTGATCACATTCTGTCTATTTAGCTGGAGCTATGTAATCCTATAAATAGCTGATTGCACTCTATTTTGAAGGTTACTTAACTTTGTTATTTTTATGAATATTAAACTTAGTGAGTTGTTCAACCCTCTTGGTTCGTTTGAGACTCGATTGACTTATCTAGCTTCGTCTAGTGGCGTCAAACCGATTCTTTATTTTTTAACATATCACTTGCACACAAGTGTGGCGTTTACCCTATACCAAAGGTTCCTACCACCCTTGATAGTGGGTCTCGGTTTATTACCTTAACCAAATTCCAATTCCAAGTTTTGACATAAGATTAGGGTCGATATTCACCATTAATATCGGTTCATTCTCAAAACTTGTTATCCCAAAATTCAACCGACTTATTCCTTAATATTTTCTTTAAAATTATCAACCTCAAACTCTTTTGTTTTCGGCCTTCAATTTCGATACTTCTCAATTTACGATTGGGAATTTAAGCAACTCGTAATCATTCTGAGCACGGGTTCGCATCATATATTATCATCAATCAAAGAATTGCAATTATCGACAACAAAGTACAGTACCTTTTCAAAATTCAAGCCATGAGCAAAGTCATCAATTCGAGTTGAATGGATCTGTTTAAGGAATAACGAAATCTCACCTTGCTTACCTTTAGACATAAGTGATTGAGGATCGGGTTGGACAGTACCTCTTTCAACCAACAAAAACCTTCTTTTATCAGAAATATAGTGTAGTCAAAACTCCGTGCTTGAATCAACCTGAAATGAAGGGTAAACACAAAGACAGCTCGTGCTTTTCAAAGTGTCACCTTCACAAAGATGAAAGAGGTTAGTGTAACCATGGATGATGAAATTGAAGGAACTTTTTGAAATGTTATTCACAAATTGAACATATGAATCGATACCAGGTTCAAAAGCATGAGTTGATCTTACCTTTTCGAGATGAAACATGAATTTCATGTACAGCCACATAAAATGATCAAGGAACGATTTTAAATTGTAATAAAAATTGTCAAATTTCGTTTCTTTAGTCAAATACCAAGCATCAAACAAATTGTTCGCACAAAATTTAGGATGCTTGAGTTTCCCACAAAACGAACCAAAATACCAAATTCCATGTTTGAACACACGAGTTTGATTACTTATTCCAAAGTGTAGCAAATGTTTCATTTTTGTCATTAAATCAAACATGCTGAACCAAGAAGATTTGTGCTTACACAGAATCAAAAAATCAAACTTCTTTACATTCATCAGAACAGATTTGCAAAAATTCAGGGGTTTCTCACAAGGCAGTAATTGATTCACAAAATCATCACAATCGGACAATTTAATCACTTTTCGTGAAAAGCCATTATCACGGAAAATCTTATGTTGTGTGTGTTGATCTAATCGAACAACATCAATAGGTTTTTCATCATAAAACAAATCAAATCAAGAAAACAATGCCTCATGTTTCCACTTAGAACGGGTTTATCAACCACAAACGAAGAATAACAATTAACCAGATCAAAAGAAGGAAATCTTTTAAAAACTAAGTCATCAAAAATTTTATCGACAACTTTCAAACCTGTTTGCCGTGGCTCTATTACAAAAAATGTCTTACCTTGCTTATCTTTAAGCACTTGTGGTGGGGTTTCGTCTTCAACCTTACCTTTTTCGGTCATACGAAAGCGTCTCTCATCAGGAAGGTATTGAAGTTGAAAATTATCATTCGGATTTTCGGAAACCTAAAAAGATACAACACGAGGCAAACTCACATGTGGGTTAGTTAAAACAACACTCACCTTTTCTTATTCTCGCTCGTTTTTTCTTTCGTTTCTTTTTCTAACTCATTTTCTTTTTCAATTTTCTCTTCTTTCTCACATTTTTGTTCAATCTCAATCTCGTTTTTCTTTTTCTCACTCTCACTCTCACTCTCATTTTCTTTTTCTTTTATTTCTTTGTTTCTTTTCTCGATTTCATTTAAAATCCGCTCATTTTCTCGTATTATCTTTTCTTGCCTCTCTTTTCTTTTTACTTCTTTTTCTCTCATTTTTTTCTTTATAACATGAAGATAAAACAAAATAATCAGAATGAGATGTTTTCCGTCGGGTATGAATGGAATGATTTACATATGATTCATGTTCACTCCTTCGTAAGGACTCCTCCGTGGATGATTTCTTTGAGGCATACGAAGAATAACTTGTACTTTCTCGTTCGTCACCTTGAAAGATCTCAAACTCAAAGCTTTCTCTCTTCCTACTCGAATTCCCCGATGAGTAGGATTCACAGTATAGATCTCTTCTCGGGTAGTCATGGGATATGTGTCTCCGTGACGATCTTAAGGCCATCTCTCGACTGGGTGAAATTTGCTTTCATCGGGCTATTGCTCGATGATCTAGCTTTCCTTGGATTGGCTCAATTTTTCAGTCGAGCATGCACTCCATCTCTTTCAACAAATATTGAAATTCAAATGCTGAATACTCTTCTAGAGACATGATTAATTTGATGAAAAGAAAAGTGTTAAAATAGAAACAAAAAATGAATACCTCACCACAAACCTCACATTTCCCTCGGAAAGAAAAATAAATGTTTTCACTTACACTCGTGTTTGCACTCTTTTTAGGCTTTTTCGACCCTCTATTGCACTCATATGCTCATTGCTTTTTACCACTCGATCTTTCTCTCGTAATTTCGTATTTCGTCTCGTGTAGAATTATTTGCTGCTTTGGGGTCAGTTTCAAAGTGGTTTCAAGGGATATACATTTACGGTGTGAGGTAAGCTGAAACAAAGAAATTTTGGGTTTAAGTGTGGCGTTGGGGAGTGATGCGATCCTGGTCGCATCATGGTTCGACTCTTTCCGACGCCATCGAGAGTGGCCTAAGCTCGAGGGGCCAAAGTGCAAAATGAAGCTGATTCCAGCTCATTTTCAGCTCAATTAAACTCCTTTTCCATGTGGTTCAGTTCACATGAGTTCATCTCAGCTCATTGAGATTGGTTTAAGTTCACATTCAGTTCATTTAGTTTGTGTTTAGCTTGATTTAATTCATGCATTTTTAATTTGCTGAATACAAACTTTTAAATTAAATATTAGCTTTAAATAAATGTGTTTAGTTTAATTAAATAAGTTGTGTTTAATAAGAGGCTTATTAATTAATCTAGTTACTAGGATGTTTTAATGAAGTATGAGTTTAAGTTAATTTAATTCTGCTTCCATAAATTAACTAGTTGCTGCATTAATTGAAGTCTTTATTTCTAGTTCATTTAATAATGTTGTTCTTAATTAAACTAGTTGCTGGAATAAATGATGCTTAAGTGTTAGTTCATTTATTTAAGTCTAGTTGCTAGAATAAATGATGCTTAAGTGTTAGTTCATATATTTAAGTTAGTTGTTACTTTGTTTTAGGTTTAATCAATGAATAAATGTGTTTAATATGTCGGTTACATGTGTTAATTGCAGGTGATTTTTCAGCTTACAACCATTAAATTTAAAGGCTGTTACACCTTCAATAAGGTGGCTTTTCAAGTGATTTCGGTTACAAAAAGAGGGGGCTGTTATAAAAGAGGCTTTAAACATCAATAAAAAGAGTTTAAAGGAGCATTACACTTCCTTTAAATTTCAGTAGCCACCCTTCCACTACTCCAAACGTTTTTGCTACTTTAATGGTCAATTCATACTTTAAAAACTTCATTAAGTTTTTGGAGTCTATTCAGCTAGCCAAAGGAGAAACCAAGAGACATTTTCAAAGCATTCAAGGGCATTGAATCAGCTGATTAAAGCATCTTAAAGAGAGGAGTTAATTGATCCAAGAATTTCAAAGGTTGAGACTCTTTATTTGGTTGGTGACTTTTTGATTGATCATGGAGAATTCAAAGGATTTTGACAAGCAATTTAATTGAAAAGTTAAACACATTGAAGATGGGAGTTACATGGCTAGAATTCCAAAAGTTGAGACTCTTCATTTGAAATCATTATTAGCCTCATTAAAAGTGACCATTCAACTAGTTTCATTTGATACTATATATACATGTAATCACATATTGTACGGAGAACTTTTGATCCTTGAATATATTTTATGAACTTTGTTCTTCGAGTGAGATTTTCTCCTCTCTATCTTTCATACGAGTATCGATTCTGACTTATCAAGCGTTGCTTGTGGCGTCAGTCGTTTCTCATCCATCAATTTATACCATAGGTTCTTATCTTTATAGATAACGGGTCTTGGTCCATCATCGACTTCCATTTTCCATCTTAAACAAATATAGAACCTGGGGTGACACTTTCCTAGTGTTGAATCGATTCTTTGTTTAAATTCTTCTATCCATCTCCACCATCTATCTTAATATATATCCTTTTGATTATTTCTATTAAAACCAAGTCCATCCACTATATTCATCTTCCTTGTTTGCTTCCTAACCGAACTTATCTCCATCTTCCATCCAAATCTTAACCTTTTTGATCAGCTTCCGCAATTTTAACCTTATTTCACCTATTTCCAGACAACTTTTCAATTACTCCTCGTAGATGATTGGGCAACTTCACATACGACTCGACTCACCCCGAGACGGATCGTATCATTTGGTATCAGAGCTATAAAACGAGGAGTTTCGACGATGAATGAGAAGCCGATAATAGGTTTGTAAAAAAAATAAAAAAAATCGAAAAAAAAAGTTGTATTTCATTTCTTTTGTACTCATCTTTTTGCATTTGGTGAAAAAATTCAAAAAAAATTAATTAAAAAAAGGAGAAAAAAAGTACAAGTGAAAAAAAAAGTTTGTGGAATTTTTTTTTGAAAAGATTGCAAGTTGTGTTTCATTTCTTCTACCCTGTTTTCGACCTCAAAGTTACCACTCTAGTCTCATCTACCTACCCCAATCTTCAAAAAAAAAAAATTCTTCTACCATCATTTGGTATTTTCTCTTTTCACCCAACGCCACCCACCCTTACTCCATTTGCCTTTTCTTTCTTTCAGTCTACCCGAAACCCAACGTCAAACCTTTGTTAACCAATTTTGAAGTCAACCCTCAAGCCGCATAAGTCTTTCAAAACGAAGTACGAAGTTACGAGAGTGAGAAAGAGCGGTAAAAGGCACGAGTGCTACATTAGAGAAAAAGCCATATTCGAGTGAAACACGAGTGTGAGCGATTTTTCTTTGCGAGTGACTTGTGAGAATTTTGTGGTGAGGATTTAATTTTTTGTTTTATTCTTTTTAACAATCTTTCTTTTCCAAAAATAAACATGAATCAAGAAGCGTTGACAGAATCTGATTATCAATACTTGTTGAACGGGATGCGAAAAGTCATGAATGCCAAGTTTAACAAGTTATATAAGCGGTTGGATCGAATCGAGGAACGAGACCAACAAGAACGACTTTCTTCAAGTCGAAGAACGGAGTCAAAGTCGTCTCAAAAACACGCTTTCAAAGATCATTCAAGAAGAGATTTCGATCGAGATTATGGTTCATATAGAAGTTCGAGATGGTATGAATCAAACCGCGAAGGTGAGACCTCTCGTGATTACCATCGAGAAGGTATGATTTCTTCTTCACAAGCTACAACATATCCATCCACGGAGAAAACTTTACGAAGAAGTGAACGTGGTTCATATGCGTCGAAGAATTCATCCACGAAAGATCATTCTTGAAGTAGTTCAAATCGTGATTCTTATTCGACGAAGGATTTTTCAAGGCGAAGCAAAGTAAAGTTCGAAGCCTACTATGGCGACGAACAAGAAGAAAGTACGAGTTACTCGTCTTATGAATCAAAGATGATGAGCACAAAGGATTTTTCACGAAGCATCGATCGTGACATCTACAAAAATATTTCCTCGATCCTTGAGTCAAAATTTTCTCTTTTCAATTCTTTTGAATCATCCCCTTGTTGTAATGAAAAAGAACTTGAAAAAGAGTTCAAGAGAAAAGAAAAAAAATGAGAAAAAAGAAGAAGAAAATGAAAAAGTTGAAAAAGAAATAAAAGAAAATGAGAGAAAACAAAAAGAAGATGAAAGAGAAAATGAGCGTGAAAAAGGAGATGAAGAAAATAAGATTGAAAAAGAAAGAAAAGAAATTGAGATAGAAAAAGAAACGAGAGAAAAGAACGAGCGAGAAAACGAGAGTGAACTTTCAACTAACCCATTTAAAGTTTTCTCTTCTTCTGTTTCTTCATTTCAGGTTTTCGAAGAACCAAGCGACAACTACCAACTCCAATACCTTCCTGATGAGCGACGTTTTTCTTTGGTTGAAAAAGGTAAGATTGAATCACGCGAGCCGGAAGGTAAGGAAGGTAAGATTTTTAAAGAGTTTCATTCTCCACCAAATTTTTCGAATAATTGTGATTATGTGGATAGCTTCGTCTATGACCATTCTTTGATTAATTTTGATGTTCTAAATGATGGTAAGACGAGTTCATCTCATTGTGCTGCTAAGTGTGAAGGTGGAGTAACATCTATTCGACGAGTGCAAGACTCAAGTAAGTATGACGATGAATTTTCTCTTAATCCCAACTTGTTTGATTGTGGTTATTACGAAATTAGTTCATTGTCTAATACGGAAACTTTGAGTTTTTGTAAATCAGTTTTGAAACATATAAAGAGTTTTGATTGCTCGATCTTGAATGTGCATAAATCTTATTGGTTTAACATGTTTGATGTTTCTAAACCCTTGTCACATCTTGAGTTTAATAATCAAAATCATTTCTTTAAACCGGGACTATGTTTTGTATCATTTGGTATGCCTTGTTGGAAAATCAAGCAATGACAATTGTGCTTAAAGAATTACAATCATTTTGATACTTGGTTTTTGATTAAGGTTACGAAATTTGCCCATTTTGTGTTCAATTTTTATTCGCTCCTTAAACAAATTCTATGGTTGCACTTGAAATTCACATTCCATTTGAAAAATGCTAAATCAAACGCTAGGCTTCGACTGCATTATCTTTCCAAAGAGAGAAGGTTTGTATTGCTTGACCACGGTAAGACTAATCTTTTTCTTTCTAACTATAAAGGTAAGTCTTCTGAACTTGTTGACACCTTTGTGATCTTTTTGAAAAGTGACGAGCTTTACGTTGATGAACTAGTTTTTATAAAACATTTAGATCATGTTATGATTAATCATTCTATTTTGCCTGTTTGTGATCTATCTGTTTCGTTGAATGATGACAGGATTCTTGAATTTGATAATTTTGATAATTTTCGTGTGAAAGAATCCATATTGCGTCACATGTGTGATCCATGTAAAAATTTTGAGATGACTTTGTTCTCTCCGGTTGTTGATAGAACACATGATGCTGATTTTCATTATTTAGATCATGAAATGTTTGAACCTCCTATCCTGTTTAATGATGGTCTACTTGTTGACAAAAGGAATCTTGTGTTTAATAAATTTTTTTCATGTGCGAGTGATTACATATGTCGTTCAAATCAAGATTTGGATGTTCACTTTCGAGTGCCATATGCATTTTCTCATCTATCTGCTTGTGATGAACATATCTATCATTTTATGTGTTACTCACATGTTGATTTTGATTTGTGGAATCCATTCGAATTGTATGCATACCATGAAACCTATCCAATTCAGATTCAAATATTTGATAAGGCTCTGTTCCTTTTGTATGATAATGCGAATATGCCCGTTTGCGTTCGATCTATTCGTTTTGTTTTGTTCATATTTCGATTGTAAGTTTGTTTGACACAAATCTTGCTAACTTTTGGTTATATTTTACAGGTATCTTGATTACCATTCTCCCCGTTTGATCAAGGAAAACCGATCAAAAGGATTTCTGTTCGAGAGAACCATCAGCTCGATTCGAGGACGAATCGCTTTCAAGAGGGGGGTATGATGCGATCCTGGTCGCATCATGGTTCGACTCTTTCCGACGCCATCGAGAGTGGCCTAAGCTCGAGGGGCCAAAGTGCAAAATGAAGCTGATTCCAGCTCATTTTCAGCTCAATTAAAATCCTTTCCTATGTGGTTCAGTTCACATGAGTTCATCTCAGCTCATTGAGATTGGTTTAAGTTCACATTCAGTTCATTTAGTTTGTGTTTAGCTTGATTTAATTCATGCATTTTTAATTTGCTGAATACAAACTTTTAAATTAAATATTAGCTTTAAATAAATGTGTTTAGTTTAATTAAATAAGTTGTGTATAATAAGAGGCTTATTAATTAATCTAGTTACTAGGATGTTTTAATGAAGTATGAGTTTAAGTTAATTTAATTCTGCTTCCATAAATTAACTAGTTGTTGCATTAATTGAAGTCTTTATTTCTAGTTCATTTAATAATGTTTTTCTTAATTAAACTAGTTGCTGGAATAAATGATGCTTAAGTGTTAGTTCATTTATTTAAGTTAGTTGTTACTTTTGTAACACCCCAAACCCGGCCCATAAGATTCGACCAGATCTGGTATGCTACGGGTTGTACGTTGAAAACTTTTGCTAAGTTGGTTTTAGTAAATCATAAGTTATTAGGCAAAATTCGAATAAACAAGTGACTTTTGAAAAGAAAACCTTGTATTATTATTATTTTGAATAATAAAACCTTTGACAAAGTTCCATAAGTTGCAAATATTAAAAACTAAGTAGTGAGTATAAACTATGGGGCCTTATTACATAAATGTTTCCAAAATTAAAAACTTAAGGAAAAATGAAATAATCTATAGGAATAAAAACTTGATGCCCCTCGAGTCCGCCTTTGCTCCCATGTCCACGATCTACCGCTCATCCGCAAAGTTAGGGAAAAATATTAGGGTGAGTCACCAAGACTCGAGTGTGTAAATCGAAAACACATTAAAGGCTTGGCCCACAAACACATTATGGCCTTGGCCCGTATACAAGGGTAACTATATATGCATCATGGCCCATCCCACCTAGAAATCCATCCTCTACACACCAACCCGTACCAACCATCACACCTTGGGATTTCTACAATCAATCCTCCAACCGCTACACACCATATCGACAACCGTGTCTTCTGTCTTAAAGATCGATCATTGTGTGACCAATGTGGCAAAGCCACCGATCGCCATGCGACCTTAATAATACATCGTAGCATTTCGACGGTGAAGTCGTCTGTCATAAAGACCGATCACTATGTGACCTATGTGGCAAAGCCACCGATCGCTATGCGACCTTCTTCCCCTTCATCATATCAATCCCATCCCATGCATACATACATGCAGAATCAAAACAATATACTACCTAAAAGTTCACGCCTATCACATACATCGATACACATAGAGAAGTTTCTATGATTACGCACTGCATCCCTTGCCTACCCTTTTGGGTAACTGACTCATTTATCTATACAACCTTTTTTTGGCTTTTAGCCCATAACATATATTTAGTATAGATTACTATACAACTTTTTCCTAGCTTTTAGCCCATAACATATATTTAGTACAGATTACTATCTGACCTTTTCCCGATTTTTAGCCCATAACATATATTTAGTACAGATTACTATCTGACCTTTTTAAAGGCTTTTAGCCCATAACATATATTTAGTACTGATTACTAGTGTGTTAGAGATCTACACACTGATTACCGTTAGAACGACACTCTCTATGTCGACACTATCGTAAGTCGATACAAGCGCTACTTGCCTAAGGTGTTGTTCGAAGCCGGTCCACAACACGGTGGCCAATCCGTCATCGCGACACACACTCGTTTCTTAAACTTAGAGATTCTCTCCTTTGCACGATCCATATTTAATTCCATCACAAGTCCTTGTCGAACTACTATCACAACATATGATCGTTAATCCACATCATAAAGTTAAGATCTCGCATGCGATGAATGAATCTAGTGAAAATCTAGGAAAATCACCTTACCTTAAAATCCTCGAAATTAGAGACTAGCGATTTTTGGCTTTTAAATCTAGATGATCAGTTTCCTTCAAATCCGGAATGCCGCCAAACGCAAAAAGAGAGGAAATATTAGCTTCATTCGGCTGCCTTAACAACCAAGTGGCCATTCGGCCTTGTCTCTTAAAAATCAAAAGAGAGATTGAAGAGATAGGAAAATCAGCACTCACCTTAACGCAGAGAATTCGACTACCCCTTAGAGATTCCGACTTTTTGAGAAGATCAGGAAGAGAAGACGATTCGAAGAAATCTATAGAGATTCGGCTTTTAGAAGAAAGAAGAGAAAAGAATAATAGAGTTTTTGGCTTTTGACTTTTTAGAAGAAAGAAGAGAAGAGAATAATGGAGTTTTTGGCTTTTAAAAGAAAGAAGAGAATAATGGAGTTTTCGGCTTTTAGAAGAAAGAAGAGAAAGGAATAATGGAGTTTTCGGCTTTCGGCTTTTAGAAGAAAGAAGAGAAAAAAAAGGTGGAAACCCTAAATGCCGAAAAATAAAGAAGAGAACCCTCCCTATTTATAGAAATTTGGCACTTACCTATGAAAATCGAAAGTGCCCTTCCCGATAACTAAAAATTAATCAAATAAAAAGGGAAAATTCGACACCCCCTTTGCCATAAAGAAACTGATTTCTTCACTTCTCTAGGTGATGGAATTTCGGCCAACTCCTAGCCTTGTAGATAGCTCCAATCTTTTCTCCTTTTTTTTTCCTTCCATATTATCAACTATATTATCTACATTATCCCATTCACATAAATCTTCCTATTTTTGAGCCTTGTTGCCGTCCACTCTACCTAACTCTAATGCTAAAATTTAACTAACTTAAATTAAAAGAGTTGGGCTCCATGTAACTTAAATTTGGGCCCCTTACTCCCTTGTGTGGCGTCACCTCCTTGCTCCCTAAGTGGCGCCACTGACCACTGGGCCACAAGCCCATTTTGATATTTTAAACTCAGATACCACCTTTTAAACCCTATAGTGCCCAAACAAAAATTTAACTAAGGCTTCAGCCTAATCCTGAGCCCAATTTGGACCCCTAATGCTCAAATTAACTCATTACACCTATTCACCCATTAAATGCATAGGCCCAAAAATTCAGGATGTTATAACTTTGTTTTAGGTTTAATCAATGAATAAATGTGTTTAATATGTCGGTTACATGTGTTAATTGTAGGTGATTTTTCAGCTTACAACCATTAAATTTAAAGGCTGTTACACCTTCAATAAGGTGGCATTTCAAGTGATTTCGGTTACAAAAAGAGGGGGCTGTTATAAAAAGAGGCTTTAAACATCAATAAAAAGAGTTTAAAGGAGCATTACACTTCTTTTAAATTTCAGTAGCCACCCTTCCACTACTCCAAACGTTTTTGCTACTTTAATGGTCAATTCATACTTTAAAAACTTCATTAAGTTTTTGGAGTCTATTCAGCTAGCCAAAGGAGAAACCAAGAGACATTTTCAAAGCATTCAAGGGCATTAAATCAGCTGATTAAAGCATCTTAAAGAGAGGAGTTAATTGATCCAAGAATTTCAAAGGTTGAGACTCTTTATTTGGTTGGTGACTTTTCGGTTGATCATGGAGAATTCAAAGGATTTTGACAAGCAATTTAATTGAAAAGTTAAACACATTGAAGATGGGAGTTACATGGCTAGAATTCCAAAAGTTGAGACTCTTCATTTGAAATCATTATTAGCCTCATTAAAAGTGACCATTCAACTAGTTTCATTTGATACTATATATACATGTAATCACATATTGTAGGGAGAACTTTTGATCCTTGAATATATTTTATGAACTTTGTTCTTCGAGTGAGATTTTCTCCTCTCTATCTTTCATACGAGTATCAATTTTGACTTATCAAGCGTTGCTTGTGGCGTCAGTCGTTTCTCATCCATTAATTTATACCATAGGCTCTTATCTTTATAGATAACGGGTCTTGGTCCATCATCGACTTCCATTTTCTATCTTAAACAAATATAGAACCCGGGGTGACACTTTCCTAGTGTTGAATCGATTCTTTGTTTAAATTCTTCTATCCATCTCCACCATCTATCTTAATATATATCCTTTTGATTATTTCTATTAAAACCAAGTCCATCCACTATATTCATCTTCCTTGTTTGCTTCCTAACCGAACCTATCTCTATCTTCCATCCAAATCTTAACCTTTCTGATAAGCTTTCGCAATTTTAACCTTATTTCACCTATTTCCAGACAACTTTTCAATTACTCCTCGTAGACGATTGGACAACTTCACATACGACTCGACTCACCCCGAGACGGATCGTACCAGGGAGGGTAATTGATGGTAGAATGAACAATTTGATGATCGGGAATACAAATGGATGAATAAATAAGAACTTCGACACTTTACTTTTTTTTGTTTCTTTTTTTTTATACTCGAATATTTTTTTAATCACTATAACGATGAGTACAATCAAATACAACTTTGAATATGATGCAAACTCGGTCGCATCATGTTATGACACAACTCGACGCTGTAACATCCCGATTTAGGGCCTAGTCAGAACAATGGTGCGAGACCATAAATCCGAAGTAGTAAAAAGAGTTTTGAGGTTTAAAATATGTTTGCATGATAGTATGAAAGTTTCATGTAGAAATTTTATGAAATTGTCATTGAATGGTCCATTAGGACTAAATTGCAAAAGTTGCAAAATTTGAGATTCTAGAAGCTTTTAGTATGAAATAGCTTTGGAATATTAATTAGAAGTCCTTAAATAGAAATTTGCCCAAATTATAATTTTTGGACAAAAATGGACATGAGTTAGAAATTTTGAAAGTTTAGTGAGAAGGGCATTTTGGTCATTTATCAATTAAATGATTAAAAAGGGAAAAAGATGACAAAAATCTTATTCATCTTCTTCCCCTTGTGCCAAAAATTTGAGAGACTCCATAGCTAGGGTTCTTCAATTTTTTGAAGCTTGCTAGTAAGTGCATCCTAGCCCCGTTTTTAATATTCTTCGTATTTTTGGAGTCCTCATTATGAATTAGCTATTTATAGCTATAAGTTGAGCTAGAATTCATGTTCATAAATCTACCCATGTATGACATGCTTGTAAAATGATGTTTTATGAAAGATTATGAGAGTTTGATGTTAGATAAACATCTTTTCCTAAATGAATTTCATGAAAAATGCTAGTAATGACTAGTTTGTAAAAGTTGTGAAATTTGTCATACATGATAGAAATAGTGAGAATTGATTGTTGCTATAGTTAAGAGAATGAATCAGCTAAGCATGAAGTTCACGAAAGTTGAATAAAAATCACTTTACGAGCCTTGAGTCAAAAGTGTAATTATGAGGAAGTTTAGGGGCAAAATGGTAATTTTGCTGAAGAATGAGTTAAGAGTCAATTTAGTCAATGTGTGTATTAAATGAGCTAAATTATTATTATAGATCAAGAAAAATGAAGCCCGGATCGAAACCGAGGCAAGAACAAAGTCGAGGACTAAATTGCATTTCTACATACATTTTGTACATTGAGGTAAGTTTGTATGATTTCTAAGCTTTATGATTAATATCATTGAATTGCTTAGTATGATGTAGAATATATCTTAATTCCATGAGATTTTTGATGCTATGCTAAACAAAGAAATCTATGAGATTATGTATGAGAAAGTCCCGATTGAAGTTGAATTACTTAGGATACTCGATCTATCACATGAGACAAGGAAGTCCGTATAAGACCAAGCCAAGGCATGGCACTGGAAATAAAGCAAGTTATCATGTAAGACCAAGATAAGTCTTGGCATTGAAGAGTTATTATGAGATGAAGACCCATATAAGCCCAAGCCAAGGCATGGCATTGGTGAGTCTCCATGTAAAGATGTCATGTAAGTCCAAGACAAGTCTTGGCATTGAAAAGCTATCATGAGATAGAGATCCCACATAAGTCCAAGCCAAGGCATGGCATTGGTGAGTAACAAGGAAGATTTCATGTAAGTCCAAGCCAAGGCTCGGCATTAACCCGTTCATGAGTAAAGATACCAAGTAAGACCATGTCAGGACATGGCAATGGTAAGTTCCCAATGGAACACACAAGGAAGACTTCGTGTAAGTCCATGTCAAGACATGGCATCGATACCAAGTTGAGAGATCCCATGTAAGACCATATCTAGGGTATGGCTTTGGCATCGAGATATTTGTGAGATGAGATTCAGTATCCTCGGTTATTCATAGTAATTCATCGGGCAAAAGAGTAAAGAATAAATGAGAAAGTAAGAAAGTTAAGCAAGTAAAGCTATCATCAAAGTATGCTAGTCATAGTGAACTAAGAGTATTATTCATGTTATGAATGATGAAGTTAAGATTATGCTTACCTTAACAAAGTATGCTAATCTATATGATTAAGTGATACAGGTACCTTGTTTACCTTACAAGCACGAGACTAGTAAGTACCATGATAAGTGTAAGAATCATTAAGAGTAAGTAAGCTCAAGCATGTGAAATTAGCAATGCCTTTGCTTATGATGAATGAGTATGTTAAGTATATATATACACGTTGTTATATGCATTACATGCAAATTTACTAAGCGAAATGCTTACGTCTTTAATTCTTTCTTTCCATGTAGTCCCGCCAAGCTAATCTCGTGGATGATGCGGGCACGCCCTATCATGAGAATAGCCCGAGCTGAGATCCTATGGTGTTGCCTCGAGGGCGGATCACAAGGGCACGAGCAAAGTAATTTAAAGATGCTATTGGTGCTATGGTTCAGCAAGCGTGGAAGGAAACCGATGCTAGCCCATTCGAACAAGCTAATGGCCACCTAATGAGTCAATGCCGCACCCTCCTACAAGCTCAATTCCAGCTACAAACCAGCTCACGAGCTCACCTTAGCTCGTTTCTAGCTCATGCAAGCATAATGAGCATATGGCCATTCGGCCTTAGCTAATTATTTAGCTAAAACATATTAAATAAAGTTTGGACATTTTAATTATGTGTTTTAATTATTTTGCTGCATATTAAATAAGTTTGATTATGTCTTAATTAATACATAATTAATAGTTTAAATTTAATGCATCTAGTTAGGACAAATTTATGAGCAGCTGCCCATTAAATTTGTCTAGCCGAACAGCCCATTAATATGCCTTAATGATACGGTCCCGGTCTCGAGATGAAATCGAGATGTATACGTAGTTGCCCGATCGTAACCAAGAATTAAGGAAAATAGAAGCAGTAAGAATATTCGAAGTTGAAAATTGGAATAAGTATAAAATAAAGTAATAAAGTAAGAAGTTCAAATGGTTCTAAACAGAAGAGGTTCAGGTTTAGCTCGGGTTTGGATTAGGAATTAAAAAGGGAATATGGTTTATGGAGGAATCGGGATCGTTCGATTTGGTTGTGAAATGAAGTTAAGTCAGAAAGGTTTAATCGAATTAGTCAAAAGGAAATAATGTTCAGTTGAGGTAAGAGATGGGCTTCGGTTTTAGAAGGAATGTTCGATAAGGTTTCGGAAGTTTGTCGAAAGGTGTCTGGGTTTCGGGTTAGGATATGAAATGGTACGTTTTAAGACTTAAGAATCAAGTAAGAACCAATACCGATGTGGTATCAACCCAAATTACTTATATGGTTCTTCAGGTTCGGTTTTGGATGGAAGTTGGACCTCGACCCACTATCAAAAAAGGATAGGAACCTCGGTATATGGAAGGTTGACAAAAAGGAAATTCGGTTGACGCCACTAGCACTCTAGATAAGCCAACGAAGTCCTAAATCGAAATTGGAGAAAAGTGTCTCACAAATTCGGCATAATAACATTACTAATTTGCCAAAAGTTTCTTTTACAAATAAAAATGTCCATCTATTTATAGGCTAATGTACTAGCCGAATGGTCACTCAACTCTCCTTAGTAGCTAAGTAAAATAATGCTAGATTTATCTTGAATGTTCTAGAATTAAGTCTCCTAAAATGCCATGTCATATTCGGCTGAATGGGAGAATAATGGACAGCTTCTAGATGGCCTAGGTGCAGCCGAACCTTCTTGGAAAAATGGGGGTTGAATGGCTCTTCAATGTTCGGCCAAGGGGGCTTGAATGCCTTGATGAAACTCATTAATTTTAGCTTTGAATAGCTAACTATTCAGCTGATGAATGCACTTGATTCCAACAGCCACAAGTGTGAAAATAAGGAGCTAAATAGCCCCAAGTGTGAACGCCATATACTGCTGGTGTGAACGGCATCTTGAGGGAGCTTGGATGAGCTAAATGGTCACTTTGGGGAGCTAAATCAGTAGCTAGGGAGACCCTTGCTATGACTGAAACATCACCTTTGAAAGTCTTAAATTTCAGCTGCACATGCACCCATTTGCCATCCCCTTCATGCACCTACACAAAGTAATAAATCAGCTCATTAATTCCAAACTTAGCTAATTAAATTCCATCACTTAGGACATATTTAATACATGTTTTTAAGTTTGAATTAAATGGAAAAAGAGCTATTTAAGACATGTAAAAATTCAGCTGTAGCTTGGGCAATTTAAATGCAATATTCGGCTAGACAGATTAAATGGGCAACATCTCATTAATTTGTCCAAAGCTAGACATATTAAATTTAAACTAATAAATATGCCCTAATTAAGACATAAACTAACCTATCTAATAGCAGCAGATAATTAAATCACTTAATTAAAAATTTCCAAATTTTATTTAATGGTTTCAGCTAATTATTTAGCTAAGGCCGAATGGCCATAATCAGCTCAATATGCTTGAATAAGCTAGGAACGAGCTAAGGTGAGCTCGTGAACTGGTTGGTAGCTGGGGTTGAGCTCGTTAGTTGTTGAGGAGCTAATAATGAGCTCATTTGATGGAAATTGAGCTTGTAAGAGGGTTCGGCCATGACTCCTTGGGTGGCCGTCAACTTGTTCAAATGGGCTAGCATCGGTATCCTTCCACACTTGTTGTATCATAGCACTGATAGCATCTTTAAATTGCTTAGCTCGTGCCCTCGTGATCGGTCCTCGAGGCAACACAATGGGATTTCGACTCGAGCTAGCCTCATGATCGGGTGTGCCCGTATCATCCTCCCCCTCTTGAGAATGACTTGTCCTCAAGTTAGTACCTGTATCAAACGGAGTTAAGTCAGCCACATTAAAACTAGCACTGATGTTGTACTCACCTGGTAAATCAAGTCTATATGAATTTTCATTAATTCGCTCGAGAACTTGGAAAGGTCTGTCTCCTCTCGGTGATAATTTAAATCGTCGCTGAGCTGGAAACCGCTCTTTTCTCATATGCACCCAGACCCAGTCTTCGGGTTCAAACACAACTTGTCTTCGTCCCTTGTTGGCTCGCTGGACGTATTGCTCGGTCCTCGCCTCGATATTCTCTCGCACCTTTCTATGCAGTTCCTTGACATATTCCGCCTTTTTCCTAGCATCAGAATGAACAAACTTGTCAGTAGGCAAAGGTAATAAATCAAGAGGAGTGAGAGGAGTAAACCCGTAAACAATCTCAAAAGGAGAAAACTTAGTCGCGGAATGGATAGCTCGATTATAAGCAAACTCGATGTGGGGCAAACATTCTTCCCACGTCTTGAGATTCTTCTGCACCAACGCTCGCAACAAAGTGGATGGGACTCGATTCACCACCTCGGTTTGTCCATCCGTCTGAGGATGACAAGTGGTCGAAAACATCAATTTCGTCCCGAGCTTTCCCCATAAAGTCCGCCAAAAATGACTTAGGAATTTCATGTCTCGATCGGATACGATCGTCCTTGGAACTCCATGTAATCGAACAATTTCCCTAAAAAACAAATTTGCAATATGTACGGCATCGTCAGTCTTAGCACAAGAAATAAAATGAGACATTTTAGAGAAACGGTCAACTACAACAAAGATCGAGTCTTTCCCTGTTTTAGATATCGGTAATCCAAGGATGAAATCCATGGATACATCGGCCCAAGGAGTGTCTGGAATAGGAAGAGGCGTGCATAAGCCATGAGGTTGAACTCGCAATTTAGCCTGTTTGCAGGCTATGCAACGCTCGCAGATCTGTTCAACGTCCTTTCGTATTCCCGGCCAAAAGAAATGTTCTTGAAGGGTTGACATTGTTTTGTCCCTTCCGAAGTGACCCATAAGTCTACCACTATGGGCCTCTAACACGAGCAACTCTCGAATAGAGCCGTGCGGTATACATAGCTTGTTCTCTTTGAAGAGAAACCCTTCATACCTATAAAACTTATCAAAGGCACCATTTTCGCAAGCTTTATATATATTTCCAAAGTCAACATCATTAATATACAAGTCCTTCATATGATGGAAACCAAGCAGTTTAGAGTCAAGAAAAGTCAATAGAGTGTACCTTCGTGATAGGGCATCAACCACTACATTTTCTTTACCTTTCTTGTACTTAATTACGTACGGAAACGACTCTAAATACTCGATCCACTTTGCATGTCGTTTATTGAGCTTATGCTGGCCTTTGATGTACTTGAGCGCTTCGTGACCCGAATGAATAACGAACTCTTTTGGCCTTCAGTAATGTTGCCATGTTTCGAGCGATCTAATTAAGGCGTACATTTCCTTGTCATACACGGGATAGTTAAGAGCAGCTCTGCTCAATTTCTCGCTAAAGTACACCACCGATCTCCCATCTTGAGTCAAAACGGCTCCGATCCCGACACCTAAAGCATCACACTCAATTTCAAACGTTTTAGTAAAGTCAGGAAGGGATAGCAATGGAGCTTTAGCAAGACACTCTTTAATCGCTTTAAAGGATCGTTCTTGCTCTTCGGACCAATGAAAGGCTGAATTCTTCTTGATCACGCTCGTTAAAGGGGCGGCTATTGTGCTAAAATTGGGCACGAATCGACGGTAGAAGCTAGCCAATCCATGAAAACTCCGGACTTGGCTGATTATCGTAGGACGTGGCCATTCTTGGATGGCTCGTACCTTCTCTTGGTCTACCTCTAAGCCTTTTGTACTCACCACATAACCTAGAAAAATAACCTTATCAGTGCAAAATGAACACTTTTTAAGGTTAGCGTACAATACCTCTTTTCGTAAAGTTTCCAAGATCGCGCGCAAGTGTTGGACATGCTCCTCTAAGGATTTGTTGTATACTAAGATACATGATTTTCCAATAAAAGCTCGTAATACATGGTTCATAAGACGCATGAAAGTACTCGGAGCGTTTGTAAGCCCAAATGGCATTACCAACCATTCGTACAAACCTAACTTTGTTTTGAAGGCCATTTTCCATTCGTCACCTTCACGCATTCTTATTTGGTGGTAGCCACTTTTGAGATCAGTCTTTGTGAAGATTCACGCTCCACTTAACTCGTCGAGCATATCGTCGAGTCGGGGTATCGGGTGTCAATACTTGACGGTAATCTTGTTGATGGTGCGACAGTCGATGCACATACGCCACGAATCGTCTTTCTTAGGCACTAATAACACCGGTACTGCGCAAGGGCTAAGGCTTTCTCAGATATATCCCTTTTCTAATAGCTCAGTAATTTGCTTTTGGAGCTCTTTCATTTCTTCGGGATTGCTCCAGTACGCAGGTCGGTTGGGTAGAGCAGCTCCGGTCACCAAGTCGATTTGGTGTTCTATGCCTCGAATGGGCGGCAAACCACTGGGTATCTCCTCTGGAAAGATATATTCGAATTCCTGTATCAAAGACAACACAGAAGGAGGAATATTTTTGGGTAATTTGTTAGTATTCAAAAGCACTTCCTTGTACAGATGTACGTACATCGGTTGTCTTAGACATAATGCCCTCCGAATGTCACTCGCTCTCGGAAAAACGCTTATTTTACCACTCTCTTTTTCATCTTCATCTCTTTCTTTCTTTTGTTTTCTCTCACTTTCTTTTGCACTCTTATTTTTCTCTCGCTCGCTTTTCTTGACTTTTTCTTTTGAATTCTTTTCTTTCTCCCGAGCTTGATCAATGGAAATCTTAAGTTTTTGTTGATCGTCGAACACTTGCTTAGGAGTTAAGGGGGCAAGCGTCACATTCCTTCCAAGATGCTTGAAGGAATACCGATTGGTGTAGCCATCGTGCATCACTCAGCGGTCATATTGCCATGGACGTCCCAAGAGTAAGTGGCCCGCGTGCATCGGCACTACATCGCATAGCACTTCATCGGAGTACTTCCCGATGCTAAAAGACACTAGGACTTGTTTTGTAACTTTCAATTCTCCTCCATTGTTAAGCCACTAAAGCTTATACGGATTCGGATGCTTTGTCATTATCAAGCCTAGCTTTTCCACCATGAGGGTGCTTGCTACGTTCGTACAACTCCCTCCGTCGATGATAAGGCTACATACCTTGCCTTGCACTTGGCATCTCGAATGGAAAATATTTTCTCGTTGCTCCTCGTTTCCTACACTTTGAAGATTGAGGCTTCACTTCACGATGAGCAACTCTCCTTCAACAGGTTGTTCTAAGTCCTCATCATCCTCGGAATTGGATTCGAACTCAAGTTCTTCTTCGTCTTCCATTTCTATCTCGCCGTCAGCCTGCATCACCATAGTTCGTCTATTCGGGCATTGGCTTGCGATATGTCCTCGGCCAAGGCACTTGAAGCATTTGATATCCCTCGATCGAGCAGTGGAACTTTCTGGAGCCTTGCCTTTGCTCGTTTTGGCCAAGGGCTTCCTAGTCTTAGGGGTGATCGTCGACTCTTTTGACTTGTTCGTTGGAAACCCCTTGTTGGTGTTTTGACCCCACTTAGAGGGTTTGGCATTGGAATAGCCTCGGGTCACACCTTTATGCTTCAATTGTTTTTCTACCTTAATGGCCATATGGACCATGTCTTCCATCTCAACATAATGTTGTAGTTCAACAACATTTACAATCTCTCGGTTAAGTTCGGCTAGAAAACAAGCCATTGTGGCTTCTCGTTCTTCTTGTATATCGGCTCGAATCATCGCCACTTCCATCTCTTTATAATAATCTTTGACGCTCTTCGTCCCTTGAGTAAGGTTTTAGAGTCTTTGATGTAACTCCCAGTGGTAGTAAGAAGGGATGAATCGTCGTCTCATGGCCGCTTTCATCTCGGTCTAAGTGGAAATTGGTCATTCTCCATTTCGCCTCCGACTTGTGGTTAACTGGTCCCACCATATCATAGCGTAGTTAGAAAATTCAATTACGGCAAGTTTAACTTTCTTGTTCTCGGAGTAGTTATGGCAATCGAACACTAGTTCGATTTTCTTCTCCCACTCCAAGTAGGATTCAGGATCGGACTTTCCTTGAAAAGGAGGAATGGTTAACTTGATGTTCTTGAGATCGTCATCTTCTCGCCTTCGATATCTTTGACCACGGTTGCGGGGTTCTCTCCTTCCAACACTTAGATTGGATTCGTGATCACTTTCACCTTCACTAAACTCATTGAATTCATCGTTGGGAACTCTTGGTCACTCTCGTTGTTGGTTGGGTCGTCCGCACCTTCGTCTAACTTCTTCGGGTGTTTCATCGCGTGGACCTTGGTTCTCAACTTGATATAGACGATCTTCAAGCGGATTGAGTCTCCGATCAAGTAGTCTTTCCATCTCTCACAGGAGAGCTTGCATTTGCAAATCAGGAACATTTCTGACCGATTATCTTCCTTGTTGTTCTTCCACGTTTCGGCCGACGTCTTGAGACATCTTAACAGAAATAAGTCCTCACAAACAAAGTCCTCACAATTCACCCGGAAAGAAAAAAGCTTAATGACACTCACTCTCATGTTTATCACTCTTAGTTGGCTTTTACCTCCCCTTGAATGATCTCACGCTCTCATGCCTTTTACCTCTCTACTTTTCTTGTGATTTCGTTTCTGGACTCGCCAAGGATTATTAGGGCTTAGGGGTCAGTACAAAAAGTTTCAAGGGTCGTAACGTATTAGGTATTAGGGTAGGCTGAAAGAAGAAAATTTGTTTCCAGGTGGGTTTGGGACGAGGTAAATAGAATTGGGTCGAGAAAGATGGAGCTCAAAGAAGAAGAAGAAATTTCAGAATTGATCGAACTTATTTTTTTTTAAAATACGAATTTCCCTTTTTTTAAAAATATATTCACGACTTTTTTTAAATTTTTTTTATACTTACTTCGATTCTTCGTTAGCAGATTCAGTTTAATCATCGAAGATTTGGTTTAATCTTCAGAGCTTTGTAATTCTCGGTTTAACCAGCTCTGATACCAGATGATACGGTCCCGATCTTGAGATGAAATCGAGATGTATACGTAGTTGCCCGATCGTAACCAAGAATTAAGGAAAATAGAAGCAGTAAGAATATTTGAAGTTGAAAATTGGAATAAGTATAAAATGAAGTAATAAAGTAAGAAGTTCGAATGGTTCTAAACAGAAGAGGTTCAGGTTTAGCTCGGGTTTGGATTAGGAATTAAGAAGGGAATACGGTTTATGGAGGAATCAGGATGGTTCGATTTGGTTGTGAAATGAAGTTCAGTCAGAAAAGTTTAATCGAATTAGTCAAAAGGAAATAATGTTCGGTTGAGGTAAGAGATGGGCTTCGGTTTTAGAAGGAATGTTCGATAAGGTTTCGGAAGTTTGTCGAAAGATGTCTGGGTTTCGGGTTTGGATATGAAATGGTACGTTTTAAGACTTAAGAATCAAGTAAGAACCAATACCGATGTGGTATTGACCCAAATTACTTATATGGTTCTTAAGGTTCGGTTTTGGATGGAAGTTGGACCTCGACCCACTATCGAAAAAGGATAGGAACCTCGGTATATGGAAGGTTGACGAAAAGGAAATTTGGTTGACGCCACTAGCACTCTAGATAAGCCAACGAAGTCCTAAATCGAAATTGGAGAAAAGTGTCTCACAAATTCAGCATAATAACATTACTAATTTACCAAAAGTTTTTTTACAAATGAACATGTCCATCAATTTATAGGCTAATGTACTAGCCGAATGGTCACTCAACTCTCCTTAGTTGCTAAGTAAAATAATGCTAGATTTATCTTGAATGTTCTAGAATTAAGTCTCTTAAAATGCCATGTCCATATTCGGCTGAATGGGAGAATAATGGATAGCTTCTAGATGGCCTAGGTACAGCCATCTAGAAAAATGGGGGCTGAATGGCTCTTCAATGTTTGGCCAAGGGGGCTTGAATGCCTTGATGAACCTCATTAATTTTAGCTTTGAATAGCTAACTATTCAGATGATGAATGCACTTGATTCCAATAACCACAAGTGTGAAAATAAGGAGCTAAACAGCCCCAAGTGTGAACGCCATATGTTGCTGGTGTGAACGGCATCTTAAGGGAGCTTGGATGAGCTAAATGGCAACTTTGGGGAGCTAAATCAGCAGCTAGGGAGACCCTTGCTATGACCGAAACATCACCTTTGAAAGTCTTAAATTTCAGCTGCACATACACCCATTTGCCGTCCCCTTCATGCACCTACACAAAGTAATAAATCATTTCATTGATTCCAAACTTAGCTAATTAAATTCCAGCACTTAGGACATATTTAATACATGTTTTTAAGATGGAATTAAATGGAAAGTGAGCTATTTAAGACATGTAAAAATTTGGCTGTAGCTTGGGAAATTTAAATGCAATATTCGGCTAGACAAATTAAATGGGCAACAGCTCATTAATTTGTCCAAAGCTAGACATATTAAATTTAAACTAATAAATATACCCTAATTAAGACATAAACTAACCTATCTAATAGCAGCAAATAATTAAATCACTTAATTAAAAATGTCCAAATTTTTTTAAATGGTTTCAGCTAATTATTTAGCTAAGGCCGAATGGCCATAATCTGCTCAATATGCTTGCATGAGCTAGGAACGAGCTAAGGTGAGCTTGTGAACTGATTGGTAGCTGGGATTGAGCTCGTTAGTTGTTGAGGACCTAAGGATGAGCTCGTTTGATGGAAATTGATCTTGTAAGAGGGTTCGGCCATGACTCCTTAGGTGGCCGTCAACTTGTTCAAATGGGCTAGCATCGGTATCCTTCCACACTTGCTGTATCATAGCACTGATAGCATCTTTAAATTGCTTAGCTCGTGACCTCATGATCGGTCCTCGAGGCAACACAATGGGATTTTGACTCGAGCTAGCCTCATGATAGGGCGTGCCCGTATCACTTAAGCTACAGCCAAATTTTAACATGTCTTAATTAGCTTCCATTCAATTTAATTCCAGCTCAAAACATGAATTAAATATGTCCTAAGCTGCTAGAAATTAAATAGCTAAGTTTGAATTAATGAGTTGATTTATTTCTTTGTGCAGGTGCATGTAGGGACGGCATTAAGGTGCATGTGCAGCTGAAATTTAATTCTTTTAAAGGTGATGGTTCGATCATTGTAAGGGACACTACCAGCTACTGATTTCGCTCCCCAAAATGTCCATTTAGCTCCCCCAAGCTGACATAGATTCCGTTCACACCAGCAGCCAAAGGAGTTCACATTGTGGGCTGTTTAGCTCCTTATTTTCACACTTGTGGCTATTGGGATCAAGTGCATTCATCAGCTGAATAGTTAGCTATTCAAAGCTAAAATTAATGAGGTTCATCAAGGCATTCAAGCCCCCTTGGCCGAACATTGAAGAGCCATTCAGCCCCTATTTTTTCCAAGGAGATTCGGCTGCACCTAGGCCATCTAGAAGCTGTCCATTATTCTCCCATTCAGCCGAATATGGACATGGTATTTTAGGAGACTTATTTCTAGAACATTCAAGATATATCTAGCATTATTTTACTTAGCTACTAAGGAGAGTTGAGTGACCATTCGGCTAGCACATTAGCCTATAAATAGATGGACATTTTCATTTGTAAAAAAACTTTTGACAAATTTTATAATGTTATGCTGTCGAATTTGTGAGACTTTTTCTCCAATTTCGTTTTAGGACTTTGTTGGCTTATCTAGTGAGCTAGTGGCGTTAACCGAAATTCCTTTGTCAACCTTTCATATACCGAGGTTCCTATCCTTTTTTGATAGTGGGTCGAGGTCCAACTTCCATCCAAAACTGAGCCTTAAGAACCATATAAGTAACTTGGGTCGATACCATTCCGGTATTGGTTCTTACTTGCTTCTTAAGCCTTATAACATACCATCTCAAACACAAACCCAAAATCCAAACACTTCTCGATAAACCTCCATCACCTTATCGAGTACCTCTTCTATAATCGAAACCCATTTCTTATCTCAAACAACCCCGAGCCATTTCTGATTCATTCCGTAAACCCAACCACTTCCGAACTCTTGTCCAAACCCGAGCTAAACCTGAACCTTTTCTAATTAGTCTAACTCGACTACTTTATTCTTTTTCCTCCTTAGATCCATACTTAGTCTAATTTACATCGATTGATCCTTTTACTTCAATTTTTTGAACTTCTTGATTTACGATCGGGCAACAACGTATACAGCTTGAATTCAACTCGAAGCTAGGACTGTATCATCTGGTATCAGAGCTAGTTAAACCGAGAATTACGAAGCTCTGACGACTAATTCCGAAGTTGAATAACGAAGATCCGAAGTAAGTAAAAAAATCGTATTTAAAAAAAATTCGTAATTAAAAAAAATCGTGATTAAAAAAAAAGATTCGAACTTATTCTGAGTTTTTCATTTTCTCCTTCTGATTAAGTTTCTTCTCGACCCTACTCTATTTTCACCAACCCAAACTTACCTAAAATCCCTTCTTCAGCCTACCCCATCACCTAAAACATTATGAACCTTGAAACTTTTTGTGTCCGACCCCCCTAAGCCCTGATAGGCCTTGGCAAGTCCGAAAAATGAAATCACGAGAAAAGTAGAGAGGTAAAAGGCACGAGAGCGTGAGACCATTCGAGGGGAGGTAAAAGCTGAACTAAGAGTGTTAAACACGAGTGTGAGTGTCAATAATCTTCTTTCTTTCTGAGTGAACTGTGAGGACTTTGTCTGTGAGGACTTATATCTGTCAAGATGTCTCAAGATACCAGACGAAACGCGGAGGAACAACAAGGACGACAACCAGTTAGAAATGTTTCTGATTTGCAAATGCAAGCTCTCTTGCGAGAGATGGAAAGATTACTTGATCGGAGACTCAACCCGCTTGAAGATCATCTCTATCAAGTTGAGAACCAAGGGCCACGCGATGAAACGCCCAAAGACGTTCGACGAAGGCGCGGGCGACCTATCCCCCGACGAGATCAACCAAGAGTTCCTGATGATGACATCAACGAATTTAGTGAAGGCGAAAGTGACCATGAGTCCAACCTAAGTGTTGGGCGAAGAGAGCCATGGCCCCGCGATCAAAGAGAACGGAGGCGGGAAGATGACGATCTAAAGAACATCAAGCTTACTATTCCCCCTTTTCAAAGTAAGTCAGATCCTGAAGCCTACTTGGAGTGGGAGAAGAAAATCAAACTTATGTTTGATTGTCATAACTATTCCGAGAACAAGAAGGTCAAGCTTGCCGTAATCGAATTCTCAGACTACGCTATGATATGGTGGGATCAATTGACTACTAATCGAAGGCAAAATGGAGAACGTCCAATTTCCACTTGGACCGAGATGAAGGCTGCCATGAGACGACGGTTCATCCCTTCTTACTACCACTGAGAGTTACATCAAAAACTCCAAAATCTAACACAAGGGACAAAGAGCATCGAAGATTATTACAAGGAGATGGAGGTGGCGATGATTCGAGCAGATATCCAAGAAGAGCGGGAAGCTACAATGGCACATTTTCTAGCGGGACTTAATCGGGAGATCGCAAACATCGTTGAGTTGCAATATTATGTTGAGATGGAAGACATGGTCCATATGGCCATTAAGGTGGAAAAACAATTGAAGCATAAGGGAGCAACCCGAAGTTACTCCAATGCCAAACCCTCTAAGTGGGACCAAAACACCAACAAGGGGTTCCCCGCGAACAAGACGAAGGATTCGACGTTCACCCCTAAGACCAACAAGCCTTTGGCCGAGACAAGTAAAGGCAAGGCTCCCAAAAGTTCTAATGCTCAATCGAAGGACATAAAATGCTTCAAGTGCCTTGGCCGAGGACATATTGCGAGTCAATGCCCGAATAGACGAACCATGGTGATGCGAGCTGATGGTGAGATTGAAACGGAAGATGAAGAAGATTATGAGTCTGAATCAAACTCTAAGAACGAGGAGGACCTAGAATAACTTGTAGAAGGTGAGTTGCTCGTTGTAAAGAGAAGCCTCAATCTCCAAAGCGTGGGGAACGAGGAGCAACGAGAAAATATCTTCCATTCAAGATGTCAAGTGCAAGGTAAAGTATGTAGCCTTATCATCGATGGAGGGAGTTGTACGAACGTAGCCAGCACCCTCATGGTTGAAAAGTTAGGATTAGCCACCATGAAGCATCCAACTCCTTACAAACTTCAGTGGCTTAACGATGGCGGAGAATTGAAGGTTACAAAGCAAGTCTTAGTATCTTTTAGCATCGGGAAGTACTCTGATGAAGTGTTATGCGATGTGGTGCCGATGCATGCGGGTCACCTACTCCTAGGACGTCCATGGTAATATGATCGTCGAGTGATGCACGATGGCTACACCAATCGATATTCCTTCAAGCATCATGGAAGGAATGTGACGCTTGCCCCCTTACTCCAAAACAAGTGTTTGATGATCAGCAGAAACTCAAACTCTCTATTGACCAAGCAAAAGAAAAAGAAAATAACTCAAAAAAAAATTCAAGAAAAATGAGAGAGTGAAAAATAAAAATACAAAAGAGAGCGAAGAAAAACAAGAGTTAAAAAAATGGAGATGAAAAGGAGAGTGGCAAAATGAGTGTCTTTGCGTGGGCGAGTGACATTCGGAGAGCATTGTGTTTGAGACAATCGATGTATGTAATTTTGTATAAGGAAGTGATCTTGAATACTAACGAGTTACCCAAAAATCTTCCTTCTTCTGTGTTGTCTTTGATACAGGAATTCGAAGATGTCTTTCTAGAGGAGATGCCAAGTGGACTGCCTCCCATCTAAGGCATAGAACACCAAATCGATTTGGTGCCCGAAGCTGCCTTACCCAACCGCCCTACATATCGGAGCAATCCTGAAGAGACGAAAAAACTCCAAAAACAAATCACCGAGTTATTAGAAAAGGGATATATCTGAGAAAGCTTAAGCCCTTGTGCGGTACCAGTGTTATTGGTGCCTAAGAAAGACGGTTCGTGGCGTATGTGTGTCGACTGTCGCGCCATTAACAAGATTATCGTTAAATACCGTCATCTGATACCTCAACTTGACGATATGCTCGACGAGTTAAGTGGAGCACAAATATTTACCAAGATCGGCCTCAAAAATGGATACCATCAAATAAGAATGCGTGAAAGTGATGAATGGAAAATAGCTTTCAAAACAAAGTTAGGTTTGTATGAATGGTTGGTAATGCCATTCGGGCTTACAAACGCCCCGAGTACTTTTATGCGTCTTATGAACCATGTATTACGAGCCTTTATTGGAAAATCATGTGTCGTTTACTTTGATGATATCTTAGTGTACAGCAAATCCTGGGAGGAGCATGTACAACACTTGCGCGCAATCTTGGAAACTTTACGAAGAGAGGTATTGTATGCTAACCTTAAAAAGTGTTCGTTTTGCACTGATAAGGTTGTTTTTCTAGGTTATGTCGTGAGTGCAAAAGGCCTTGAAGTGGACCAAGAGAAAGTACGAGCCATCCAAGAATAGCCATGTCCTGCGACGATCAGTCAAGTCTGGAGTTTCCATGGATTGGCCAGTTTCTATCGTCAATTTGTGCCCAATTTCAGTACAATAGCCGCACCGTTAACGAGCGTAATCAAGAAGAACTCAGCATTCCATTGGTCTGAAGAGCAAGAACGATCTTTTAATTTGATTAAAGAGTGTCTTGTAAAGGCCCCTTTATTATCCCTTCCTGACTTTACTAAAACATTTGAAATTGAGTGTGATGCTTCAGGTGTAGGGATCGGAGCCGTTTTGACTCAAGATGGAAGAGCAGTGGCGTATTTTAGCGAGAAATTGAGCGGAGCTGCACTTAACTATCCGGTGTACAATAAGGAGATGTACGCCTTGATTAGATCGCTCAAAACGTGGCAACATTATTTGAGACCAAAGGAGTTTTTTATTCACTCTGATCATGAAGCACTCAAATACATCAAAGGCCAGCATAAGCTCTATAAAAGACATGCGAAGTGGATCGAATACTTAGAGTCATTCCCGTACGTAATAAAGTATAAGAAAGGTAAAGAAAATGTGGTGGCAGATGCGTTGTCACGAAGATACACTTTATTGTCTATCCTTGACTCTAAACTGCTTGGTTTTCATCACATTAAGGATTTGTATGTTAACGATGTTGATTTTGACAATATTTATAATGCTTGCGAAAGTGGTGCTTTTGATAAGTTTTACAGGCATGAAGGATTCCTTTTCAAGGAAAACAAGCTATGCATACCGCAAGGTTCCATCCGGGAAATGCTTGTGTTGGAAGCACATAGTGGTGGCCTTATGGGTCACTTCGGATGAGATAAAAAAATGTCAACCCTTCAAGAACATTTCTTTTGGCCGGGAATGCGAAAGGACGTTGAACGGATCTGCGAGCGTTGCATAGCCTGCAAACGGGCTAAATCACGAGTTCAACCACATGGTTTATACATGCCCCTTCCTATTCCAGACATTCCTTGGGCTGACATATCCATGGATTTCATCCTTGGATTACCGAGATAAAAAATAGGGAAGGACTCGATCTTTGTTGTAGTTGATCGTTTCTCCAAAATGTCTCATTTTATTTCTTGTGCTAAGACTGACGATGCCGTGCATATTGCAAATTTGTTTTTTAGGGAAATAGTTCGATTACATGGAGTTTTGAGGATGATCGTATCAGATCGAGACGTCAAGTTTCTAAGTCATTTTTGGCAGACCCTATGGGGAAAGCTCGGTACGAAATTGATGTTTTCAACCACTTGTCATCCTCAGATGGATGGACAAACCGAGGTGGTGAATCGAGTCTTATCGAATTTGTTACGAGTGTTGGTGCGAAAGAATCTCAAGACGTGGGAAGAATGTTTGCCCCACATTGAGTTTGCCTACAACCGATCCGTCCACTCTGTGACTAAGTTTTCCCCTTTGAGATTGTTTACGGGTTTAATCCTCTCACTACTCTTGATTTACTACCCTTGCCTACTGATAAGTTTGTTCATTCTGATGCTAGGAAAAAGGCAGAATATGTCAAGGAACTACATAGAAAGGTACGAGAGAATATCGAGGCGAGGACCGAGCAATATGTCCAGCGAGCCAACAAGGGATGAAAACAAGTTGTGTTTGAACCCGGAGACTGGGTCTGGGTACACATGAGAAAAGAAAGATTTCTGGCTCATCGTAGATCCAAGTTGTCACCACGAGGAGATGGTCCTTTTCAGATCGTCGAGCGAATCAATGAGAACTCATTTAAACTTGATTTTCCAGCTGAGTACAACATCAGTGCTAGTTTCAATGTGGCTGACTTAACCCCGTTTGATGCAGGTACTGACTTGAGGACAAGTCATTCTCAAGAGGGGGAGGATAATGTGGGCACGCCCTATCATAAGAATAGCCCAAGTCGAGATCCTATGGTGTTGCCTCGAGGGCCGATCACAAGGGCACGAGCAAAGCAATTTAAAGATGCTATTGGTGCTATGGTTCAGCAAGTGTGGAAGGAAACTGATGCTAGCCCATTCGAACAAGATGATGGCCACCTAAGGAGTCAATGTCGCACCCTCCTACAAGCTCAATTCCAGCTACAAACCAGCTCACGAGCTCACCTTAGCTCGTTTCTAGCTCTTGCAAGCATAATGAGCTGCATATGGCCATTCGGCCTTAGCTAATTATTTAGCTGAAACATATTAAATAAAGTTTGGACATTTTAATTATGTGTTTTAATTATTTTGCTGCATATTAAATAAGTTTGATTATGTCTTAATTAATACATAATTAATAGTTTAAATTTAATGCATCTAGTTAGGACAAATTTATGAGCTGTTGCCCATTAAATTTGTCTAGCCGAATAGCCCATTAATATGCCTTAAGCTACAGCCGAATTTTAACATGTCTTAATCAACTTCCATTCAATTTAATTCCAGCTCAAAACATGAATTAAATATGTCCTAAGCTGCTGGAAATTAAGTAGCTAAGTTTGAATTAATGAGTTGATTTATTTCTTTGTGTAGGTCCGTATAGGGACGGCATTAAGGTGCATGTGCAGCTGAAATTTAATTCTTTTAAAGGTGATGGTTCGGTCATTGTAAGGACACTACCAGCTGCTGATTTCACTCCCAAAAATGTCCATTTAGCTCCCCCAAGCTCACATAGATGCTGTTCACACCAGCAGCCAAAGGAGTTCACATTGTGGGCTATTTAGCTCCTTATTTTCACACTTGTGGCTGTTGGAATCAAGTGCATTCATCAGCTGAATAGTTAGCTATTCAAAGCTAAAATTAATGAGGTTCATCAAGGCATTCAAGCCCCCTTGGTCGAACATTGAAGAGCCATTCGCCCCCATTTTTTCCAAGGAGATTCGACTGCACCTAGGCCATCTAGAAGCTGTCCATTATTCTCCCATTCAGCCGAATATGGACATGGCATTTTAGGAGACTTAATTCTAGAACATTCAAGATAAATCTAGCATTATTTTACTTAGCTACTAAGGAGAGTTGAGTGACCATTCGGCTAGCACATTAGCCTATAAATAGATGGACATTTTCATTTGTAAAAAAACTTTTGACAAATTTTATAATGTTATGCTATCGAATTTGTGAGACTTTTTCCCCAATTTTGTTTTAGGACTTCGTTGGCTTATCTAGTGAGCTAGTGGCGTCAATCGAAATTCCTTTGTCAACCTTCCATATACCGAGGTTCCTATCCCTTTTCGATAGTGGGTCGAGGTCCAACTTTCATCCAAAACTGAGCCTTAAGAATCGTATAAGTAACTTGGGTCGATACCATTCCGGTATTGGTTCTTACTTGCTTCTTAAGCCTTATAACATACCATCTCAAACACAAACCAAAAGTCCAAACACTTCTCGATAAACCTCCATCACCTTATCGAGTACCTCTTCTATAACTGAAACCCATTTCTTATCTCAAACAACCCCGAGCCATTTTTGATTCATTCCGTAAACCCAACCACTTTCGAACTCTTGTCCAAACCCGAGCTAAACCTGAACCTTTCCTAATTAGTCTGACTCGACTATTTTATTCTTTTTCCTCCTTAGATCCATACTTAGTCTAATTTACATCGATTGATCCTTTTACTTCAATTTTTCAAACTTCTCAATTTACGATCAGGCAACAACGTATACAGCTTGAATTCAACTCGAAGCTAGGACTGTATCAGTGGATCATTATCATCGGAGCTCGGAGCACACTATCAATCGCTATTTTGGTATAGCCAAGTTGTTTATATTAAGTATGGCATGTATAGGAAGCATTTCATTTTGAGTTATGTTTTAGAATTAGCCAAAGTGTTGGCTATCAAGCTTAGTATTCTTTTTGTATATGGCCAAAGAGATGGGTCATGAATGATTAAGTATGTATGTTTTTATCTATCAATGAAGTATGCATCCTTGTTCATGTTAGATGTAATACTTGAGTTATTGAATTGAGTATTAGATTGATCTTGATCTCAGGGTGGCAATTGGCTTGGAAAATAGCCTCTAGGTGCCCACACGGATAGACACATGGGCGTGTGTCTAGGTCGTGTGTCCCTTGCACATTAGTGTTTTAAGTCAGAATAGGCCATGGGATAATCACACGGCCGTTTGTTTAGGCCGTGTGTGATACACGATTAACACATGGGCGTGTGCCCTGGCCGTGTGAGGTCTGCACCTTGCACTTGTAATTTGAATTGCCATACGGCTGAAGTACACAGGCGTGTGTATGGACCATGTGGATAAGTCAGAATGCCAAAGTTTAACACACGGGCCAAAGCCATGGGCATGTCAAGGCCATGTGAAATTAGTCAGTGTCGACCATGGGTGGAAGACACGGGCATGTCTTAGGGGTACACAGGCGTGTCCCAAGTCACATGGGCGTGTGACCCCTGTTTCGAGGAAAAGTTCCCAATTGAGTTCCGAAAGTTTCCAAATAAGTGTTTAAGGCCTCGTAGGCCCATGAAACGTATGTTTTGATTAAGAAAGAGAGGTTTCTATTTTGAAACAAAATTTTACAACCCGTCTCGTATTCAGTCTCAGTCTAGGACTTGGGTATGGGGTGTTACATTTAGTGGTATCAGAGCTACGGTTTAGTCGGTTCTAGGACTAACATAGCACGACCACGAGTCTAGCTATACATGCCATACGTAAGAATGTTTTTAAAATGATAGTGTGACGACTCCTAACGACTTAAATTATGTTTATACATATAGTAAATGGATCACGAAAGAGCTGTAGTGGATGACGTAGAAAGTAACGTGCCGACTCCCGCTGAAGGGACGGTGCCTAACGAGATTGAGAATAGACCCACTACGGTGAGTCAGAGAGGAGGAGAAGAGGCTAGAGAAGCCTTCCTCCATATGATGAACACGTGGTATACGGAGTTCATTCGTACGAACCCGAATGCTTAAACCCCTCCACCCCTACCTATTCCTCAACCTATCCCAGTAGCCCCTCAAGTAGTAGAGGTGGTAAGAGGAGAGAAGCCTCCAGTTGATAGGATCAGGAAACATAGGGCAGAAGAATTTCGGGCTAAAAAGGATGATGATCCGGAAAAGGTCGAGTTCTGGTTAGAGAATACCATCAGGGTATTCAATGAATTGTCATGCACGTCTGAGGAATGCATGAAGTGTGTAGTCTCTCTTTTAAGATATTCTGCTTACCAATGGTGGAACACCTTAGTGTCAGTGGTACCACGAGAAAAGATCACGTGGGAGTTGTTTCAAGAAGAGTTCAGAAAGAAGTATACCAGTCAAAGATTTGTCGATCAAAAGAGAAAGGAATTTCTAGAACTGAAGCAAGGCAAGATGTTCGTAACTAATTAAGAGCGTGAGTTTGTACGACTCAGTAAATACGCTCGAGAGTGTGTATCCACTGAGGCCATCATGAGCAAGAGATTTGAAGATGGACTAAATAAGGACATTAAGTTGTTTGTTCCTGTCCTAGAATTAAAAGAATTTGTTGTGTTAGTGGAGCGGGCTTTTAAAGCCGAAGAGCTAGTAAAAGAGAAGAGAAAATCTAAAATGGAGTCTCGTGACTCGAGAAAGAGACAGTGGAATAAGTCATTCCAACCCTCTTCCAAGAAGTCAAGAGATTTCTCCACCCGATCGGCTTCATCCACAGGATTTTCAAGTAGAAACAAGGTTAAAGCGAAGATTCGGGAAATAAGGCCTGAGACTACTTGATCGCTAGTGTGGGGAACACTCGATCCGATAGACCGGAATGCCCGGTGCGGTAGACGTCATCTTGGTGAGTGCCGAGGCGCATGAAAATGCTTGTTTGGATGTGGTTCTCAGGATCACTTTATAAAAGATTGTCCTGAGATGATGAAAGAAGAGAGAACTCAGAACACGAGATTTGGGAGTATGGTCAGAGGAAGGCCGCAGAAGAACCCGGGTAGTGGAGCAAGTGGTAGAGGTAACCCTAAAGAGCAGGTTACGAGACCCGAGGGTAGGGCACCTGCAAGGACGTATGCCATTCGCGCTCGCGAAGAGGCATCTTCTCTTGATGTTATTACGGGTACCTTTTCTCTTCATGATATTAAGGTTATTGCTTTAATAGATCCCGGATCCACACACTCTTACATTTGCATGGAACTAGTATCCAGTATGAGTATGCCTATAGAGTCTACAGAATTTGTGATTAAAGTGTCTAATCCATTAGGCCAAAGTGTGTTGGTCGATAAAGTATGTAATGATTGGCCATTGATGATTAGAGGTCATTATTTTAAAGCAAATCTTATGTTGTTACCATTTGATGAGTTTGCCATCATTCTTGGTATGGACTGGTTGACCACTCATGATATAATAGTAAATTGTGGGAAGAAATATATTGAGATGAGATGTGAGAATGGGGACACTCTCCATGTAGAATCAGACGAACAAGGTAGATTGCCGGTAATGATTTCTCATATGACGGTATAGAAATACATAAGAAAAGGGTATGAGGCATATTTGGCCTTTGTGATGAATGATAGAGAAATAGAGTTAAAGGTTGAGTCAGTACCGATAGTATGTGAGTACTTGGATGTTTTTCTCGAGGAATTACCAGGATTACCACCAGTTAGAGAGGTTGGGTTCAGCATTGAGCTAGCTCCTGGTACTGTACCAATATCTATTACTCCTTACAGAATGGCTCCAACGGAGTTGAGAGAGTTGAAGTCACAGTTGCAAGACTTGACAGATAAAGGTTTTGCAAGATCAAGTTGTTCTCCATGGGGTGCTCCAGTTTTATTTGTGAAAAAGAAAGATGGCACCATGAGATTGTGCATAGATTACCGTCAGCTTAATAAAGTGACAGTAAAGAACAAGTACCCATTACCAAGGATCGATGATTTGTTCGATCAATTGAAGAGGCCACCTTTGTGTTCTCTAAGATAGACTTGAGATCCGGGTACTACCAGTTGAGAGTAAAGGATTCAGATGTATCCAAGACCGCTTTTCGAACGAGGTATGGGCATTATGAATTTTTAGTCATGCCCTTTGGTTTGAACAATGCTCTTACGGTATTCATGGACTTAATGAACCGCATCTTCAGGCCATACCTCGACAAGTTTGTAGTCATTTTTATCGACGGCATATTGATTTATTCCCAAGATGAGAATGAGCATGCTGAGCATCTACGAACGGTCTTGCAGACTCTACGAGAAAATTAGCTTTATGCCAAGTTCAGTAAAAGTGAATTTTGGCTCAAGAAAGTAGGATTTCTGGGACATATAGTCTCGGGAGATGGAGTCCGAGTAGATCCAAGTAAGATTTCAGCCATAATGGACTGGAATCCATCGAGGAATGTCTCTGAGATTAGAAGTTTTCTAGGCCTAGCTGGCTATTATAGACGATTAGTCAAGGGGTTTTCCATGATTACAACTCCGATGACAAAATTGTTACAGAAAAATGTAAAGTTTGAGTGGATAGAAAGATGCCAACAAAGTTTAGAGAAACTAAAGGCATTATTGATGAAGCTCGGTTTTAGTACAACTGAGAGACAGGAAAGAGTTCGTGATATCTGATGCATCCTTAAACGGATTAGGGTGTGTACTTATGCAAGAAGGCAAAGTGATTGCTTATGCCTTAAGATAGTTAAAGCCCCATGAGAAGAATTATCCGACGCACGATTTAGAGTTGGCTGCCATAGTCTTCCAATTGAAGATTTGGAGACACCATTTATATGGTGAAAGATGTCAGATTTTCATCGATCACAAAATTTTGAAGTACTTGATGAAGCAGAAAGAGTTGAACTTAAGGCAACAGAGATGGTTAGAGTTGATAAAAGACTATGAGTTTGTCATTGACTACCATCCCGGAAAGGCGAATGTGGTCGCTGATGCTTTGAGTAGAAAGTCCCTATTTGCATTAAGGGCAATGATTTCGTGGATGACCTTATCTGACGATGGTTCTATTCTAGCTGAGTTGAGAGCTAGACCAATGTTCCTCCAAGATATCTTTGAGGCTCAGAAAGAGGATAGTTAATTGCAAGCAAAGAGAGTTCAGTGCGAGTCAGATGTTGAGTCCGATTTCCAGGTTAGTTCCAATGGAAGTTTGATGTTCAAAGATAGAGTTTGTGTACCAAAAAAAGAAGAGCTTATTCAGAAAATGTTGCATGAGGCACATAACGGATGTTTATCTGTACATCCGGGTAGTACCAAGATGTATAATGACTTGAAGCAATAGTATTGGTGGCCAAGAATGAAGAAAGATATTTCAGAGTTTGTTTCCAAATGCATGATTTGTCAGCAAGTAAAGGCTGAACACCAAGTACCTTCGGGTTTGCTTCAACCTATTTCGGTTCCCGAGTGGAAATGGGACCATATCACCATGGATTTTGTAATGGGTTTACTGTTGTCACCAAGCAAGAAAGATGCTGTATGGGTTGTGGTTGACAGACTTACGAAATCGGCCCATTTCATACCTATATGAGTGGATTACTCACTCAACAAGTTGGCAAACTTGTATGCTTCAGAAATAGTAAGGCTACATGGAGTTCCTTTGTCAATCATATCGGATAGTGATCCGAGATTCACCTCCAGATTTTGGAAGAAGTTACAAGAGGCCTTGGGTACAAAATTGAGTTTTAGTACAGCCTTTTCATCCTCAACTGGACGGTCGTTCAGAGAGGTTAATCCAATTCCTCAAAGTTTGGTCCGGTGTTGTATTCTTGAATTCCAAGGCAGTTGGGAAAAGTTTCTCCCATTAGTAGAATTTGCCTACAATAATAGTTTTCAGTCGAGCTTGAAGATCGCGCCTTATGAGGCTTTATATGGGTGTAAGTGTCGAACGCCTTTATATTGGACTAAACTCAAGGAAAACTAGATTCACGGGGTTGATTTGGTTAGAGAAATTGAACAGAAAGTGAAAGTAATTCAAGAAAGTTTAAAGGCTGCTTCTGACAGACAAAAATCCTACTCGGATTTAAAAAGAAAAGAGATAGAGTATCAGGTCGGGGATAAAGTTTTCTTGAAAGTGTCACCATGGAGAAAGGTTCTCAGAATTGGCCGTAAAGGCAAGTTGAGTCCACGTTTTATCGAACCATACGAGATTACTGAGAGACTTGGGCCGGTAGCTTATCGATTAGCTTTGCCATCAGAGTTAGAAAAGATACATGATGTGTTTCCTGTGTCCATGTTACGACACTACCGATTAGACCCTTCACATATAATTGCCCCGTCAGAGATAGAGATTCATCCTGACATGACTTATGGTGAAGAACCAGTTAAGATTTTAGCTCAAGAAGTCAAACAGCTAAGAAATAAAAGTATTGCCCTAGTGAAAGTGTTGTGGCAAAGACATGGGATAGAGGAAGATACGTGGGAACCAGAAGAGAGCATGAGAAATCAGTACCCAAACCTATTTGCTGGTAAGATTTTCAAGGACGAAAATTCCTAAGAGGGGGAGAATTGTAACATACTAATTTAGGGCCTAGTCAGAACAGTGGTGCGAGACCACAAATTCGAAGTAGTAAAATAAGTTTTGAGGTTTAAGATATGTTTGCATGGTAGTATGAAAGTTTCATGTAGAAATTTTATGAAATTGTCATTGAATGGTCCATTAGGACTAAATTACAAAAGTTGCAAAATTTGAGATTCTAGAAGCTTTTAGTATGAAATAGCTTTGGAATATTAATTAGAAGTCCTTAAATAGCAATTTGCCCAAATTATAATTTTTGGACAAAAATGGACATGAGTTAGAAATTTTGAAAGTTTAGTGAGAAGGGCATTTTGGTCATTTATTAATTAAATGATTAAAAAGGGAAAAAGATGACAAAAATCTTATTCATCTTCTTCCCCTTGTGCCGAAAATTTGAGAGACTCCATAGTTAGGGTTCTTCAATTTTTTGAAGCTTGCTAGTAAGTGCATCCTAGCCCCGTTTTTAATATTCTTCGTATTTTTGGAGTCCTCGTATTATGAATTAGCTATTTATAGCTATAAGTTGAGTTAGAATTCATGTTCATAAATCTACCCATGTATGACATGCTTGTAAAATGATGTTTTATGAAAGATTATGAGATTTTGATGTTAGATAAACATCTTTTCCTAAATGAATTTCATGAAAAATACTAGTAAGGACTAGTTTGTAAAAGTTGTGAAATTTGTCATACATGATAGAAATAGTGAGAATTAATTGTTGCTATAGTTAAGAGAATGAATCAGCTAAGCATGAAGTTCACGAAAGTTGAATAAAAATCACTTTACGAGCCTTGGGGCAAAAGTGTAATTATGAGGAAGTTTAGGGGCAAAATGGTAATTTTTCCGAAGTATGAGTTAAGAGTCATTTTAGTCAATGTGTGTAATTAAATGAGCTAAATTATTATTATAGATCAAGAAAAATGAATCCCGAATCAAAACCGAGGCAAGAACAAAGTCGAGGACTAAATTGCATTTCTACATACATTTTGTACATTGAGGTAAGTTTGTATGATTTCTAAGCTTTATGATTAATATCATTGAATTGCTTAGTATGATGTAGAATATATCTTAATTCCATGAGATTTTTGATGCTATGCTAAACAAAGAATTCAATGAGATTAAGTATGAGAAAGTCCCGATTGAAGTTGAATTACTTAGGATACTCGATCTATCACATGAGACAAGGAAGTCCATATAAGACCAAGCCAAGGCATGGCATCGACAATCAAGCAAGTTATCATGTAAGACCAAGACAAGTCTTGGCATTGAAGAGTTATCATGAGATGAAGACCCATATAAGCCCAGGCCAAGGCATGGCATTGGTGAGTCTCCATGTAAAGATGTTATGTAAGTCCAAGACAAGTCTTGGCATTGAAAAGCTATCATGAGATAGAGATCCCACGTAAGTCCAAGCCAAGGCATGGCATTGGTGAGTAACAAGGAAGATTTCATGTAAGTCCAAGCCAAGGCTCGGCATTAACCCGTTCATGAGTAAAGATACCAAGTAAGACCATGTCAAGACATGGCAATGGTAAGTTCCCAATGGAACACACAAGGAAGACTTCGTGTAAGTCCATGTCAAGACATGGCATCGATACCAAGTTGAGAGATCCCATGTAAGACCATATCTAGGGTATGGCTTTGGCATTGAGATATTTGTGAGATGAGATTCAGTATCCTCGATTATTCATAGTAATTCATCGGGCAAAAGAGTAAAGAATAAATGAGAAAGCAAGAAAGTTAAGCAAGTAAAGCTATCATCAAAGTATGCTAGTCATAGTGAACTAAGAGTATTATTCATGTTATGAATGATGAAGTTAAGATTATGCTTACCTTAACAAAGTATGCTAATCAATATGATTAAGTGATACAGGTACCTTGTTTACCTTACAAGCACGAGACTAGTAAATACCATGATAAGTGTAAAAATCATTAAGAGTAAGTAAGCTCAAGCATGTGAACTTAGCAATGCCTTTGCTTATGATGAATGAGTATGTTAAGTATATATATATACGTTGTTATATGCATTACATGCAAACTTACTAAGCGAAATGCTTACGTCTTTAATTTTTTCTTTCCATGTAGCCCCGCCAAGCTAATCTTGTGGATCATCGTCATCAGAGCTCGGAGCACACTATCAATTGCTATTTTGGTATAGCCAAGTTGTTTATATTAAGTATAGTATGTATAGGAAGCATTTCATTTTGAGTTATGTTTTAGAATTAGCCAAAGTGTTGGCTATCAAGCTTAGTATTCTTTTTGTATATGGCCAAAGAGATGGGTCATGAATGATTAAGTATGTATGTTTTTATCTATCAATGAAGTATGCATCCTTGTTCATGTTAGATGTAATACTTGAGTTATTGAATTGAGTATTGGATTGTTCATGATCTCAGGGTGGCAATTGGCTTGGAAAATAGCCTCTAGGTGCCCACACGGATACACACACAGGCGTGTGTCTAGGTCGTGTGTCCCCTGCACATTAGTGCTTTAAGTCAGAATAGGCCACGGGATAATCACACGGCCGTTTGTTTAGGTGTGACACACGGTTAACACATGGGCGTGTGCCCTGGCCGTGTGAAGTCTGCATCTTACACTTGTAATTTGAATTGCCACACGGCTGAAGTACACGGGCGTGTGTATGGACCGTGTGGATAAGTCAGAATGCCAAAGTTTAACACACGGGCCAAAGCCACGGGCGTGTCAAGGCCGTTTGAAATTAGTCAGTGTCGACCACGGGTGGAAGACACGGGCATGTCTTAAGGGTACACGGGCGTGTCCCAAGTCACATGGGCGTGTGACCCCTGTTTCGAGGAAAAGTTCCCGATTGAGTTCCGAAAGTTTTTGGATAGGTGTTTAAGGCCTCGTAGCCCATGAAACATATGTTTTGATTAAGAAAGAGAAGTTTCTGTTTCGAAACAAAATTTTACAGCCCATAAGTATATGTTTACTTAAGTTCAAGTATGGTAACGTCTCGTATTCAGTCTCAGTCTAGGGCTTGGGTATGGGGTGTTACAGACGCTATCGAGATTAGCCTAAGCTCGAGGGGCCTAAGTGCAAAATGAAGCTTCATTACAAGCTCATTCAACTCAATAGGCGTCCTTTGCGGTTTATTACAAGCTGAACTTTAATTTTATTAAACTCAACTTAGTTAATAATTGAGTTGCTGGACTTTATTAAACTCATCTTAGTTAATAATTGAGTTGCTGGACTTTATTTTTATTAAACTCATTTTAGTTAATTAATTGCTGGAATAAATGCTTATCTTAGGTAATTTAATTGTTGGAATAACTTATTGTTAAATGAGTTTATTTACAGTTTATTAAATTAAGTTAAGTGTTAAATTTGTTTATTTATAGTTTATTAATTAAGCTTATTAAGTTTAGTGTGTTTTAATGTGTTTGTTAATAAATGCTTATATGTGACTATTTAATTGGAATCAGTTATGTACAAGGGGCTGTTACAAAGTGATAAATGGAACTATTCAGCTGAATTGGTTACATACAAGGGCTGTTACAACATTTAAAGGAGAGTAATGTGCATCATTAAAATTAGGTAGCCTCTCCATCTTCTCCAAGGAGTTGTTCAAGAATAGCATTGGACAACAATTAAAGGAAAGCATTATACATGTTCTTTGGTGTCTATTAATTTTGCCCAAGGCTGATTTAATGAAGGAATTGAAGTCATTTGGCTGTTCAAAACGTTGAACTCTTCCAGCCTAAGTAATCAGCTCATTTATTCAGCTGAATTGGAACTTGCTGTTACTTAGGCCTAGAATTTCAAGAGTTTGTGCTTAGTAATTAAGCTTTATTTCAGCTCATTATTAGCTCATTTAAGCTGAACAATTGTGACTTTTCGGGTAGGCCTTATCTAGCATTATAAATATTTGTAATCAGCTCATTGTACTGGACTTTTTGCTACCTTTTGAATGTTTATAACATTTTGTGAGTTTTTCAACTCTCCTATTTCGTTTTAAGACTCAAGCTGACTTATCTAGCAAAAGCTAGTGGCGTCTACCTTGTTTCCTTCTGAACTTATCACTCCTAAACCGAGTGTGGTGTTCACCCATATACCGATTGGTTCCTATCACTCTTGTAGAGGGTCACGATCAATCTATCCTTCAACATCCATCACCCTTAAGATCACATAAGTTTCGGGTCATCACTCAATCATAGTGTTGGTTCATTCTCGATTTTTAAGTTCACTTCTATCCAATTCCATCCCAACCAAATTATTTCTTATTCCTTTGTTTTTCTTTGATAGCCAACTAATCATCATCACTACACCTAGCCATTTTGAAGCTATTTTGGAAACTGAATACCATGCTTGGTTGAATTTAACCCCTTTGTTCTATTTCGAACGATACTTCTCATTTTAATGATCGGGCAATCTAAACGACTCGAATCATCAAGATCGTATCAGAATACAACTTGTAAATTTTTTTAATTCGAAACTTTTTTTTACGAACCTGCTTCAGAATGGCTACGAATGTCAGTGCTCCTCGTTTTAGTAGCTCTGATACCAAATGATGTGATCTGACTCAGTGTTGTTGAGTCGAGTCATTTAATTTGCCCGATCGTCGACGAGAAGTTTCGTTCGTGTTGTGAGAAAGGAGTATTTTGGTTAAGTTTAGAGATGTACGATGAAATAGGTTCAAAATTAGGCTAAGTATGAATAAGGTAGTTTCGGTTTCAAAGAAATAAAGTTAGGTAATTTTGGATAGCGGGTGGAATGGAAATCGTGAACTTAAATGTCAAGAACGATTCAACACTATAATGAGTGTCACCCCGGTTCTTATATTGTTTAAGGTGGTAGGATGGTTGGTAGAAAGATAGATGAACGCCACACCAAATAGTTGGTGATAAGTTCAAAAACAAATTCGGGTTGACGCCACTAGCACGCTAGATAAGTCACTCGAGACTCGTAGAAATTGAGAGGAAGAAACCTCACAAAGAACACAATGTTCATATAATTTGGGAAAAGTCTATACAACTTGAAATATGCTAAGTATTTATAGCATTACATAAGGCTAGCCGAATGGTCCATCTAGCAAACTTAAAGGCTAAGTAATTCAACTATTAATGTGCTAGAATAATCTAGAATAAACCAAACAATTGCCTTGGCTAAATTCGGCTGATAAGAACTTCAATGGACAGCTTCTTGATGAAGGAAAAATCAGCTGGATGAACTTGGATGCAAGGGAGCTTAATGGCCATGTCTAGGTTCGACTGTGGCTTGAATGAATCATCCAATAAGTGCTTCTTGGTCGAATAGTCACTTAGGGAGCCAAAGGATCAGCACACAATTCATGTAGCTAGACATACATGCATTCTCCCATTCGTTGTAACTAGCTGTTCATACATCATCCATTAGGCTTCCTTCATGAATTTGACTTGGAAATTAATTTAGCAGCTGCTCCTACATCTCCCTTGGCTGAATGAAGATTTATTGTGCCTTGAATACTTGAATAGTCATCTTGAATAGGCATGAAGCATGCATGAAACGTTCCTCCATAAATACGGTCCATGAGTCTTCAAATACATGAACATTCAGCAGCTCCCTCTTGCATGAACGTCCCAAATACATGTGCTCCTTTAAATGCCATCCATTGAACCTCAATTGTGCATGCACCTTGCATTAACTCTTCTTCATGCATTCGTCTGAACCTAAAAACACATTAAACACACTAAACCAAACATGAATTCGACTGAACCTTATAAAACACCATCTAGACATATTAATAAACATAATAATTAAATTAAAACTCAATTAATATGAACTTAGCTAGCATAATAAATTCGGCTAGCTCAAAACATGTGAAAACAATTAATGAATTGATTTGAGCTAGGGAATTCGGTCATGAGCTGTATCAAATTGAATAAATTAAAACTAATACTTAATTTATTTAAATGATAAAAGAAACGAGCTGAAAGTAAGCTAAATTGAGCTCAAACGAGCTGAAATAAGCTCAAGTGAGCTGGTTTGAGCTGAATGGAGCTCGGGGAGCTGAAGATGAGCTAAAGTCGGCTTGCACAAGAGTGCAAGGAATCTTTATGGAGCTGGTTTGAGCTTCGTCAATAGCTTGGAGCTTTGTTTCGTCCCAAAGTTGAGCGAATAAAGCTGAAACAACTTCTTGGAAGAGCTTAGCTCGGGCTCAAGTCATTGGACATTCGGGCAGCTTAATGAGCTTCTTGCTCGAGCTTGGAGAGCTCTGGGGCATGCTTACATCACGATCTGGGTTGTTGTTGACAGATTGACGAAATCAACTCATTTCATTCCGGGACGTAAAAATTTCTCGCTTGATAAATTAGCTGAGTTATATATTTTCGAAATTGTGAGATTACATGGTGTTCCCCTATCTATTGTTTCGGATAGAGATCCAAGATTTACTTCACGATTTTGGAAGAAATTGCAAGAAGCTTTGGGTTCAACGCTGCATTTTACCACTGTGTTTCATCCACAAATGGATGGTCAATCTGAACGAGTTATTCAGATACTTGAGGATATGTTGCGTTGTTGCATTCTTGAGTTTGAAGGTAGCTGGGAGAAATATCTACCACTGATTGAATTTACTTACAATAATAGCTTCCAATCGAGTATAAAGATGGCACCATATTAAGCTCTATACGGTCGTAAATGTAGAACATCATTGTACTGGACTGAGCTTAGTGAGAATAAGATTCACGGGGTTGATCTGATCAGAGAAACAGAAGAAAAAGTGAAAATGATTCACGATAGTTTGAAAGCAGTTTCGGATCGACAAAAATCATATGTAGACTTGAAACGGAAAGATATTGAGTTTCAGATCAGAGATAAAGTGTTTTTGAAAGTGTCGCCGTGGAAAAAGATATTGCGGTTTGGTCGGAAAGGGAAATTGAGTCCGCGATTCATCAGACCATATGAAATTACTAAGCGAGTTAGGCCAGTGGCATATTGGCTGTCCTTACCGTCAGAGTTGGGAAAGATACATAATGTATTTCATGTGTCGATGCTTCGACGATACCGATTCGACCCTTCACATGTCATTTCCCCGACCGAGGTTGAAATTCAGTCTGATATGTCATATGCTAAAAAATCGATTCGAATTTTAGCTCGTGAGATCAAAGAGCTGAGAAATAAGAGAATCTCATTAGTAAAAGTATTATGGCATAGAAACGAGGTTGAAAAAGCTACGTGGGAACCCGAGGAAGCTATGTGAAAATAGTTTTTGGGGACAAAAATCCCTAAGGGGGAGAGTTGTAACAACCCAGTTTTAGCTAGATCAGAACATAAGTTTCGAAACCACAAATCCAATGTCGAAAAATTATATTAATATTATTTTTGGTATTTACAGCATGTTATTTGATATGTGTGAAAATTTCGTGAGCTAATTTTACTATTTGAATGGTTAATTTGGTAAAAAGGACTAAATCGCGTAAATTGCAAAAGTGCTGTTCTATTAGCTAATGATATCAAATAGGTATAGAAATTTGAAGTTTAGGTCCTTAAGTGGTAATTATACCATTAGTTGGTTAGTGGATGTTAATGGTTTGGCATAAATGAAATGTTGTATTAATTTTAAGGTTAAAATGGTAAAATAGTTAATAAATGTTATATTAATAAAAACAAAGTGAATTTTTGTCCATCTTTTCTCTCTTTTGGCCGAATATTGATGAAGAAGAAAGCCTTTGATTGAGTTTTAGGGTTCGGAACTTGCAAGGTTAATTGGTAAGTGTTTTGAGCTTGATTTTTGATGATTTTTACGTTTTTGAGATCGTTGCTTCGTATTCTAGCTAGCTCGTACCTTAGATTTTGAAACTGTTAAATATTTTGATAGTTACCATTGTTGAATCCATGTGTTCTTTGATGTTTAATGTTGAAATATGAAAGCTTGATGATAGTTTTACATGTTTTGTTAAGTGATTTTTTATGAAAATGCATAATAAGGATTAAATTGTAAATTGTGCAAATTGAATGGTTGAAATGTGAAATAAATGAAAGTTTTGGGCTGCTAGGGACCTATAAATAATTTAACCAAGCATGGGTTTTGTTGAATTTTGTGAATTTTGTGTATTTGTGAAATAGGGACTAAATTGATTAAATGCGAAAGTTTATGGGCTAATGTGTAAAAATGCCCAAATATGTATTTTGGACTAGATTGAATGAATAGATGATTGAATAAGTTAATTTTGAATATATTTAGATCAATAAAAATAGAATTCGGATCAGGATCGGGGAAAAATGAAAGTTATAAAATAATAGACTCGATTCGCCGTTTTAGCATTCGAGGAAGTTCGTACGTGATAAACATTGTTACAATTATGCTTTTAATGCTTTGATATTGCATAAATTGTATATACAAGACTACGGTCATGTTTGACGACAAATTGACTGTGTTTAGCACTTAGTGTGCGATTCGATATAGCTTCGGCTAAATATGGCACTTAGTGTGCGATTTGAGATAGCTTCGACTATGTGCGGCACCTAGTGTGCGAGACATCGAGTATAGCACTTAGTGTGCGAGATATCGAGTATTCAATGGCATTCCGTGTAAGTATGAACTTGTTATGGATTAATACATGTATGTATATGTATATTATGAGATTAAAATTGAAGAAGTTACAAAGTTTGAATATAAGCTTATGAATGAGCATGTGAAAGGTTTGTTAGTAATCTTGAGTTTCATGATAATATGTTTAGATTAATGAATGTGTATGTGTGATTAGTTAAGTTTATATCATACGAGCTTACTAAGCTATAAAGCTTACTTTGTTTATTTTTCCATGTCTTATAGTGATTTCAAAGCTAGCTCGGATTCGGGGATCGTTAGAGACTACGTCACACTATCCAACCATCTACTTGGTACTTTTGAGTTGTGTATGTATGGTATATGGCATGTATAGGCTTTAGTCATTTTGGTATGTTGATGAATATGTATTTTGAGCCATTTGAGTTGGCTTATGATAATGAATTTGATGATGTTTATAAATGTGTAAATGGTTCTATTTTGTGTTTGGTAAATTGATCTATATTGTGTGGTTGAAGTTGAATCTATGTTGCTAAATGATATAAGGTAATTTGGAAAGCTATGTGCTTGAGAATTGATGATTGATAACGTATGTATGGAATGGTTTAGTTGATTGAATTGAGTATGTGAATTAGGTATGAAATTAGATGATAAATTGTATCATATTTGTATATTATATTGATGGTAAAGAAAGGGTATGATTTGAACATTGGTTGATGTTATTTGGATGCATATTAGTGTCTTGAATTGGTGCCATTTGTGCTTATGTAGTTATGTGCAAAATGGGGTGGCAAATTGGCCTTGGAAAAGGCCTATTTTTGTCCACACAGGCGTGTGTCTCAGCCGTGTGTGACACACAGTCATGTTATACGGTCGTGTGTCCCCTGGTGTTGAAATTAAATTGAAGTCAGTATGCTCCACACGGTCTCACACACGGGCGTGTGACTGGCCGTGTGGTACAAGTCAGTATACCCCCTAATTGGCACACGGGCGTGTGACTTGGCCGTGTTGCATAAGTCAGTATACCCTATAGTTTTGACATGGCCTAGCACACGGCCTGGCACACGGGCGTGTGTGGCCACTTCGAAGGGTACACGGGCTAGACACACGGGCATGTGGTCGGCCCTGTGACCCAAGTCCGTATGTATACCCTATTTTCACACGACCTGATACACGGGCGTGTCCACTAGCCGTGTGAGGCACACGGCCTATTCACACGGGCGTTTGACCCTTGTTTAAATGAAAAATTTCTAAGTTTTCAAAATTTTCGTATGATATCGGTTTAGTCCTGAACCACTTCTAAAGCATGTTTTAGGCCTCGTAGGCCTTTATAAGGGACAATGTGATTGTGTTGGATGATTTATGAGAATGAATGCTTATTGTTGCATAAATGTATGCTATATGTATTGAGAATTGACTGGTAATACCTCGTAACCCTATTCCAGTATTGAATACGGGTGAGGGGTGTTACACAATACTTCAAAACAGATTTCAAATGAAGCAAATGATCTTCTAAAGACTTACTATAGATTAATATGTCATCAAAGTAAACTACGCAGAATTTACCAATGAAAGAACGTAGCACATAATTCATCAAACGCATAAAAGTGCTCGGTGCATTAGTTAAGCCAAAAGGCATAACCAACCACTCGTACAAATCGTGCTTTGTCTTAAACGCAATTTTCCACTCATCTCCTTCTCGCATTCGGATATGGTGATAGCCACTTTTAAGATCTATTTTGGAGAAGAGTTGGGCTCCACTTAGTTCATCTAACATGTTGTTAAGGCACAGAATTGGGTGTCTATACTTGATTGTGATCTTGTTGATTGTTCGGCAGTCCACGCACATGCACCAAGTTCCATCCTTTTTGGGCACCAAGAGTACGGGCATGGCCCAAGGACTTAGGCTCTATCAAATGTACCCCTTCTCCATCAACTAGGCTACTTGCCTTTGAAGTTCCTTGGTTTTTTCGGGGTTACTTCGGTAGGCTGGGCGCTTTGGAATTGTAGCTCTGGGCATGAAGTCAAATTGATGCTCGATCCCTCGAATAGGTGGTAAACCACTAGGGATGTCTTCCAAAAATACATCTTCAAAATCCTGCAACAAAGACACAATCGAAGAAGGAAGGTTGTCATCTAAATCGTTAGTATTAAAGAAATTTTCCTTGTACATAAGTACAAGCATTAGCTGTTTCAACAACAAAGACTTTCGAATCTCCCTATCTTTTGCATAAACACTTAATTTTTCAATCTCTTTTTCTTCTTTTCTTCCTTTTTCCTCTCTCACTTTTATTTCACTCTCTTTATTATTTTCCCTCATTTTTCCCTCATGCTTTCCTTTCTTTTTTTCTAATTTCTTTTCTTTTTCACTCTTTCCCTCTTGTTCTTTCGCTCTCAACTTTTCAACAGAATCTTTCAATTTTAACTGATCCTCGTACACTTTCTTAGGGGTTAATGGTGCCAAGGTCACATTCTTTCAAAGGTGCTTGAAAGTGTATCTATTAGTGTAACCATCATGGATCACTCATCGGTCGAACTGCCATGGTCTTCCCAAAAGCAAATGGCCAGTATGCATTGGCACCACGTCGCACACGACTTCATCACTATATTTGCCTATGGAAAAGGTGACAATGGCTTGTTTGGTGACTTTGAGTTCTCCTCCATCGTTAAGCCATTGCAATTTGTACGGGTGCGGATGTTTGGTTGTTGGTAGGCCAAGCTTCTCCACCAACATGCTGTAGCAACATTTGTGCAGCTTCCTCTGTCGGTGATTACACTACACACTTTGCCTTGAACATGGCATCGTATGTGGAAAATATTATCGCGTTGTTGTTCATTCTCCGTACTTTGGAGGCTTAAACTCCGCTTGATGATGAGTATTTCATGTTCAATAACATACTCAAGATTTCCTCTTCTTCGGTGAGTGCTTCGGGTTCATCTTCGCTCTCTTCTTCAGATTCGATCTCACCGTTAGGTCGTACAACCATCACACTATTGGCTCGCGACATGACCCCTCCCAAGGTACTTGAAGCATTTGATGTCATGGGTGCGGTTCGGCACGACTTCATTTTTGCATTTGCTAGTTTCTCCACTCGGCTTGTTGGGCTTTGTGGATATCACGGATTCCTTTGCTCGGATGGGGGTGTCTTTCTCACTGGTTCCTTGTGATGCGAGCATGGCCAAAGAGCTAGTTGCCGAACCCATTGAGCTGCCTCTATAACACCCCAAATTTGGGCCTAGAAGAATTGTGCCTATTGGGCTTTGGGCTTTGGGACTCAGAAAATTTTTAAGTGAGCGAGAAAATGACAATTGGCATGTGGGCTTTGAGGGTTAATGAATTTGGAGTGTCTAGGGGTGTTGGAGATGTCCTGGGATCAAGTAAGGGTATAGGAAAATTTTAGTTTTAGCCCAAAGGAACTGTGACTTCAGTTAGTAGGCCTTTTAAATAAATGAAGAAGAAAAATGACACAAAAGAGCTCGTGGTGAAGTGGCAAAGTGGCGCCACTTAGGGAGCAGGGAGGTGGCGTCATTAGCAGGCAAGGGAATCCAAGGTTCGAGTAGTGGAATGGTATTTTGTTGGGGATTTAATTTTTGCCTTCTAGATGGTTAGTAGTGGCGTTGGATGTGAACTCTGAAGGAAGTGTTCATAAGAGAAAATTAAGGAAGGGATAAAGGAGCTTATCTTAGAGAAATTTAGGATGAGATTGAGGAGTTATTAGGGAGAAAAGTTAGAAGCTGAGAAGTGTGAAGAGTTGGTGCCGTTTTGGGAAGTGGGAAGTGTATAAATTTGGCTTAGGAGGGTAAATGAGTGCCGTTTTTGGGTCTTTTAGGGGGTATTACGAATTTTCATTGTGGCTTTCGGCATTTGGAGAGTTTTGCAAATAGGTCAGTCTTTCTTTTCTTGACCGAATATCCTGTAGTTACCCTCACATAAGCACATTTGATCTTTTCTTTTCTCCCCCTCATTCCGTTCTTCTGTTGCCGAATTCTTCCATTGCCGAAAAACCATCATTCCTTTTTACCGAAATCCCTATTGGTGTTGCATTCTTCTTCTTTCTCTGAAAGCCGAATACTCCCTTATAATCGAATAGCCCTATCTTTTTGCCGATTCCTTGTTGTTTTTCCTCCATCACAAATCAGTTGCTATTATCTACTCTTAATCAAGTTTTAAAAGCCAGATCTCGTTCAGTAACTATCTAGGCCGCAGGATCAAAGGTTGGATTCGGTAAGTACTTAGTCAACCTCCTTTAGTGTTTTTTGGTAAAAGCCGGAGGGCTATCTAACTCTTTCTTGTCGTTAACCCTGTATTAACAAGGGTAGGGTTCAAAGGTCGCAAGCATGGTAAGGATCGTTAGCAAAGTGGTAAGTGTTCTCGTCTCAGTTATGGATTAGTGGATGGCCGAATGTAAGTATGGCTTATAAAGGTGACTTATGTGGAAAATGAGTCACTTGATTTTGATGATATATGTCTGGGTGCAGATCTAGGGGATATTCGCAAATAGTAGCTAAGGAAGGGCTACTTGAACTGGTGGCACACGGTAAGGTTACGGTGAGGTTTCGGGTTTTGATAAAGTGTGTATTAAGCCATGATTAATCATTAAGTGATGTCTATTGTAGGTTCGTGATTAAGGGGTTTGCAGAACGCGTTATTACCAGGTGTGTACAAACACTACACACACACGATGGCGGCAACGCCGAAAAGCCGAAAAGCCGAAAGTGGCTAAATGGGCCTGCCGAGCTCGTGGGCCCAAATTAGCAAAGACTGATATGTGAACTTGAATAATGAATTGACATGGATGGTTGTATGATTTGATTATGATCGGGCCTAATGGGTTACATAAACATGATTGGGCTTAATGGGCTATATGTAAACATGATTGGGCTTAGTGGGCCTTATGGGATTTTAGAAATGTATGCTAGGGTTTAATGGACTCTAGGCCTAGTTCTGATAAATTCTTAAAATTGCATAAGACTTAATTTATTAATCAAACATGTCTATGGACAAGTCGACTAGTTAGAGTGTGGTAACCGACATATGCATGTCTAGGATTTGATCTAGGGAGAGCTTGGTACTTAAGCGGTCCTAGTGACCCACCTCCTCTTTTCTGAGATCCTACCTGGTCCATAGTGTTTGTTCACTTTAACCGCGAGGAATTGTTGATGGGCCAAAGTTCATAACTAAAACTCGAGGTAAAAGAAATTATGGAAATACCTCTGTAGGGTAGAATTATGAAAATACCCCTGGGTAGTGAAATGACTAAAATACCCCTAGGTGCTTAATGTGTGAAAATGTGTATGTTGCATTCATGAAATATATGTTGCACTTGGGTGGGTTTCATGATACGGAGGAAGATATGTGAGGATCGCATAGTTGCTTGACGACCGTGGATCCATCGGTGGCTTTAAGCCCATTATATGCTCGTGACCTTATCGCAACGTTGAGTAGTGCTTGCATTGTTGGTGCTACCTTTGGAGTGTAGGGATGGGTGGGTTCATATTTATATCCCCACAGGAGTGTAGGGTTGGTATGGGCGGAGTGTAGGGTTGGATTTGGGATGGGTGCATTGCATTCATGTTATACTGATGTGATATGAGGTCATTGTGGGCTAAGGCCCAAGACCACCGATTTTGATAGGGCTTAGGCTCAATGTGATAATTGCATGATTGGATTGCCAAGGGTCGTACACACTGAGTTTCGAAACTCACACCCTTTTTATTAAATGTTTCAGGTGATCCTCAGTAGACGGCTTGACGTGGAAGGGGGAACTCGGGGATGGGCACACTACATGTAACACCCCTAACTCGAAACCGTTGCTGGAATAGGGTTAAGAGGCATTACCGAACAATAGAACCATTTCGCAACTCATTTATGACACAAAGTCAATCATCATCATAATACATCAAACATAAACAATTAGTCCCTTTTAAGGCGTATAAGACCTTAAACACATGCTAGGGAGGGGTCGGGACTAAACCGAAACACATACAGAAACTACTCGAAATTTAAAACTTTTCTAGGTTTTAGGGGATACACGCCCGTGTGGGCAAACCATGTGCCTCCCACGGCAGCTGGACACCCCCGTGTGTCCTCCCTGTGGTCGAATCTGACCTCACATCCACGGCCACCAAGCACGCCCGTGTGCCTTGGCCGTGGTCGAATCTGACTTCCCATCCACGACCACCAAGAAGGCCCATGTGCCTTGGCCGTGGTCGAATCTGACTTTACACCCACGGCAACTCAGCACGTCCGTGTGCTAAGGCCGTGTACTCTTAGGTCATATTCTGACTTTCTCACACGGCGACTAGGCACGCCTGTGTCTTGGCCGTGTGCTATTAGGCTAGCTACTGACTTAGCCCCACGGTCACTAGGCACGCCCGTGTGCCACAACCGTGTGGCTCAATTAGGCCATTTGCAAGGCCAAAATGCCACCCACATGGGTCAATCCTACAAGCACATTTGAGCATCTTTAAACACACAATTTGGCAACCAATTTCATGTCCAACAATCATCATATCATCACATAGAATCTCATTTCTAAGCATGCCATTTTATACAACCAAATTACATGTAAATCTAGGTATAAATCATCCATAACCTCTCTAAATCACTAAGGCATTAATTCATCATTGAATTCACCATTCATATGCTAATTCATTACCATCATGCCATATCAAAATATGCACCAAATACCATATTCACTCATGCACATTACCAACACTTAGCTAGCCACATCACATGGCTATTTACACATCTCAAATATGATTCAAAACAACTAGCCTATACATGCCATATTTCAACTATGTACATCTTTCCAAAAGTACCAAAATAGAATGCCGATAGTGTGATTGAGATGCTGACAATTCCCGGATCTGAGCAAGCTTTACTGACACTGCAAAGTAGAGAAACAAATCACACAGTAAGCTTTTAGAGCTTAGTAAGTTCGTAACATGATACATTATAATTAAACAAATCATCACATAGATTATTTCACATATGCATATATATATATCATGCCATCCAAAACTAAAATGCTCATTTAACATTTCATAATCTCATTCATAGATTCATCAACCACATAGGTTCCGAGCGTACCTTAGTCAACACCTAGTAGTCAATTACATTTGCTACTCAATACTCACTTTTCCCTTTCGATCAACTTCCGTCTCTTCTTTGATTCAATCGCACACTTAGTGCCCCGATATTTAGCCAAAGCTTAATTATCATCGCACACATAGTGCATTTATATCAAACCGCTCTTCAATCAGTATCGCACACACAGTGCCAACCACAAAGTTGAAGCTTATTATTATTTCATACACACAGTGTTGATCATCTTGATCACGTTTTCGAATACGCACACTTAGTGCCACATAACTCAAACTCAACTCTCACATAGCATCCACATTTCAATATCATTATAACATTCATTTCATAACATTTAACATAACTAAATGTTCGTATTGTGTCCGAACTTACCTTGGACGTTGAACTATCGAAACGGTCGGTCAATCGAGCACTTTATCTTTGCCTCGATCTCGATCCGAACCTCTCCTCTCTTGGTCTATAAACATTCAAATTCAATCCATTCAATTACCAAATCATTCATTTTAGTCCAAACACACATATTTAGGGCATTTTACATAATGGCCCTCACATTTTCACATTTTGACACTTTAGTCCCTAATTCACAAAATCATCAAATTCACATAATTTCTTTCCGCACAAGCCTAGCCGAATTTTCCTTGTGTTCATACAAGCCCACATATTTCATTTATGTCACATTTTAATCCTTCAATTTCACATTTTCTCAATTAAGCCTAAAATGCTCAATTTCACTAAAAATCCCAATACAAACTATGTTAACCCAACACCAAGTTTCATATTTTACTATTAACTAGCACATAGCTCAAGCATTCATCAATGGCTCATCACAAAAACATCATCATTTCACAAAATTACAACATGGGTTAACTAGAACTGTAACGACCTAAATTTGGGCCTAGTAGAATTGGGCCCATTGGGCCTTGGGCGAAGGAGCGTTTAAAATTTTTAAGAACAAGAGAACGACTCTAATACAAGTTGGACCTATTCGGTGAGTGATTTTGGAAGGTTACGGGGCTTCTATGAAGTCTCGGGATTAAACTTGAGCTTTAGGAAAATTTTGGTTTTAGGTGAAAAAAAACCCTGAGAGTTGGTAGGTAGGCTCTAAGAATAAAATGTGGAGAAAAATGACACAAGTGGAGTGTGTGGTGTAGTGGCAAAGTGACTCCACTTAGGGAGCAAGGGAATGACGCCACAAGGAAGGAAGGGGGTCCAAGGTTCAAGTCTTGGCGCTTGCATTTTGATTTTCTTTTTAAATGAACTTGGACTTTAGCCATAGATTTATATTTAGTTGCGCATGATTTTAGACACAAGAGAAGCTTGTGACTTAGTGGCTAGCGGCGTGGATTATGTTACAAGGGAGCCTGAGTTCGAATCTCATGACAAGCAAGGGAGTATTTATTTTGCGGATTGGACGGCAAGAGTTTGAGTTGGATTTAAACTCTCCTAACGGAGGGATCCCACATCGGAAAGATACAACGAAGGAAGGTGAGAAGCTAGCTATATATAGAGCATTCTATGATAGGAGGAAGGATACCTTGGAGGGCGTTTGGGCACAGGAGTGGTCGGAGCGCGGATTAGCACAAGATTCCTATCAGGTGTGTATTTCTCTCTACTCTAGTTGTAGAGCGGCAAATTCCGAAGTGCCGGTTACATGGCAATGGTAGCCACACGAGCGTGCGAGTGCACGTGTGGGAGCTTCGACGCGATAGTCGAGGCCACCATTAGTATTCTTGTGGGTTGAGGCTGCTTGGGCCACGATGGGCCCGTGGGCCCATATGAATAAATTGTATGATTGTGTAGTAGATATTGGACTGGTCTATGTGAATCTCATATCTGTGAATCGACTAATTACCGAAATACCCCGACTTGCAAAATTACCAAAATACCCCCGATTTGCAAAATTACCAAAATACCCCCGATTTACGAAATTACCAAAATACCCCCAGTTTGTGAAATTACCAAAATACCCCCAGTTTGCAAAATTACCAAAATACCCCCGGTTTGCAAAATTATTGAAATACCCCAAGGGGTGAAATTATCGTTTTACCCCTAAACGACAAAATGACCGTTGTACCCTCGTGGTAGTACTAGCGTTGTATGTGTTAATTGTATGATTGATTATGGTTGAGATGCACTGCATACATGGATTGGTTTTGAGAAGAATTATCGAACTACCCCTGTAGGGTACAATTTCTGAAATACCCTTATAGGGTAAAATGACTGATTTGCCCTAGTAGATAAATGACCGACTTGTGCAATGAGTTGACAAATTTGGCTGTGGTTGTATGACTGATATGCTTTTATTACATGTTTAAATGATTGTTACTGAGCATGGCCATTTTGCATACACGTGTAATGATTGAGCATGACATAAATGACTTATTGCATGGGGCTAGGACATTGATACGGAGGAAGATATGTGAGGATCACATAGTCGCTTAACGACCGTGGATCCACCGAAGGCTTTATAGCCACCACAGGCTTTTTAGCCACCGAAAGCGACCATCTTTGCACCGATAATGTTACCGACGGCTGTGTGCCATTAATATGGGCTTCGTGCAGTAATTATGGGCTTTGTGCCAATACCGAAGGCTTTGTGCCGATACTATGGCTTTGTACCAATTGTATTTACCGTGGCTATGTGCCTAACTTATATATTGATGACTCTGTGTTGATCATATTTACCCAAGGTCGTGTGTGTCGATTATATTACTGTCATTGATGGCTATGTGCCAAACATAATCTGATGACTGATGGCTTTGTGCCAATTGTAATACCGCTCTTGAAGGCTTTTTAGCCACCGAGCAGCCTTCTTTGCCGCACCGATAAGTTAGTGCCGCAACCGGTGCTACATAAGGAGTGTAGGGATGGGTGGGTCGATTAAATCCCCACGAGTGAGTGCGAGGTTGGACAGAGACGGAGTGCGGGGTTGGTATGGGCATTAATGCATTGCATATATGGTTTTTAATATTGAGATGGGCTTAGGCCCAGATAATTATGATATGTGACATTTGATATGGGCTAAGGCCCAACTGAGGCTTTTATGGGCTAAGGCCCAACTGAGGCTTTTATGGGCTAAGGCCCAATTGCCACCGTTACTGAAATGGGCTTCGGCCCGGATTTTTGTGATTCATGTTCTTACTGATGAGGGTTGTACACATTGTGTTTTCGTAAACTCACCCCCTCTCTTTAATTTTTTTTAGGTAATCCCCAGTAGGCGGTTCGACGTGCAGGAGGACTCGGAGGTGGCCACACTACGAGCAGCTTAAATTTTAGTATTTTATTCTACTTTATTTAAATCGTTTTCTATTTGGGTTGTAATAAGGCCTCTCTTAAATTCTGGTTTTTAATTTGGAATTTTAGCTTATTATATTTTAAAACTGCTAAACATTGAATCGTGATTTTCCAAAATAATATCTGTTTTCAAAACACCACGCTTTCGCAACAAAATTGTAAATATCACATTTTCATAAGTCAATTGTTTTAAATTAAGCTTCCGCAACGAACTAGGTTTTGAGGGTAATAACTCATTAATAAATCTCGAATAATATTAGTAATAAACCGTTGTAATTGGGATTTTATTCACAATAAAGGTTCTCTACAAAAAACTTGGTTTTCGAAAAGCACCTCAATGTGGCATGCCAGATTCGGGCCTAACTACTAGGCCGAGTTTGGGGTGTTACATTTAGTGGTATCAGAGCTTAGATTGCAAAACTCGGTTGTGGATTGGGTTTTCAAAATTGAATTTCTGAAAGTATTGTTTCAAAAAGGCTTTAAAATATTTAAAGTTCTGAAATTGTATTGACCGATTTTTGAAAGTGTGGTACACCGAGTCTCCGGGGCCGAATTCGTAAGTTTCCTGACCTTATACTCTGTTATGTCTTTATGTATGTGTATTTTGGTATTTATTTTGTATGTGTTTTGTTTGGATGTGATGTTTGGATATAGAAATTGGTTGCGTATAAGATATCTATCTGCTTTAATGGTTAGGTGTTTTGAGTATGTGTAGGGAGTTCCAAATTCTAGTTAAAATATGATATGGATATTAGAATCAGAGTACGTAGCGGTAGCGTAGTGGGGTAGTTGTTACACGACTACCTTGTTAGCTGGAAATTTCGGGGACGGAATTTTTTTAAAGGGGGTAGATTTGTAACGACCTAAATTTGGGCCTAGTAGAATTGGGCCCATTGGGCCTTGGGCGAAGGAGCGTTTAAAATTTTTAAGAACAAGAGAACGACTCTAATACAAGTTGGACCTATTCGGTGAGTGATTTTGGAAGGTTAGGGGGCTTCTATGAAGTCCTGGGATTAAACTTGAGCTTTAGGAAAATTTTGGTTTTAGGTGAAAAAAAAACCCTGGGAGTTGGTAGGTAGGCTCTAAGAATAAAATGTGGAGAAAAATGACACAAGTGGAGTGTATGGTGTAGTGGCAAAGTGACGCCACTTAGGGAGCAAGGGAATGACGCCACAAGGAAGGAAGGGGGTCCAAGGTTCAAGTCTTGGCGCTTGCATTTTGATTTTCTTTTTAAATGAACTTGGACTTTAGCCATAGATTTATATTTAGTTGCGCATGATTTTAGACACAAGAGGAGCTTGTGACTTAGTGGCTAGCGGCGTGGATTATGTTACAAGGGAGCCTGAGTTCGAATCTCATGACAAGCAAGGGAGTATTTATTTTGCGGATTGGATGGCAAGAGTTTGAGTTGGATTTAAACTCTCCTGACGGAGGGATCCCACATCGGAAAGATACAATGAAGGAAGGTGAGAAGCTAGCTATATATAGAGCATTCTATGATAGGAGGAAGGATACCTTGGAGGGCGTTTGGGCACAGGAGTGGTCGGAGCGCGGATTAGTACGCACCAGATTCCTATCAGGTGTGTATTTCTCTCTACTCTAGTTGTAGAGCGGCAAATGCCGAAGTGCCGGTTACACGGCGATGGTAGCCACACGAGCGTGCGAGCGCACGTGTGGGAGCTTCGACGCGATAGTCGAGGCCACCATGAGTATTCTTGTGGGTTGAGGCTGCTTGGGCCCGTGGGCCCATATGAATAAATTGTATGATTGTGTAGTAGATATTGGACTGGTCTATGTGAATCTCATATCTGTGAATCGGCTAATTACCGAAATACCCCTGACTTGCAAAATTACCAAAATACCCCCGGTTTGCGAAATTACTAAAATACCAACGATTTGCAAAATTACCAAAATAACCCCGATTTGCAAAATTACCAAAATACCCCCAATTTACGAAATTACCAAAATACCCCTAGTTTGTGAAATTACCAAAATACCCCCGGCTTGCAAAATTACCAAAATACCCCCGGTTTGCGAAATTATAGAAATACCCCCAAGGGGTGAAATTACCGTTTTACCCCTAAATGAAAAAATGACCGTTGTACCCTCGTGGTAGTACTAGCGTTGTATGTGTTAATTGTATGATTGATTATGGTTGAGATGCACTGCATACATGGATTGGTTATGAGTAGAATTACCGAACTACCCCTGTAGTGTAGAATTACCGAAATACCCTTATAGGGTAAAATGACTGATTTGCCCTTGTAGATAAATGACCGACTTATGCAATGAGTTGACTAATTTGGTTGTGGTTGTATGACTAATATGCTTTTATTACATGTTTAAATGATTGTTACTGAGCATGCCCATTTTGCATACACGTGTAATGATTGAGCATGACATACACAACATATTGAATGGGGCTGGGACATTGATACGGAGGAAGATATGTGAGGATCGCATAGTCGCTTGACGACCGTGGATCCACCGAAGGCTTTATAGCCACCGCAGGCTTTTTAGCCACTGAGCAGCCATGCTGCACTAATAATGTTACCGAGGGTTGTGTGCCATTAATATGGGCTTCGTGCCGTAATTATGGGCTTTGTGCCAATACCGAAGGCTTTGTACCGATACTATGGCTTTGTGCCAATCGTATTTACCGTGGCTATGTGCCTAACTTATATATTGATGACTCTGTGTTGATCATATTTACCCAAGGCCGTGTGCCAATTATATTACCGTCGCTGATGGCTATGTGCCAAACATAATACAGTGACTGATGGCTTTGTGCCAATTATAATACCGCTACTGAAGGCTTTTTAGCCACCGAGCAGCCTTGCTGCACCGATAAGTCAGTGCCCAACCGGTGCTACATAAGGAGTGTAGGGATGGGTGGGTCGATTAAATCCCCACAGGAGTGCAGGGTTGGACAGGAGACGGAGTGCAGGGTTGGTATGGGCATTAATGCATTGCATATATGGTTTTTAATATTGAGATGGGCTTAGGCCCAGATAATTATGATATGTGACATTTGATATGGGTTAAGGCCCAACTGAGGCTTTTATGGGATAAGGCCCAATTCCCACCGTTACTGAAATGGGCTTCGGCCCGGATTGTTGTGATTCATGTTCTTACTGATGAGGGTTGTACACACTGAGTTTTCGTAAACTCACCCCCTCTCTTTAATTTTTTTAGGTAATCCCCAGTAGGCGGTTCGACGTGCAGGAGGACTCGGAGGTGGCCACACTACGAGCAGCTTAAATTTTAGTATTTTATTCTACTTTATTTAAATCGTTTTGTAATTGGATTGTAATAAGGTGTAACACCCCAAACCCGGCCCAAAACACCACAGCTGAATCTGGAATGTTACGGGAAAGTGGTGAAAACAAGTTCTAGTTTAATTAGTGAAATTAGACTTTAAATTTGGAAATAAACCCTTCGTTTAAGGAGTTGTCATTAAAAATAGTAGTTTGCCGAATAAAAATGCCCAAGTTGTATAAAATCCGATTCATTTTATGTTTCCGTGGTAAAAATGTTTCAATGTCACATTTTAAAAATTATTAAGTAATAAATCCAACTTAAAACCATAAATCCTGAAATATATAGAGTGGCCTTATTACATGAAGATAACCTAAGAAAATAAAATCTAGTAGTTTAAAATAGAGTTACGAAACCAACATCTGCATGGCCACCTCGAATCCCCTCCAGCCCGGTCCAACGTATCATGTGTTACCTGCATTGTTTTTGAAAAAAAATGGGGTGAGTCACCAGACTCAGTGTGTAGTTACACTACACAGTTTCCACTAATGGCCTTAGACCCACATCCACATCGAACTAGCCCCATGCTCAATCAGAAATGCAATATGGCAGCCCAATCCCAACCTAGTATCCATCCGCTACACACCACCCGTACATCCATCCAATACACACCTGGGGATTACTAAATCAACCCTCCATCCGCTATACACCTCTTTGGCAGTCTATGCCGACGGACACACTGCTCAAAGTCCACATAGTGGTCTAGCCACTGATCCACGTGATTAAATCACAAATATCCACGATGAGACTCAAGGTCTTCATCAATCCACAATGAGGCTCAAGGCCATCATTAATCGTGTGAGTCACCCACATATGAGTATACACTTCCCTTTTATCGGTATATCCGAACCCCATGCACATGCGGCATAATATGATGAAATGGCATTATAATAGAATATGAGCACATCCATATACATATATACAACATGCTTACATGCATCCACAATCATCTTTCCTCAATTTAGATATAGGTAGTTTACTAACACTGGTTTACAGGTTTACCCAATGTGGGTAACAACACCACCATGACCACTATTTTGGCTACCACACATAACACATATATTTAATTAAAACAACTAATGAAACAAAGGTGATAATTACACACGAAAACACGAAGCACTAGACTATCGATCTCCCTAACGTCCTCACTCGAAGAGATTACGACGATCCGCTTGTCCTTTTCGTGACGCTGCCCATTGACCGTGGCCAATCCCGAAACGCCAAACCGACCGCTTCTTGAACTTAGGGGTAGGGACTACGTGTCCAACCCCTCCCTTCGATTGACTGGTACTCGATTCCATCAAATAAGATCTTGGTCAGAAGACCTGGTTAAAATGTTGAATAAAACTATAACGGAACCAAAAGTATGCTTTGATTGAAAGAACATCCTTACCCAAGGTCGACAGAATCCCAAAGGCTATTCACTTGAGCTTAAAGGCTGTCGAAATCCCTACATAACCCATGTTAGATTCGGCCAAGAGATGACACTTGCGGCAACAAAATGAAAAAAAGAAAAGAAAAGAAGAATAGCAATGAAAAAGAGAGAAGTAATGGTGAATGGGAGATTCGGCCAAGGTTCTAATGAATAGAAGGGTTATTCGGCTTTTGAAAAATAAAGTAATCAGTGAAAAAGAGGAAGAGGGAGTTGAGGTTTAAGAGGTTTCGGCTATGGGGGGAAAGTGAAGGGTATATTTCGGCTTTTAGAGAGTGAGTAGAAAGAAAAAAAAGAACAACACCTACTTTCGGCTTTTGAAGATGAGAAGAGAGGATAAACCAAAATGACCCTAATGGTCTTCTAGATTTCAGCTATGAGTCAAAAGAGAAAAAAAGAGTTGAAGAGCTAGGTGATTTTCGGCATAAGAGAGGGTGAGAGCAAAACTAAAACAAAAGTGAGAAGCACAAACCAAATGCCGAAAAATAACTACTACACACTAGCACCAAATTTCGGCACCCTCCCCTTAAGCTTGAAACCGAAACTCCCCCCCTCTCAACCCCTCAAAAATTCGGCTAACACTCACCTAGCCAACACCCCCCACGATTCTCTCCTTAATTCCCTCTACATCACCCATTCAAATGAGTTTGAATCATTCCAACCCCACAAATAACTCTCCACCACATATTCAAAAGATTTGACCCATTCAAACCTCCACCTTTCAAGTGCCCTTGCCGAATCCACTACCTCCCCTCTTGACGCAAAAATACAACTCCAAAATGCTACCCATGTTGCTCGAACCTCCTCCCCTTGGAACTCCCTTTGACGCAACTCCCCGCACACCGAGATGACGCGTCTCCTTGCCACTCCACCACTTCACTTGTTGTGTCCTTAATCACCACTTTTAATCCCTTAAGGCCTGACTCTACTAACTCTCCCTAAAGGCTTCAAACCAGAAATTTTCACTAAGGCTCCTACCTAACCCCAAGGTTTCCCGAAGCCCCCAAACACACTCAAACAACCATGCAACACACAAGAACACATAGATACGAAATAAAAAGTACTACCCCTAAATCTCAGATGTTACAATTCTACCCCCTTAAAGAAATTTTGGCCTCGAAATTACCTGGTCAAAATAGATGAGGGTATTGTTGATGCATTGCCTCATCCAGCTCCCACGACGCTTCCCTCTGAACCATGGTTCCGCCACAACACCTTGACTAGAGGAACTAATTTCTTCCGTAGCACCTTCACATCCCGCTCCAAAATCTGAATTGGTTCCTCCTCGTAAGACAAGTCTTGCCTTAACTCAACTTCCTCTACTGGCACCATGTGAGACAGATCCAAACGGTAATGTCTTAGCATCGAGACGTGAAACACATCATGCATCTGCTTCAACTCTGAAGGCAACTCCAACTGATACGCTACTGGCCCTACCCGCTTCAAAATCTGATAAGGCCCTATAAACCTGGGGCTCAGCTTACCTTTACGTCTAAATCTCATCACCCTCTTCCACGGCGAAACTTTCAGGAAAACCCGATCACCTACTGCGAATTCTATCTCTTTCCACTTAAGATCCACATACGATTTCTGTCTGTCCGATGCCTCCTTCAACCGAGTTCGGATTACCTTAACCTTCTCTTCCGATTCTGCCACCAACTCTGGACCTAAGACATGACGTTCACCTAACTCTGTCCAACACATAGGAGTGCGACACTTCCGCCCATACAATGCTTCATACGGCGCCATCTGAATACTTGCTTGATAACTGTTGTTGTACCGAACTCTGCTAAAGGCAAGAATTCTTCCCAGCTACCTCTGAAATCGATGACGCAACCCCTCAACATATCCTCTAACACCTGAATTACCCTTTCAGACTGGCCATCCGTCTGCGGATGAAATGCCATGCTAAAGTCCAACCTGGTGCCCAAAGCCTGATGCAATGCCCTCCAAAACCGCAATGTAAATCTAGGGTCCCTATCTGATATTATTGATACTGGCACACCATGCAGTCTCACAATTTCCGCCACATACAGCTTAGCCAACTTCTGAAGAGAATAGTCGACACACACCGGTATGAAGTGTGCAGACTTTGTCAACCGATCTACGATCACCCATACTGAGTCTTTCTTAGTTGGCGTAAGAGGAAGCCCACTAACGAAGTCCATCGTGATCCTTTCCCACTTCCATTGCGGAATCTTCACCGGTTGCAGCAACCCGAAGGCACCTGGTGTTCAGGTTTGACCTGCTGACACGTCAAACAATTCCCCACAAATTCTCGTGACTTCTTGCTCCAATCCGAGCCACCAAAATTGTTCCCGCAGATCCTGGTACATCTTACTCCCCGGGATGCATAGCATAAGGGCTACTATGCGATTCGAAGAATCTCTCCGCCTTAACTCCACATCCTTCGGCATACAAACCCTCCCACGAAAACACAAAACTCCGTCGGCTGTTCACACTTTGTAATCCTCTATTCCCCATCCTGTACTTGTAGAAGTCGAGCACTCAGAACCTCATCCACCAACCTGTTTCTCCTTTACTACGACTTATCCATGACGGCTTCACTGCAGACTCCGCTAATAGACTCCCGTCGTCATATAGGCTAAGATGAGCGAACATCACTCTCAAGTCCGATACTACCTTCTGGCTTAGTGCATCTGCCACCACATTCGCCTTACCTGGATGATATTCAATCGAGCAGTCATAATCCTTCAACAGCTCCACCCATCTTCGCTATCTCAAGTTCAGCTCCTTCTGAGTCAATAGATACTTTAAACTCTTGTGGTCTGTATAGATAATAGACTTCTCTCCATACAGATAATGTCTCCACACCTTTAGAGCGAAAACCACTGCAGCCAACTCCAGATCATGAGTGGGATAGTTAACTTCATGTGGTCTTAACTGTCGAGACGCATAGGCAACAACCTTCCCCTCCTGCATCAATACACAACCTAACCCCGTATGAGAAGCATCACAGTATACCACAAAATCTTTCCCTGCTTCAGGTTGAATTAGAACCGGAGCCTCCGTCAAAACCCTTTTTAGCTTCTCGAAACTCTCTTGTTGCTTGTCTGTCCACACAAATGGTACCTCTTTCCTCAACAACTTAGTCAAGGGCACCGCGATTGAGGAGAAACCTTCGACAAACCTTCTGTAATAACCTGCCAATCCCAAGAAACTCTGAATTTTTGCCACAGACTTAGGTGGTTTCCAATCCAGCACTGCCTCGATCTTCCGAGGATCAACTCTTATCCCTTCTGCGGATACCACATGACCCAGAAAAGTAACTTCTCTTAACCAAAATTTGCACTTACTAAATTTGGCGTACAGTTTCTTCTCCCTTAGAATCTGTAGAACCACCCGGAGATGCGCATCATGTTCTTCTTCTGACTTGGAGTATACTAGGATGTCGTCTATGAATACTACGATGAACTGGTCCAAATATGGTTGGAAGACCCGATTCATCATGTCCATGAATGCAGCTGGTGCGTTCGTCAACCCAAACAGCATTACCAGGAATTCATAGTGCCCGTATTGAGTCCGAAAAGCCGTCTTATGAATATCTGCTTCTTTTACCTTAAGCTGGTGGTATCCCGACATCAAATCTATCTTCGAGAAGATCGCAGCCCCTTTGAGCTGGTCAAACAAGTCGTCTATCCTCGGCAGCGGATACTTGTTCTTGATCGTCAGCTTATTCAACTGACGGTAATCTATACACATTTGCATAGATCTGTCTTTCTTCTTTACAAACAACACCGGTGCTCCCCATAGAGACACACTGGGTCGAATAAAACTGCGATCCAGTAACTCCTGGATTTGGGCTTTCAGTTCTACTAGCTCCTTTGGTGCCATCCTATAAGGGGCGATAGACACCAGAGCCATACCTAGTATAAGCTCGATTCCAAACTCCACCTCGCGATCCGAAGGCAACCCTGGAAGCTCCTCTGGAAAAACATCTACAAACCCCTTTACTGTTCTAACCTCCTCCACGGTCGCTTTCTTTGCATCCAAAGAACTAACAAACGTCAAGAAAGCCATGCACCCTTTCTTCACCATCTTTTTCGCCTTAAGAGCGGACACCACATTAGACAGATAGTCTTTCCTCTCACCTATTACCAAAACTTCATCATCCCCGGAAGTTCTTAACGTCATGCGCTTAGCAAAGACAAAATTGATCGGTCGCCCGATACCTTACTAGCCAGCCCATGCCTAAGATCAAGTCAAATTCTCCGAACGGTAGTTCCATCAAGTCAGCCGGGAATACTGACCCCTGAACTTCTAGAGGCACATCTCTAAAAAGTTTATCTACCACTACCGATTGCCTTAAAGGACTAAGTACAATCATCATCTTAGAAGCAGTTTCAGGATTCACATTCAAGGTTCCAGACACCATACTAGCAATATAAGAGTGTGTTGACCCGACATCAATTAGTGCAGTAAAGGGTAACCCAGAAATGAGGAACGTACCCATTATAACATCTGGTGCATCCCCCTCTTCACGATGCCTTGCCGCGTAAACCAACCCAGGCTGCCTTGCCTTAGTACCTCCGATTCCTCTGCCCTGCGTTCCACGTCCTTGGCCAGAACCATTCCCTCATCGGTTCGGACCACGACCTCTCGGCATCTGCTGACCACCCCTACCTGGCTGCACGTACCCTTGACCTACCATCCGAGCCCTGGTCATGTCTTGCGGATAATTCTTAACCAAGTGATCCTTCGACCCACATCTGAAACACTCCTTACTTCTTCCCCAGCACTCCCCTGCATGTGACCGCCCACACTGAGCACACTGACGAAATTGCCCCTAGTACCCGACGTAGTATCACGAACAGGTCCATTAACCCTAGGCTTTTTCTGAAGTCCTCCTGACGATCCTGACGATCCATAGCTTCTCTTATTCCTGCCTCTGTCCCTGTCTCTATTCTGCCTCTCGGTACTCTTAACCTCCTCAGCTATCTTAGCCTTTTCCACCAAAATAGCAAAGTCCCTTTCCCGCTGAGGAGCTATCAACACCCGTAGCTCATCCCGTAGCCCATCCTCAAATCTCACACAGCGCTCGTAATCGATTGCAACAATCCCTCGGGCGTACCGGCTTAGTCGCAAAAATTCCTCCTCATACTCAGCTATCGATTTTCCCCCTTGCACTAAATTCAGAAAAGCCTTCCTTTGGGCATCTACATAACTGGCCCCAACATACTTCCCTTGGAATTTCATCCTAAAGAAATCCCAATCTACTTGATCTACTGGTGTACCCTCCCTGACGGTAAGCCACCACTGGTAGGCTTCATCCCGGAGTAGAGAAACTGTGCCCTTCAGCTTCTCCTCAGCTGTGCAATCCAAGTCATCCATGATTCTTTCGACCGCCTCTAGCCAGTACTCAGCCACGTTTGGAGCTACCCCAGAGAATCCCCTAAATATTTTGGCTCCATTTGCCCGGAGTCGCTCAGGAACTAATTTTCGAGCCCCATTACCCATGCCTGCTCCCGCAACTCTCTCCAGAACCCGCAGCATTGCCTGGGATACCGCATCATCACCACCCGTTTGGTCATGGAATTCTGCTTCCGCAGCTGGCGGCAGCGGCATCTCATTTCCTGACCCGTGGCCGGACCCTACCGGTTTCGACACAACAATATTACCTCGACCCCGTCCACATGTATTACGTCCACGTCCCCTAGTACTCATGTCTATTATCACGTTTTAATCTATTTTAAAGAAATTTTATGTATTAGCTTTCTTTCCACTTATTGATTAAAGGGGTAGTTTCATGACATAGAATTTTCAAGTTGTTCTTCCGTAAAGCGCGTACACCCCTAAAGGTTTTTGTCTCTAAAGAGAATATCCTAAATTCTAACATCCATAACAATGCATCATACAACCACTTCCATCCAATTCATTTAACATTCAGAAGACTTACCTGGTAGACCTGGGCCGGAAACTCGAGTGCCATGCCTTCACCCCATTTCATGAAAAATTTCTTTTAAACTAATTTTGAATACAAAATTTGAAACGTTGTGGGCCTCAAAACCCCAAAGGCTGAGTGTAAAAACCTGGCTCTGATACCAAATTGTAACACCCCAAACTCGGCCTAAAACACCACAGCCAAATCTGGAATGTTACGAGAAAGTGGTGAAAACGAGTTCTAGTTCAATTAGTGAAAGCAGACTTTAAATTTGGAAATAAACCCTTCGTTTAAGGAGTTGTCGTTAAAAATAGTAGTTTACCGAATAAAAATGTCCAAGTTGTATAAAATCCGATTCATTTTATGTTTTCATGGTAAAAATTGTAACACCCTAAAATTCGAGTATCAATTATTGCATGATTTGGTGTTTAGATTATGAAGGAAAATTTTCTTATTTTTTTTCGTGTTTATTATAGTCCTGAAGAAGAATTAGAATTATTCGGGGATGGAATAATTTTTAGTTTTTAAAATTTATTGAAGTGGAGCAAGTGGCATTGACACATAAGCTAATTAATGTGTCAAAGTGTAGCATAAGTTGAGCTATTGGCAAAGTGGTGTTGGCGCATGAGTTAGTGCATGAGGGAGAAGGTTCGAATCCCTTGTTTAGCATCTAGATGAATTTTATTTTTAATTTTTCTGCACATGTATAGCAAGTGTCGGCCAAGTGCATATATGGTAAGTGTTGACCTTGTTATTTTTAGTTAGTATATCAAAGGATTAAGGAAATTGTTAACTTATGGAAGGGAATCAAGAAATTAAGGAAAGATATGGAGACATAGGGCAAGTATCAAGGAAAGTGTTTTGGAAATAAAATCATGGCCATTTGACCATGCATAGGGACGACAATATGGTCTAGGGGAGCCGATTTTTGGTGTTAGTTTGGCTAGGATTTGAAGTCTCTTTTTGGTCATTCTTAGTTTTGTGCATAGTTTTGCAAATTCTCTCAACCTCTCTCCCTTGGCCGAATTTGATCCTTGGTAAGCTTTGATTTTTTTTTGACCATTTGGTCATTATTGCACATCATTTGGTATTCTTTTTGTGCCTTTTTCTCATTAGTGCCGAAATCACCTACATCAAAAGATCATTCCTTTCTTTTCTCTCCTTTTCTCCATTGCCGAATGTACCTTGATCTTAAACTCATCTCTTTCTTTCTCTTTTGTTTTCTTTGAAAATCGAATTATCATCATCCCTATTCTCTTATTTTGATTTCTTTTCAATCAATACTTTCTCCTTTAATCTCTTCATGGCCGAATGTTAGTGTACCTTAACCGAACCATTTTCTTTTTTTTCTTTGATTCTTCATAGCCGAATATCTCTCTATTCATAAGCAATATTCTCAATCGTTTCTTTTCAACCGTGGAAAATAGGTAAGGGTTCTTTTTCATCTACGATTAGTTTATAGTATTTGGCCGAATATGGATGGTGGTTTGAAGGCTTTCTTAGATCAAAATAAACGTTCATTCTATTAACGTTTATTTTGTTATACTTTAGTGCGATAACGAAAGATTGGAAATCAAGAGGTCGTGTGTGACATAGTACGCTTGGATCGATTTCCCTTGTGGAACAAGAATATTTGTGGTAAGGAAATCTCGTTCTCAAAGCCTTTAGTCATAATCGATATATATATATATATATATATATATATATGATTAGGACGTGCTAACAATCTTTGTCTTTGAAGACAATCAAGATAGGGAAGAAACGGGCCGTATATAGTGTTCGGAAGAAGGGTGGTACCATTAATCCCCTAAGTATAAACAAAGGATCAGATCGGCAATCGGGATTTCCAGGTTGTGGGACGTTCATCGAGAGGAGAATCAATTGTTTGAAGTAGTTTGTACTCCCGAACCATTATTTGTTCGTGGATTTGATTCGGTTAACGAACCATCAATCGGGGAGAAACCGCAAGTGGAAGTAGTTCAAAAATCCGAGGGTAAATTTTAGATCGTTATGTTTAGATCGTTTTATTATTAGATTATAATGATCATAAGTTATCGTGATATGTATAGGTGTTGACGAGCGGGAAAGTCTAGTTCTCACCATAACGGTGTGTAACTTCACACTTATCATTCGGGTTAGATACTAAGCGATGAAGTATTATGATAAATCATAAAAATGGCAAAATCGAAAATTATGTGATAATTAACACTTTTGTGTAAATGCATGAAAACGGTTAAAGTTGGAAAAACTGCTAGATTGTTAAATTGGGCCGAAAAACTGCTAGATTGTTAAATTGGGCCGAAAAACTGCTAGATTGTTAAATTGGTAGAAAAAGCGCTAGATTGTTAAATTGGGCGAAAAATCGCTAGATTGTTAAATTGGGCGAAAAAGCGCTAGATTGTTAAATTGGGTAAAAAGCGCTAGATCGATAAATTGGGTCAAAAGACTGCTAGATCGCTAAATGGGCCAAAAACCTTCTAGTTCGACATTTGGGCCTAAGTTCGCTAGATTGCTAAATGGGCTAAATACTATTTTGTTTAATGGACCCAAATGAGAAGTTTAATTAAAAACTCATTTGTATTATGGATTACTTGATAAATTATTTATGATTAAAGTTTGTTATTCATACATAATTGCATGGGATGGGATACATGATGAAGAGAAGTAAGGCCTGTGGCCATGAATCTAGTTCGGTGGCTCTGCCACAAATTTTGGCTTAATGCCTCTAGTTCGGTGACTATGTCACAATCTAGTTCGGTAGTGCACTACAATATTATTTAAAAGGCTAAATGCCTACGATTGGTGTGTTTGGCGGGGTGGGTTGACTTGATCCCCACAGGTGTCTTTGGTTGAGTACGGGGTGTGTAGCGGATGGAAATTAGGCTTGGTTGGGAAATTCATTTTTCAAGCATTTTATATATGTTATTTCATTTTATATTGTTAAAATTTGTAATTGGGCTCAAGCCCAAATTAATGCCTTGATGGTCTGGCCCAATAATGGTGGTAAGTGAGTTACACACTGAGTTCTTTGTAACTCACCCCATTTTATTATCCATCTCAAGTAATAGAAATTGATGTGGACTTGGGCCGGGGATGACATGGTGGAGGCCATACTACAAGCTTGGGTTTTATAAACTATGAACTTTATTTAAGTTACTTATTTTAATTACTATTTTGGGTATGTTGTAATAAGGCCTCTAATTATATTTTTATAGATTTTTATGTGTGGATGGATTTAATTTTATCTTAAGACTCTTAATATGGGCGTATGTTAAAATCTATAAAGTTTTCTAAAAAAAAAAAATATTGTGTTTTATAACAATTTTGGACACCTAAATTACTTTTCAATTTCTTTCAAATTCTTTTTAAACTACGTTAAGGTTTTGCATTACTGTTTTACTTAAATCATTAGAGAAATTTTGGATGTTCGTTCGGTGTGACAAACCAAATCTCGTCTTAACGCATAGACCTGGTTTGGGGCGTTACATTTAATGGTATCAGAGCACAGTTTCAAAACTTGGCTGTGGTGTGGGTTCAATAATGATGTCTGTTTGAAAAACAATTCAAAATTTCTAGATTTTATGATTTAAAGGTAGTATGGCACCATGAGCATCCCGCGCCAAGTCAAGTAAGTATCTGTATATCGATTGTTTATATTGTGATATGATCATAAGAAACACTCTAGAACTTCTAGTTTTAGGTGTTGAAAACCGTAGAGATTGAGACAATAGGATATGGTTGCGAAAATAACTCTATCTCTTTCATATCATAAAACATCGTTAATAAACAACTGAAATAGTATTTTGATTCATAAAACTCTTAATCAGATTAAATCAGTCATTATGAGCTCTAGAGGACGTGGTCGTGGACGCGGTAGACGTGGCCATGGTAGAGGACGAGGTGTTAGAGGCGCAACGAAGCACCGGATCATATGCCGAGAAATGGATGCACTGCGTCACTCGAAAGTGAGACGGGATCACATAATCATATGGAAGAAGATAATGCGGACGCGAGCAATGTTGCGAGTCCTTGAAAGGGTGGAGCTAGAACAGGGCCAACAACTCGTGGGTCGATATCGGAACGTTTGAAATCAAGTGGTCTTGAGGTTTTCGTGAGGTGTCTCAAGTGTAGCTCCAAATGTCACCGAATATTGGCTTGAGGCGGTGGAGCGAATTATGGACGATCTTGAGTGCTTTGTGGAACAAAAATTAAGGGAGCGGTGTCCTTGTTAAGGGACGAAGCATACCAATGGTGGCTTATTGTCGAGAAGGCAATCAAGTCGCATTAGTTAATTGGGAATTCTTTAAAGTTTCCTTCAAGGGAAATATGTAGGAACGAGTTATGTTGATGCCGGAAGGAAGGAATTTCGAATCTGGTCCAAGGAATAAGACGGTGGCGGCATATGAAGTCGAGTTTTTTGCGCTTGAGTCGCTATGCTCGAACAATAGTGGCAACAGATCATGAACGTTGTGTACGCTTTGAGGATGGCTTGAACGATGAATTGCGGGTTTTGATAGCCCCACAAAAAGTTAGAACTTTTGCCACGCTTGTGGAAAAGGCCAAGATAGCCGAAGAGGTTAAGAACTCGGAACGTCGAATCGGGAGCGAGCTAGAGGCAAGAGAGATATAAAGTATTTGATTCTTCAAAAGGTTTACGAAGAGGCCTCGAAATGAGGAACCACTCAAGGAAGAACACAGAATCGTGAATCGAGTCGCGAGATTGTCTTGATTGTGGGAAAAGGCATTCGGAGAGTCTTTGGAAGAAAACGGTGCTTGCTATAAATGCGGTCGATGGATCATCAATATAGGAATTGCCCTCGTCGAATGGATACAACTCGGGAAGCTCGAATCTTGATGCACCACCGGCAAGAGGAATTCAGCAACCACCGAGAGGTCGTGGACCGTGTCGTGGTGGTAATGGGGTGGACATGGTCAAGGTGCAAATGGTCGAGGAAATGGTCCTAGAGGCAACATGGATGCAAGGCGGCCAGGATTGGTATATGCGGTTAGACGCGAGAGGATGGCAATGCACCGATGTGATAAGCTGCACGCGTTCTTCATTTTTGATGTACTGTTATTGCTTTGATAGATATTGGTTCTACCCATTCGTATGTTGCTAGCACCATATCTGGAAACTTGAATTTAGACTCGAAATTTTCGATAATGAGATGAAGGTAATTAGTCCTTTAGGACAATCGGTATTAGTAAATAAACTGTTTAGAGATGTGCCCTTAGAAATTCAAGGAGAAATATTTTTGGCAAATTTGATGGAATTGCCTTTGGCGAGTTCGATATCATTTTGGGCATAGATTGGTTGGTTAAGCACCGGCGAAATTGGATTGTCTTTGAAAAGCGGATGTCAATAAGGACGGTGGAGGATAAAGAAATAATTATGATAGGCGAGCGAAGGAATTACTTGGCAAATGTGGTATCCGCACTTAAGGCGAGAAAAGTTGGTGCGAAAAGGGTATGGAGCATTTTTAGCATTTATTAGTGCTTTTGATGCCAAAGAGTTGTCAGTGGAAGATGTGAGGACAGTGAAGGAATTTCCAGATGTTTTTCCTGAAGAACTTCCCGGTGTACCTCCAGATCGGGAAGTGGAATTTGGTATTGAGCTTTTGCGGGCACGGCTCCGGTGTCCATTGCTCCTTATAGAATGGCACCGAGAAGGAGTTGGCGGAGCTTAAAGCTCAAATTCAAGAATTGCTAGATCGAGGCTTTATTCGACCGAGTGTGTCTCCGTGGGAGCACCAGGTTTTGTTTGTTAAGAAGAAAGATGGGTCGATGTGTATGTGTATTGACTACATGCAATTAAATAAATTGACGATCAAGAATAGGTACCCTCTGCCAAGAAGTGACGACCTGTTTGATCAATTGAAGGGAGCTTCAGTTTTCTCCAAAATTGATTTGAGATCGGGTTATCATCAGCTTAAGGTGAAAGAAGCGGATATTCACAAGACGGCTTTCCGAACTCGTTATGGACATTATGAGTTTTTGGTGATGCCGTTTGGGTTGACCAATGCACCAGCTGCATTTATGGATATGATGAACCGGGTCTTTCAACCATATTTAGACCGGTTTGTGGTGGTATTCATAGATGACATTCTGGTATATTCAAGGAATGAAGAGGAGCATGACTCGCATTTGCGAATTGTATTGCGATTACCGAGATAATCAATCGTATGCCAAATTCGAGAAATGTGAATTCGTTAAGGGAAGTGACTTTCTTGGGTCATGTGGTGTCGGTAGAAGGAATAAGGGTGGATCCTCGGAAGATTGAGGTCTGTATTGGATTGGAAACCACCAAAGTCGATGAGTGAGATTCAAGTTTCTTGGGATTGGCTGGTTACTATATACGCTTTGTTGAGGGTTTTCGTTGATTGTTGCACCCTAACTAAGATTTTGCGAAAGGAGTACCGTTTATATGGACTAAAAACAGCAAGAAAGTTTCGATGAATTGAAGAAGATTTTGACGAAAAGCGCGGTATTGATTCAACCCGAGGTCGGAAAGGAGTTTACGATTTATTGTGATGCGTCGCATACGGGATTAGGTTGCGTATTGATGCAAAATGGGAAAGTGGTAGCTTATGCTTCTCGTCAGTTGAGACCGCACGAAGTAAACTACCCTACTCATGACTTGGAGTTAGCTGCAGTAGTGTTTGCTCTAAAGATTTGGAGGCATTACCTCTACGGTGAAAAGTCTATCATCTATACGGATCACAAGAGTCTTAAGTATCTTCTTACTCAGAAGGAATTAAACTTGAGACAACGAAGATGGGTGGAGCTGTTAAAGGACTATGATTTCTCAATCGAGTATCATCTGGAAAAGCTAATGTGGTAGCAGACGCGTTAAGTCGTAAGGTGGTATCTTGATTTGAGAGCAATGTTTGCCCATTTAAGTTTGTACGAGGATGGTAGTTTGATAGCGGAACTTCAGGTGAAGCCTCTGTGGTTGGAGCAAATTAAGAAAAAGCAAATATTAGATGAAAAGTTGGGACCTTTACTTCAACAAGTTGAAAATGGAGGAATAGAGGATTTTGGTATAAACACGGAAGGTGTGTTGTGCTTTCGTGGAAAAGTCTCAGATGCCTAAGGACTCGAGATCCGAGACAAATGATTCTTCGAGAGGCGCATAGTAGCCCTTATGCTATGCACCCGGAGGAAATAAGATGTATTGGGATCTTCGTGAACAATATTGGTGGCCAAGGTTGAAGCGTGAGATTTACGAATTTGTGGGAAAATGTTTAACTTGTCGCCAAGTGAAGGCGGAACATCAATTGCCGTCGGGATTATTACAACCGGTAAAGATTCCTCTTTGGAAATGGGAGCGGATAACAATGGATTTTGTTAGTGGGTTACCTTTAGCACCTACTAAGAAAAACTCGTTTGGGTAATTGTTGATCGTTTGACGAAGGCGCTAATTTTCTACCGGTTAAATGCGGATTACTCGTTCTGAAGTTGGCTAAGTCGCATGCGTATCCGAAATCGTGAGGTTGCATGGGGTACCGCGTCTATTATATCGAGATAGGGATCCTAGGTTTACGTCACGATTTTGGAAAGCATTGCATGAAGCTTTGGGAACAAAGCTAAACTTGAGACGGCTTTTCATCCTCGATCGATGGTCAATCGAAAGAGTAATTCGGTCTCGGAAGGCATGTTAAGGGGTTGTATAATCGACTTCAAAGGTAGTTGGGAGGATTTTCTACCATTGGCGAATTTGCTTACAACAATAGCTATCGTCTAGCATTCGAGATGGCACCCTACGAGGCATTATATGGTCGTAGGTGTCGTTCTCCTAGTTGTTGGACTGAATTGGGCGAACGGCGGATGTTAGGTCGAGTGATCTCTCAAAGCGAAGAAGAAAAAGTAAAAGCTATTCGAGCACACGGTTAAAGGAAGCTTCAGATAGACAAAAGTCGTATGCAGATCTGAAGCATAGAAGTATCGAGAATGCTGTGGGGGATCAAGTGTTCTTGAAGGTCTCACCTTGGAAGAAGATTTTTAGGTTTGGGAAGAAGGGCAAATTGAGTCCTAGATACATTGGACCATATCGTGTGGTGAAGCGTGTTGGTCCAGTGGCCTATCAGATCGAATTACCTCCGGAGTTGAGTCAGATTCATAATGTTTTTCATGTTTCCATGTTGAGGCGCTATAGATCGGATCCTTCGCACATAGTACCGGTAGAAGAAGTGGAGTTGAAGTCAGACTTGTCTTTTGAGGAGGAACCAGTGGAAATTTTAGACCGAGATGTTAAGGTGCTAAGAAAGAAAACCGTGCCGTTGGTCAAGATTTTATGGCGTAACCACGGAGTGGAGGAAGCTACGTGGGAGCCTGAGGATGCAATTCGACAACAATACCCTCACCTTTTTCAACCAGGTAAATTTCGAGGACGAAATTTTTTTTTTAGGAGGGTAGAGTTGTAACACCCTAAAATTCGAGTATCGATTATTGCATGATTTGGTGTTTAGATTATGAAGGAAAATTTTCTTATTTTTTTCGTGTTTATTATAGTCCTGAAGAAGAATTAGAATTATTCGGGGATGGAATAATTTTTAGTTTTTAAAATTTATTGAAGTGGAGCAAGTGGCATTGACACATAAGCTAATTAATGTGGCAAAGTGTAGCATAAGTTGAGCTATTGGCAAAGTGGTGTTGGCGCATGAGTTAGTGCATGAGGGAGAAGGTTCGAATCCCTTGTTTAACATCTAGATGAATTTTATTTTTAATTTTTCTGCACATGTATAGCAAGTGTCGGCCAAGTGCATATATGGTAAGTGTTGACCTTGTTATTTTTAGTTAGTATATCAAAGGATTAAGGAAATTGTTAACTTATGGAAGGGAATCAAGAAATTAAGGAAAGATATGGAGACATAGGGCAAGTATCAAGAAAAGTGTTTTGGAAATAAAATTATGGCCATTTGACCATGCATAGGGACGGCAATATGGTCTAGGGGGGAGCCGAATTTTTGGTGTTAGTTTGGCTAGGATTTGAAGTCTCTTTTTGGTCATTCTTAGTTTTGTGCATAGTTTTGCAAATTCTCTCAACCTCTCTCCCTTGGCCGAATTTGATCCTTGGTAAGCTTTGATTTTTTTTGACCATTTGGTCATTATTGCACATCATTTGGTATTCTTTTTGTGCCTTTTTCTCATTAGTGCCGAAATCACCTACATCAAAAGATCATTCCTTTCTTTTCTCTCCTTTTCTCCATTGCCGAATGTACCTTGATCTTAAATTCATCTCTTTCTTTCTCTTTTGTTTTCTTTGAAAACCGAATTATCATCATCCCTATTCTCTTATTTTGATTTCTTTTCAATCAATACTTTCTCCTTTAATCTCTTCATGGCCGAATGTTAGTGTACCTTAACCGAACCATTTTCTTTTTTTTCTTTGATTCTTCATAGTCGAATATCTCTCTATTCATAAGCAATATTCTCAATCGTTTCTTTTCAACCGTGGAAAATAGGTAAGGGTTCTTTTTCGTCTTCTATTAGTTTATAGTATTTGGCCGAATATGGATGGTGGTTTGAAGGCTTTCTTAGATCAAAATAAACGTTCATTCTATTAACGTTTATTTTGTTATACTTTAGTGCGATAACGGAAGATTGGAAATCAAGAGGTCGTGTGTGACATAGTACGCTTGGATCGATTTCCCTTGTGGAACAAGAATATTTGTGGTAAGGAAATCTCGTTCTCAAAGCCTTTAGTCATAATCGATATATATATATATGATTAGGACGTGCTAACAATCTTTGTCTTTGAAGACAATCAAGATAGGGAAGAAACGGGCCGTATATAGTGTTCGGAAGAAGGGTGGTACTATTAATCCCCTAAGTATAAACAAAGGATCAGTATCGGCAATCGGGATTTCCCACCGGGTTGTGGGCGTTCATCCGAGGAGAATCAGTTGTTTGAAGTAGTTCGTACTCCCGAACCATTATTTGTTTAAGGATTTGATTCGATTAACGAACCATCAATCGGGAGAAACCGCAAGTGGAAGTAGTTCAAAAATCCGAGGGTAAATTTTAGATCGTTATGTTTAGATCGGTTTTATTATTAGATTATAATGATCATAAGTTATCGTGATATGTATAGGTGTTGACGAGCGGGAAAGTCTAGTTCTCACCATAACCAGTGTGTAACTTCACACTTATCTTTCGGGTTAGATACTAAGCAGTAAGTATTATGATAAATCGTAAAAATGGCAAAATCGAAAATTGTGTGATAATTAACACTTTTGTGTAAATGCATGAAAAGCGGTTAAAGTTGGAAAAGCGCTAGATTGTTAAATTGGGCAAAAAGCGCTAGATTGTTAAATTGGGCGAAAAAGCGCTAGATCGATAAATTGGGTCAAAAAGGCGCTAGATCGCTAAATGGGCCAAAAACCTTCTAGTTCGACATTTGGGCCTAAGTTCGCTAGATTGCTAAATGGGCTAAATACTATTTTGTTTAATGGACCCAAATGAGAAGTTTAATTAAAAACTCATTTGTATTATGGATTACTTGATAAATTATTTATGATTAAAGTTTGTTATTCATACATAATTGCATGGGATGGGATACATGATGAAGAGAAGTAAGGCCTGTGGCCATGAATCTAGTTCGGTGGCTCTGCCACAAATTTTGGCTTAATGCCTCTAGTTCGGTGACTATGTCACAATCTAGTTGATGAGTGCACTACAATATTATTTAAAAGGCTAAATGCCTACGATTGGTGTGTTTGGCGGGGTGGGTTGACTTGATCCCCACAGGTGTGCTGGTTGGTATGGGGGTGTGTAGCGGATGGAAATTAGGCTTGGTTGGGAAATTCATTTTTTAAGCATTTTATATATGTTATTTCATTTTATATTGTTAAAAATTGTAATTGGGCTCAAGCCCAAATTAATGCCTTGATGGTCTGGCCCAATAATGGTGGTAAGTGAGTTACACACTGAGTTCTTTGTAACTCACCCCGTTTTATTATCCATCTCAGGTAATGGAAATTGATGTGGACTTGGGCCGGGGATGACATGGTGGAGGCCATACTACGAGCTTGGGTTTTATAAACTATGAACTTTATTTAAGTTACTTATTTTAATTACTATTTTGGGTATGTTGTAATAAGGCCTCTAATTATATTTTTATAGATTTTTATGTGTGGATGGATTTAATTTTATCTTAAGACTCTTAATATGGGCGTATGTTAAAATCTATAAAGTTTTCTAAAAAAAAAAATTGTGTTTTATAACAATTTTGGACACCTAAATTACTTTTCAATTTCTTTCAAATTCTTTTTAAACTACGTTAAGGTTTTGCATTACTGTTTTACTTAAATCATTAGAGAAATTTTGGATGTTCGTTCGGTGTGACAAATCAAATCTCGTCTTAACGCATAGACCTAGTTTGGGGCGTTACAAAAATGTTTCAATGTCACATTTTAAAAATTATTAAATAATAAATCCAACTTAAAACCATAAATCCCGAAATATATAGAGTGGCCTTATTACATGAAGATAACCCAAGAAAATAAAATCTAGTAGTTTAAAATAGAGTTACGAAACCAACATCTGCATGGCCACCTCGAATCCCCTCCAGCCCGGTCCAACGTATCATGTGTTACCTGCATTGTTTTTGAAAAAAAATGGGGTGAGTCACCAGACTCAGTGTGTAATTACACTACACAATTTCCACTAATGGCTTTAGGCCCACATCCACATCGAACTAGCACAATGCTTAATCAGAAATGCAATATGGCAGCCCAATCCCAACCTAGTATCCATCCGCTACACACCACCCGTACATCCATCCAATACACACCTGGGGATTACTAAATCAACCCTCCATCCGCTACACACCTCTTAGGCAGTCTATGCCGACGGACACACTGCTCAAAGTCCACATAGTGGTCTAGCCACTGATCCACGTGATTAAATCACAAATATCCATGATGAGACTCAAGGCCTTCATCAATCCACAATGAGGATCAAGGCCATCATTAATCGTGACAGAGTCACCCACATATGAGTATACACTTCCCCTTTTATCAGTATATCCTGAACCCCATGCACATGCAGCATAATATGATGAAATGGCATTATAATAGAATATGAGCACATCCATATACATATATACAACATGCTTACATGCATCCACAATCATCTTTCCTCAATTTCGTTATAGGTAGTTTACTAACCTGGTTTACCGGTTTACCCAATGTGGGTAACAACACCACCACAGCCACTATTTCGGCTACCACACATAACACATATATTTAATTAAAACAACTAATGAAACAGTGTGATAATTACACACCTGAAAACCTGAAGCACAAGACTATCGATCTCCCTAACGTCCTCACTCGAAGAGATTACGACGATCTGCTTGTCCTTTTCAGACGCTGGCCCACAGCCCGGTGGCCAATCCCAAACCGCTGAAACTGACCGTTTCTTGAACTTAGGGGTAGGGACTACGTGTCCAACCCCTCCCTTCGATTGACTGGTACTCGATTCCATCAAATAAGATCTTGGTCAGAAGACCCGGTTAAAACGTTAAATAAAACTATAACGGAACCAAAAGTATGCTTTGATTGAAAGAACATCCTTACCCAAGGTCGACAGAATCCCAAAGGCTATTCACTTGAGCTTAAAGGCTGTCGAAATCCCTACATAACCCATGTTAGATTCGGCCTAGAGATGACACTTGCGGCAACAAAATGAAAAAAAAGAAAAAGAAAAGAAGAATAGCAATGAAAAAGAGAGAAGTAATGGTGAATGGGAGATTCGGCCAAGGTTCTAATGAATAGAAGGGTTATTCGGCTTTTGGAAAATGAAGTAATCGGTGAAAAAGAGGAAGAGGGAGTTGAGGTTTAAGAGGTTTCGGCTATGGGGGGAAAGTGAAGGGTATATTTCGGCTTTTAGAGAGTGAGTAGAAAAAAAAAGAACAACACCTACTTTCGGCTTTTGAAGATGAGAAGAGAGGATAAACCAATATGACCCTAATGGTCTTCTAGATTTCAGCTATGAGTCAAAAGAGAAAAAAGAGTTGAAGAGCTAGGTGGTTTTCGGCACAAGAGAGGGTGAGAGCAAAACTAAAACAAAAGTGAGAAGCACAAACCAAATGCCGAAAAACAACTACTACACACTAGCACCAAATTTTGGCACCCTCCCCTTAAGCTTGAAATCGAATACTCCCCCCCTCTCAACCCCTCAAAAATTTGGCTAACACTCACCTAGCCAACACCCCCCACGATTCTCTCCTTAATTCCCTCTACATCACCCATTCAAATGAGTTTGAATCATTCCAACCCCACAAATAACTCTCCACCACATATTCAAAAGATTTGACCCATTCAAACCTCCAACTTTCAAGTGCCCTTGCCGAATCCACTACCTCCCCCTCTTGACGCAAAATACAACTCCAAAATGCTGCCCATGTTGCTCGAACCTCCTCCCCCTTGGAGCTCCCTTTGACGCAACTCCCCTGCACACCAGATGACGTCTCCTTGCCACTCCACCACTTCACTTGTTGTGTCATTAATCACCACTTTTAATCCCTTAAGGCCTGACTCTACTAGCTCTCCCCTAAAGGCTTCAAACCAGAAATTTTCACTAAGGCTCCTACCTAACCCCAAGGTTTCCCGAAGCCCCCAAACACACTCAAACAACCATGCAACACACAAGAACACATAGATACGAAATAAAAAGTACTACCCCTAAATCCCGGATGTTACATAAGGCCTCTCTTAAATTCTTGTTTTTAATTTGGGATTTTTAGTTTATTATATTTTAAAACTGCTAAACATTGAATCGCGATTTTCCAAAACAATATCTGTTTTCAAAACACCACGCTTTCGCAACAAAATTGTAAATATCACGTTTTCATAAGTCGATTGTTTTAAATTAAGCTTCCGCAACGAACTAGGTTTTGAGGGTAATAACTCATTAATAAATCTCGAATAATATTAGTAATAAACCGTTGTAGCTGGGATTTTATTCACAATAAAGGTTCTCTACAAAAAACTTGGTTTTCGAAAAGCACCTCAATGTGGCACGCCAGATTCGGGCCTAACTACTAGGCCGGGTTTGGGGTGTTACAAGAACACGAAGCAATGATTACGAAAACATAGAAATTAACAAAAACCGAAACCAAATCATACCTTAATTTGCTTGTGCAAGTGCTGAATATTTAACAAGCTTTCTCTTTTCTTTTCTTTCTAATTTTGGTGGAACCAATGTAACACCCCAAACCCGGTCAAGACACCACGACCGAATCTGGTATGTTACGAGGAAAACGTATTTGAGAAGTTGGGTTTTCGTTTAAAAACTGGATGAAAATTTTGTGAAAAGTTTTGAACGTGTAGAAATCTTGGGCATGATTGTTGAAAACTTCATGCGTCATTTTTAAAACTCAGAGATTTCGGAAACTTAATCAATTAAGAAGTTAAACAAGTTTATTTCATTTAGAAATTCAAGTTGCTTCTTGATGTTACTCAAACATTTAGACTTAGTAGGAAATCGAGTTTAGGTTTGAAAATCATTTGAGTTTCCTTGATACCAAATCATAGTGTGATACCCGATGGTATAGTTTAAAACACATTGCGTTATAGTTTTGAAACCGTTGTCCTTCCAAGTTTTTAGCAAATTTTAACTCAATTAATTTGTTTGCGTTATAGTTTTGAAACCGTTGTCCTTCCAAGTTTTTAGCAAATTTTAACTCAATTAATATTAGAAAGCTACTTTAAGCATAAACATAGTAAAACCTAATTTAAAGGCCATTTACAACCCAAAACAAAACCAAATAGTAATAAATAAGCTAAAGTACCGAATTTTATAAAGTCTGAGCAAATCTTTATTAAAGCATGGCATGAGCACCTCGAGTCCATCCGGCTCCATGTCCGCGTCTAAGTGTCACTGAAATGTCAAAGGAGAGGGTGAGTCGCAAGACTCGAGTGCATAAATCCCACTCCCGATAATACAACATGCTAACACACATCATATCATAGCAACATAATCAATGCACCCGATCCTAACCATCCATATCACCTTTCTACCCGTGTGGTACCAAACCACCGGTGGTGCCAAACCACCGTGACCCAAAGTCACGATATCCATAAGTGTGGTGCCAAACCTTTGGTGACCCAAAGTCACGAATAATCCAATGATGGGGCCAACCCATCGTGTGATACCAAATCACTAGCGACAATCCCGTATCTCATAAGTGGGGCCAACCCACACGGTGGTGTTAACCACGAGGGACGAGTCGCAATGAGGTGCCAAACCTCCGGTGTCCCAAAGACACAAGTGTGATACCAAATCACCGGTGACCGTTGATCCACAAATCCGCTGATGGGGCCAACCCATCGTGTGATACCAAATCACTAGCGACAATCCCGTATCTCATAAGTGGGGCCAACCCACGGTGGTGTTAACCACACATGGGACGAGTCGCAATGAGGTGCCAAACCTCTCGGTGTCCCAAAGACACAGTGTGATACCAAATCACTTTGGTGACCGTGATCACAAATCCGATGATGGGGCCAACCCATCGTGTGATACCAAATCACTTTGGCGTCAATCTCAGTATAATCAATCGTGGGGCCAACCCACCGTGGTACTAAGCCACTGGGGACGAGGCGAGGTGCCAAACCTCTGGTGACCCAAAGTCACAATAATCAATCTGTGGTACCAAACCACTGGAGGTGCCAAACCTCTGGTGTCCCAAAGACACAGTGTCCCAAAGACACGGATATCATCATCCCCCCTCCTCTCACTTAACCCATCATCATGCCATACTCATGTAAATTATGCATATTATACAAGTCATGCATATCATGCCAACATGCTTAGCATTACATTTCGTAGCATACATAGCATAGATCATAATATTAAATATATCATCAATAAAACTCGTAATGCTACAGACTTACCCGGATCCGTACATATACCCCATTTGGGTACCAAATAATCCATCATACTGTTTTGGTTTTAACAAGGCAATCAGAGTTATTAACAGTATTACCAAGTATGGAGTGTGTTAGTTACACACCTGGTATATAGCAAGCCTAAATCCCAAAGAACCCGATCTAACCCACGATCCTCTTGCTCCTAACAACAATCGGCCAAAACATAGGTTAGCCTTCTACACCATTCGGCTAAGACCAAATAAACCAAAGGGTTTAACTTTGATCCTTACCTTGCTATTGGTTTGGTTTCCTACCAAACCTCGAACCAACGAGTGGTTCTCCTCCCAACAATCGGCTACACCTTAAAAAGAGAACGGTTAATTCTTTGAACCCTTAAGCTTAATCGAAACCAAAAGATTGAACTAATAATAATAGTACCCAACACTTACCACTACTTACCAATCGGTTTACAAAGAAGGAAGACTCCTCTTGATTACTTCCAATATCCAAAGACCCTATACGAGATGATTAAACAGGTGATTAACTCCTTTCAACCACAACCAACATAGGCTTTAAACAAACCGAAATCAACATAGTACTAGAGAAGAGAGAAATGGCCATTCGGCCAAACACACACTTACCAAACACCAACTATATTCGGCCAACAACACACTAGGTGAGGGGATAGGTTCGGTCACCACCTTGAACCCGAGGGAGAAGAAGATTCGGCACTCCTATGTTCGGCTTAGGGTGAGAAGAGAAAAGAAAATATATGAATAGGGAGTATAGCTTCGGCAAGAAAGTATTGAGAAAAGAAAATGAAGATTAGGGGAACAAAATAAGATGGTTTCGGCTTAATGGAATGGTAAGAAACAAATGAAAGATTCGGCTAAGAAGGAGATATGGATTCGGCACAAGAGTTGTAAAAGAATGGGAATATGAAAAAGAAGGATTACTAGTTTCGGCTTCAACAAATGAATAAAAGAAGGGAGATGGTTGAGAACTTTCGGCCACACCAACTCAAAAGGGCAACACAGATTCGGCAAATGAGAACTTGACTTTCGGTTTGCAAAAGAAAAGATGGAGAAACTCACTTGAATTTTCGGTTTCAAGAAGTGAAGAAAATGAGAGGAAAACCTCAAAAAATTCGGCTGAAATTGACAAAAGAGAAAGAACTTAGCTTACTAACCCTTGACCGAAAACACCAAAATGCCAAAATGAAATTCGGCACACCTCTCCTACCCACTACCAAAACCGCCACCACTCCACACACACCCCAATATTCGGCCACTACCTCCAATCACTCACAACCACCCAATTCAAACTAGTTGAACTAGTCTTCCTCCTAAATTCACTCTCCACCTTTCTTTTGAATAATTTGACTTGGTCCATGGTAGAGTTTGAACTACCAACAACTCCTCCTCCTTGAGCCGCCAAAATGGAAGCCAAAATGGGGAATTTCGCAGCTTGAACTCGGGACCTCCGCCTCCCGCAATTGACGCCAACACCAGGCTCCAAGTGGCGCATGCTTTGCCACTCCACCAGCTCCTTTTTGTACTCTAAAACACCAAATAAAATATAAAAACCCAGACTCCTCAGCTCCTCTCACTTAAGGCTTAAAAACTAAAATTTTCCTACCTTTCGGGCATAGTCCTAGCCTACAATTAAGCCCCTAAGACACCAAACAAAGCAACATAGCAAGCTCCTAACATGCAAATTATGCCATAACAAAAATAGCCCCTAACCCGGGATATTACGCTTCTACCCCCTTAAAATAATTTCAACCTCGAAATTACCCGATCGTAAAAGTTGAGGGTATTTCTTTGTCTCATCATATCCTCGGGTTCCCACGTAGCTTCTTCTACGCCATGATTCCGCCAAAGTACCTTAACCAAAGGCACAGACTTCTTACGCGCAGAACCTTCACTTCCGATCTAGAATGCGCATGGGTTCTTCCTCCGTGGTCAAATCTGAATTTACCTTGATCTCTTCCATCGCTACCACATGCGATGGATCCGAACGATAACGCCAAGCATCGAAACATGGAAAACGTCGTGGATCGACTTAGCTCTGCTGGCAACTCAAGCCGATACGCCATCGGTCCCACTCGCCTCAATACCTTATACGCCCAATAAACCTCGGACTTAGCTTGCCTTTCTTTCCTAACCTCAAAACCTTCTTCCATGGCGAGACCTTCGGAAAAACTTGATCCCCACAAAAACTCTATGTCTCTCCGCTTAAGATCGGCATAAGACTTCTCGCCGGTCCGAAGCTTCCTTCAACCGAGCTCGAATCAACTTAACCTTGTCTTGGTCTCAAAGAACCAACTCGGGTCCTAACAAGCTGGCGTTCACCTAACTCCGCCCAACACGTAGGTGATCGACACTTCCTACCATACAACGCCTCATATGGTGCCATCTTGATGCTCGCTTGGTAATCGTTGTTGTAGGCAAACTCACTAATGGTAGAAACTCCTCCCAACTACCTACCAAATCCGAACACAACCCTCAAAGATATCCTCCAAGATCTGAATAACCTTTTCCGATTGTTCGTCGATTGCGGGTGAAAAGCCGTCTTTGAAATCCAACCGCGCACTGCGAGCCCGATGCAACGCTTTCCGAACCTTGACGTAAATCGGGATCCCTATCCGAGATGATCGATCATCGCACACCGTGCAACCTCACTATCTTTGAAACATACAGCTTTGCCAACCTCTCAAGTGAGTAGTCAACCCTCAGGAATGAAATGAGCTGATTTAGTCGATCGATCCACAATTACCCAAATCGAATCCTTCTTGCTTGGCGTAAGCGGTAACCCACCGACGAAATCCATGGTTATCCTTTCCCACTTCCATCGAGGAATCTTCACAGTCAAGCAACCCGACGCAAGAATCGATGTTCAGCCTTTTGACTCTTGACATGTCGACACTTCCCAACAAACTCGCTACTTCTTTCTTCGCACTGTGCCACCAAAAGCGCTCTCGAGATCCCTATACATCTTACTACCTCCGGGATGCATAGCATAAGGGCCGCTATGTGCGCCCGAAGAATCCTCTGCCTCACTCAACATCCTTGGGCATACAAGCTTTACCTTGAAAACACAAAGACCCCATCACTAGACAAGTTGTAACCTTCCAAACCACCACTCTATACCGCAACCTCCGCGCACTCGTAACCTCATCCTCTATCTGTTTCTCTCGATCCGCTCAACCCAAGTAGGCTTAACTCGCAACTCGCGAGAATACTTCCGTGCTGCCATACAAACTCAAGTGGGCAAACATCGCTCTTAAGTCCGAAACAACCTTACGGCTCAACGCGTCGCCACCATGTTAGCCTTGCCGGATGATACTCAATCGAATATCGTAGTCTTTAAGCAACTCAACCCATCTGCGACGCCTCAAATTCAAATCCTTCTAAGTCAAGAGGTACTTGGACTCTTATGATCGGTGTAGACTATTGATCTCTCTCCGCACAAGTAGTGCCTCCAAATCTTCAACGCAAAGAGACTACAACCGCTAACTCCGGATCGTGCGTCGGATAGTTGACCTCATGTGGCCTCAGTGCCGAGATGCGTAAGCCACAACCTTACCTTCTCTGCATCAAGACACAACCCAACCCCGTATGTCATGCATCGCGATGAGACCGTGAATTCCTTACCACTTTAGGTTGAATCAAAACCGAGCTTCACAAAATCTTTTAAGCTTATCGAAACTCTCTCATTGTTTCTCACCCAAACAAATGGAACCTCTTTCCTTAACAACTTGGTCATTGGTGCTGCAATCAACGAGAAACCCTCTACAAACCTTCGGTAGTATCCCGCCAAACCCGAAAACTCCGAATCTCTCCACCGACTTAGGCGGCGGTTTCCAATCCAAAATCGCCTCAATTTTCTCGAGGATCCACTCCAATCCCCTCGGTGACACTACATGTCCCAAGAAAGTCACTTTCTAAGCCGTAACTCGCACTTCATCGAACTTAGCATAAAGTCGCTTCTCCTCGAGAATCTGCGATTACCACACGCAAATGCGCATCATGCTCTTCTTACGTTCTTTAATACACCGGGATGTCGTCAATAAAACTACCACGAATCGGTCCAGATCATCTTTGAAACACCCTATTCATCATATCCATGAATGCCGCTGGTGCGTTAGTCAACCCAACGGCATTACCGTAAATTCGTGAGTGCCCATACCGAGTCCAAACGCTATCTTGTGAATATCCGCTTCTTTCACCTTTAGCTGGTGATACCTGGACCTCGAGTCAATCTTAGAAAATACCATCGCACCTTTCGGTGATCAAACAAGTCATCTATCCGTGGCAGCGGATACTTGTTTTTGATCGTCCACTTATTCGGTGGCGGTAATCTATGCACATCCGTATTGTACCATCTTTCTTCTTAACAAATAGTACCCGCGCACTTACGGTGAAACACTTGGCCCGATAAAACCTCGGTCCAACAACTCTTGGATCTCGAGCCTTAAGCTCCACCAATTCTTTTGGCGCCATCCTATACGGAGCAATAGACACAGCGCAGCTCCGGCAAACAGATCTATCCCGAACTCTACCTCACGATCCGGCAAAACCGGAAGTTCTTCGGAAACACATCAAAGCAAATTCCTTAATTGTTCGGACTTTTCTCACAAGCAGACTTTAGCCTCCAAGGCATACACATGAACCACATACGCTTCACAGCCCTTTCTCACCATCTTCTCTGCCTTTAGAGCAGATACCACATTATATAAGTAATCTCTCCTGTTACCTATCATAGCCACTTCATCACCCTCAGTCGTCTTTAGAACCATGCGCTTAGCCGCGCAATCCAACTTCGCCTGGTACTTAACCAACCGGTCCATCCTAAGAATCAAATCGAACTCCCCAAATGGCGGTTCCATCGGATCAAGCGACAAACACTACCCCTTGGAGTTCTAGGGGTACATCTCTAAACGACTTATCTACTACTACAGAGTGACCTAAAGGGCTAATTACACTCATCCGCCTAGAAGATATCTCAGAGTCTAGATCCATGGTCTCTACTATACCATCGGCCATGTAAGAATGCGTCGAACCCACATCAATCAAAGTAGTAAAAGGAGAACCAAAGATCAAGAACGCACGGTTATGACGTCCGCAAGCGTCGCCCTCCTCTCGGCGCCTTGTCGCATACACTAACCCAGCCGTCGGCGTCGAACTACCGCACACCTCGCCCGGTGCTCCACGGCCCCGACTGATCCATACATTACTACCTGCCATTACCACGGCCCCTACGGTGGCGGTACATTATTCTGAATCGAGTACGGCCCCGACTCTCTCGATCGAATCTCGCCAACCTACACGGACGGTCCCTCACGCGATGATCCAGAGAACCACACTCAAAACAACCTTTTCCACCGGTCCAAAGAAATCTCCCAATGATATTTCCCACAATGGTTACACCGCGGCGGTCCCCGACTAGCAAAGAACAACCCTACTGCATCGATTCGCCCACTCTATCTAGCCCTTTTCTCGAGGGTTACCCGACGACCCGTAAGACCCAAAGCTCCTCTTATGCCTGCTCCTGTCCATGCCCCGCCTTACGGACTCCTTAACACCCTCGGCTACCTTAGCCTTTTCAACCAAGACAAACAAACTCATGCTCCTGCCGAGGAGCAATCGTGATCTCAACTCGTCTCTCAAACCATCCTCGAAACGAACACACCTCTCGTGTTCAAGTGAGCCACAATACCCCTAGCATACCGGCTCGACTTCAAGAACTCACCTCGACTCGGAAACAGACTTACTCCCCTGGACTAGCCTCAAAATGCTTTTCATTTGCAAGGCGTCGATGTAGCTAGCTCCAATGTACTTTTTCGGTAGGCAACCCTAAAATAATCCCACGTAAGATCCTCTCTCGCGCCACCTTGTCCCCAAACCGTGAGCCACCACCGGTATGACTCATCCCGAAGAAGCGATACTATGCCCTTGACTTCTCTTCTTCAGAGTCAAGTCCGGATCATCCATGATCCGCTCTGTCGCCTCCAGCCAATACTCGGCGAGTCTTGGGAGCAACACCGAAACACCTCGAAAGAATTCAGCCGTTTGCCGGAGTCGCCAGAGCATGCATTTCCTAACTCCCGCACCACCACCTACACCGGCTACCCTTTCCAACACTCGCGGCATCGCTGCGACATCGCTGCATCCCCCCGATCGATCTTGAAACTCACCACCTCCAGTTGGTGGTGGTACCGTATCTCATTTTTCGAATTTCGACTGACCCTACTGGTTCGAGATATCGTCATCCTACCACGGCCACGCCCACGAGTATTACAACCACGCCCACCTCGAGTGCTCATGACTAGAATTCGACTTATCCGATTTAGGAGTTTTATGCATCGCAATTATTCCACTATTTTAAAGCAAAGTCTTATGAATATTTAAGAAGCTTTGTTTTCGCGAGTTCACAGAATCCTATCAGTTTCAGTTTCTAAAGTAATCCACTATTGCAATCATCCAATCACATCAATAAATCACAAGCAATAGTAAGGGGTACTTACCTGGATGATCAGTGTAGGAGACTCGGTGTCATGCCTTTCAAACCATTTATTTCAAACAAAACACTTAAAACAGACTTTTGAAAACATTTTGGGCCTCAGGCCCACAGCCGAGCCTTTGAACTTGGCTCTGATACCACAATTGTAACACCCCAAACCCGGTCAAGACACCACGACCGAATCTGGTATGTTACGAGGAAAACGTATTTGAGAAGTTGGGTTTTCGTTTAAAAACTGGATGAAAATTTTGTGAAAAGTTTTGAACGTGTAGAAATCTTGGGCATGATTGTTGAAAACTTCATGCGTCATTTTTAAAACTCAGAGATTTCGAAAACTTAATCAATTAAGAAGTTAAACAAGTTTATTTCATTTAGAAATTCAAGTTGCTTCTTGATGTTACTCAAACATTTAGACTTAGTAGGAAATCGAGTTTAGGTTTGAAAATCATTTGAGTTTCCTTGATACCAAATCATAGTGTGATACCCGATGGTATAGTTTAAAAACACATTGCGTTATAGTTTTGAAACCGTTGTCCTTCCAAGTTTTTAGCAAATTTTAACTCAATTAATTTGTTAAAGCATATTAGAAAGCTACTTTAAGCATAAACATAGTAAAACCTAATTTAAAGGCCATTTACAACCCAAAACAAAACCAAATAGTAATAAATAAGCTAAAGTACCGAATTTTATAAAGTCCGAGCAAATCTTTATTAAAGCATGGCATGAGCACCACGAGTCCATCCGGCTCCATGTCCGCGTCTAAGTGTCACCCTGAAATGTCAAAGGAGAGGGTGAGTCGCAAGACTCGGTGCATAAATCCCACTCCCGATAATACAACATGCTAACACACATCATATCATAGCAACATAATCAATGCACCCCGATCCTAACCATCCATATCACCTTTCTACCCCGTGTGGTACCAAACCACCGGTGGTGCCAAACCACCGGTGACCCAAAGTCACGATATCCATAAGTGTGTGGTGCCAAACCTTTGGTGACCCAAAGTCACGAATAATCCAATGATGGGGCCAACCCATCGTGTGATACCAAATCACTTGCGACAATCCCGTATCTCATAAGTGGGGCCAACCCACGGTGGTGTTAACCACGAGGGACGAGTCGCAATGAGGTGCCAAACCTCTGGTGTCCCAAAGACACGCGATGTGATACCAAATCACGGTGACCGCGATCACAAATCCGATGATGGGGCCAACCCATCGTGTGATACCAAATCACTAGCGACAATCCCCGTATCTCATAAGTGGGGCCAACCCCTGCGGTGGTGTTAACCACGAGGGACGAGTCGCAATGAGGTGCCAAACCTCCGGTGTCCCAAAGACACAGGTGTGATACCAAATCACTGGTGACCGTAGTCACAAATCCGATGATGGGGCCAACCCATCGTGTGATACCAAATCACTGGCATCAATCCCGTATAATCAACTGTGGGGCCAACCCACCGTGGTACTAAGCCACTGGGACGAGACGCCGAGGTGCCAAACCTCCGTGACCCAAAGTCACAATAATCAATCTGTGGTACCAAACCACTGGAGGTGCCAAACCTCTGGTGTCCCAAAGACACAGTGTCCCAAAGACACGGATATCATCATCCCCCCTCCTCTCACTTAACCCATCATCATGCCATACTCATGTAAATTATGCATATTATACAAGTCATGCATATCATGCCAACATGCTTAGCATTACATTTCGTAGCATACATAGCATAGATCATAATATTAAATATATCATCAATAAAACTCGTAATGCTACTGGACTTACCCGGATCCGTACATATACCCCATTTGGGTACCAAATAATCCATCATCTTGTTTTGGTTTTAACAAGGCAATCAGAGTTATTAATGATATTACCAAGTATGGAGTGTGTTAGTTACACACACGGTATATAGCAAGCCTAAATCCCAAAGAACCCGATCTAACCCACGATCCTCTTGCTCCTAACAACAATCGGCCAAAACATAGGTTAGCCTTCTACACCATTCGGCTAAGACCAAATAAACCAAAGGGTTTAACTTTGATCCTTACCTTGCTATTGGTTTGGTTTCCTACCAAACCTCGAACCAAAAAGTGGTTCTCCTCCCAACAATCGGCTACACCTTAAAAAGAGAACGGTTAATTCTTTGAACCCTTAAGCTTAATCGAAACCAAAAGATTGAACTAATAATAATAGTACCCAACACTTACCACTACTTACCAATCGGTTTACAAAGAAGGAAGACTCCTCTTGATTACTTCCAATATCCAAAGACCCTATCTGAGATGATTAAACAGTGATTAACTCCTTTCAACTACAACCAACATAGGCTTTAAACAAACCGAAATCAACATAGTACTAGAGAAGAGAGAAATGGCCATTTGGCCAAACACACACTTACCCAACACCAACTATATTCGGCCAACAACACACTAGGTGAGGGGATAGGTTCGGTCACCACCTTGAACCCGAGGGAGAAGAAGATTCGGCACTCCTATGTTCGGCTTAGGGTGAGAAGAGAAAAGAAAATATATGAATAGGGAGTATAGCTTCGGCAAGAAAGTATTGAGAAAAGAAAATGAAGATTAGGGGAACAAAATAAGATGGTTTCGGCTTAATGGAATGGTAAGAAACAAATGAAAGATTCGGCTAAGAAGGAGATATGGATTCGGCACAAGAGTTGTAAAAGAATGGGAATATGAAAAGAAGGATTACTAGTTTGGCTTCAACAAATGAATAAAAGAAGGAGATGGTTGAGAACTTTCGGCCACACCAACTCAAAAGGGCAACACAGATTCGGCAAATGATAACTTGACTTTCGGTTTGCAAAAGAAAAGATGGAGAAACTCACTTGAATTTTCGGTTTCAAGAAGTGAAGAAAATGAGAGGAAAACCTTGGAAAATTAATTTGAAATTGACAAAAGAGAAAGAACTTAGCTTACTAACCCTTGACTGAAAACACCAAAATGCCAAAATGAAATTCGGCACACCTCTCCTACCCACTACCAAAACCGGCCACTCACTCCACACACCCCCCAATATTCGGCCACTACCTCCAATCACTCACAACCACCCAATTCAAACTAGTTGAACTAGTCTTCCTCCTAAATTCACTCTCCACCTTTCTTTTGAATAATTTGACTTGGTCCATGGTAGAGTTTGAACTACCAACAACTCCTCCTCCTTGAGCCGCCAAAATGGAAGCCAAAATGGGGAATTTCACAGCTTGAACTCAGGACCTCTGCCTCCTGCAATTAACGCCAACACCAGCTCCAAGTGGCGCATGCTTTGCCACTCCACCAGCTCCTCTTTTGTACTCTAAAACACCAAATAAAATATAAAAACCCCAGCTCCCTCAGCTCCTCTCACTTAAGGCTTAAAAACTAAAATTTTCCTACACCGCTCGTGCATAGTCCTAGCCTACAATTAAGCCCCTAAGACACCAAAACAGCAACATAGCAAGCTCCTAACATGCAAATTATGCCATAACAAAAATAGCCCCTTACCCGGGATATTACAACCAAGATGAACATTCCACTATCTATTTTCTTTTGTTTTTATTATAACCTTATAATATAATATATAAATTTTAACTTATAATTTTAACATATAAAAACATATAAATGCCGTCCACTATACTCAATTATGGCCAAATTGCATCATAAGTCATCATTATTATAAAGACAACAACAATTAAGCACTTAACAATCAGCACACAGCATTTACACTTTATACAATTAAGTCCTTTCTCACAATTTGACACACAGTCGATAAAATTATCACACAAAATTTTCACACAGACTATATCACACATAATCAACACCAAAAGAAATATTAAAATATATTTACGACCTCGAATTTGTGGTCTCGAAACCACTGTTCCGACTAGGGTTTAAATCAGGCTGTTACAACTCTCCCCCTTAGGGATTTTCGTCCCCGAAAATCTTACCAGTGAATAATTGTGGATGTTGCTCTCTCATAACGTTCTCAGGCTCCCACGTAGCCTCTTCAATTCCGTGTTTGTGCCATAATACTTTTACTAAAGAAAATTTCTTATTTCTCAACTCTTTGGTCTCCCGTGCCAAAATTCATATCGGTTCTTCATTATACGACAAGTCTGACTGAATCTCAATTTCAGTAGGAGTAATCACATGAGACGGGTCTGATCTGTACCGTCGAAGCATTGACACATGAAACACGTTATGAATCTTTTCTAACTCAGATGGCAATCTCAATCTATAAGCAACCGGTCTAACTCGTTCAATAATCTCATACGGTCCGATAAACCTTGGACTTAGCTTGCCCTTTCGGCCAAATCGAAGTATTTTCTTCCACGGAGACACTTTCAGAAACACTTTATCACCAATTTCAAAATCAATATCTTTTCTTTTCAAATCTGCATAAGACTTCTGACGATCTGAGGCTACTTTCAAATTGTCACGAATTACTTTCACTTTCTGTTCAGTCTCTTTTATCAGATCAACCCCGTGAATCTTATTCTCACTCAGCTCAGTCCAATACAATGGAGTTTGACACTTTCGACCATAAAGAGCCTCATATGGTGCCATTTTAATGCTAGATTGAAAAATGTTGTTATACGTAAACTCAATTAAAGATAAATGCTTTTCCCACGTACTTTCAAATTCAAGTATGCAACATCTCAGCATGTCTTCAAGAATCTGAATAATTCGTTTCAATTAACCATCTGTTTGCGGATGAAAAGAAGTACTAAAATGCAATTTTGTGCCTAAAGCATCCTACAATTTCTTCCAAAATTGCGAGGTAAATCTCGGATCTCTGTCAGACACTATAGATAATGGTACTCCGTACAATCTCACAATCTCATCGATATACAGTTCAACTAACTTATCTAAAGAATAATCGGTTCTCACCGGAATGAAATGAGCTGATTTCGTCAATCTGTCCATTATCACCCAGATTGCATCTTTCTTACTCGGAGATAAGGGAAAACCAGACATGAAGTCCATCGTGATTCTCTCCTATTTCCACTCAGAAATCATAATCGGTTGTAACAAACCAGACGGAACTTGATGTTCAGCTTTGACTTTCTGACAAACTAAACATTTCGACACAAAGTCAGAAATGTCTCTTTTCATGCCAAGCCACCAATAGAACTGTTTCAAATCATTATACATCTTTGTACTCCCCGGATGCACAGTTAAATAACTATTGTGAGCTTCATTCAAAATCATCGAAATCAACTTTGAATTTCTCGGAACACAAATCCGATCTCTAAATCTCAAACAATCATCATTACCTACTCGAAATTCTGATTTAGCATTTGATTCACACTGCACTGTTTAGCCATTATTTCAAAGCATCCCTTTTCTGGGCATCACAAATCATTTGTCACGAACATCGGTTTAACTTTCAACTCACTATAATCGCACTATCATCACACAGATCTATTTGAGTACTCATAGCTCGCAAAGCATATAATGATTTCTGACTCAAGGCATCAGCTACAACATTAGCTTTACCCGGGTGATAATCTATCACAAGTTCATAGTCTTTCAACAATTCTAACCATCTTCTCTGTCGCAAATTCAAATATTTCTGAGTCATCAAATACTTTAAGCTCTTATGATCAGTATAGATGTGACATTTTTCCCCAAACAGATAGTGACGCCAAATCTTCAATGCGAACACAATTACAGCCAATTCAAGGTCATGCATCGGATAATTCTTTTCGTGCAGTTTTAACTGTCTCGAGGCGTAAGCAATGACTTTCCCCTCTTGCATCAGCACACAGTCCAAACCATTCAATGATGCATCACTGTAAACTATGAACTCTTTGCCTGATTCAGGTTGAATCAAAATTGGTGCTTCTGTCAACAACACTTTCAACTGCTCAAAACACTGTTGACACTTTTCTGACCACTCAAATCTAACATCTTTCTGTAACAACTTCGTCAACGGAGTCGTAATCATAGAGAAACCTTTCACAAACCGCCTATAATATCCCGCTAGTCCCAGAAAACTACGGACTTCAGACACATTTCTCAGAGGCTTCCACTCCAAAATAGCAGAGATTTTACTAGGATCAACTCGTATCCTGACAGCTGACACAATATGCCCCAGAAAACCAACTTCACGCAACCAAAATTCACATTTACTAAACTTAGCATACAACTATTTCTCACGTAGAGTTTGTAGCACAATTCTCAAATGCTCGGCATGCTGCGTCTCATCACACGAATAGATCAAAATATCATCAATGAACACCACTACAAAGCGATCCAAATACGGTCTAAATATTCGATTCATTAGATCCATAAACACTGCAGGAGCATTTGTTAGTCCGAAAGGCATCACTAAGAATTCATAATGTCCATACCTTATTCTGAAAGCGGTCTTCGGGACATTAGATTCTTTAACTCTTAACTGATAGTAACCAGATCTCAATTCTATCTTTGAAAACACTGTAGCTCCCTTCAACTGATCAAACAAATCATCAATACGAGATAACGGATATTTATTCCTTATCGTCACTTTGTTCAATTATCGATAATCAATATACATTCTCATAGTTCCATCTTTATTTTTCACAAATAACACAGGAGCTCCCCAAGGTGAGAAACTCAGTCGTGCAAATCCTCTATCAGTTAATTCTTGCAACTGTGACTTTAACTCTTTCAATTCTGTTGGTGCCATTCTATACGGAGCTATAGAAATGGGAGTGGTCCCTGGCATTAATTCAATACCAAATTTGACTTCTCGAATTGGAGGTAATCCTGGTAACTCTTTAGGAAACACATCTGGAAACTCACATACCACATGCACATATTCAACTTTCTTTTCTGACACTTTTGTATCAATCACGTACGCCAAATAAGCTTCACGACCCTTTTTCACATAGTTCATAGCTTTCATCACAGATACAACAGCTGGTAAACCTTTCATATCATTGGATTCTATTCGAACTAGCTCACCATTCTGACTTTTCAACTCAATGCTCTTTCTTTTACAATTCACGATGGCATTATGTAGAGTAAGCCAATCCATACCCAGAATTATGTCTAACTCGTCGAATGGTAGTAACATCAAATTAACCGGAAAACAAGCATCCTGAAACATCAATGGACAATTCTTGCACACCTTATCCACCAAAACACACTTGCCTAAGGGGTTCGACACTCTAACCACAAATTCAGTAGACTCAACAGGTAGATTCTTATTCAATACTAAGTTCATACATACATAGGAATGAGTTGATCCTGGATCTATCAGTGCAATGACATCAGTATCAAATAAAGTGAAAGTACTGGTGATGACGTTTGGACATGATGCTTCCTCTCGCGCACGTATAGCATAGGCTCGGGCAGGTGCTCTCGCTTTTGACCTCACAGCTGTGTTAGTAGTCCCCATTTTGCTTCCACTCGCATTTCTGGTGTTTCTGGGTGGTCTACCTCTAGCCGTCACATTACTCGGTCTTTCATTCTGAACATTTTCCTCTTCGACCATCTTTGGGCAATCTCGAATAAAATGATCTCTGGATCCACATTTATAACAAACTCTATTGTTATACTTGCCCCAGCATTCTCCCGCATGTCGCCTTCCACACTGTCTACACTCAGGTTTATTACTTTTGGCACTATCCATACTTGATTCCATTAAAGCTTGAATTCTCGGACCAACACTTAGTCTTGCACGATCTCTACTCGGATGCCCAAACGAAGCATTTGATCGGTTGCTTGCATCTCTAAATATCTTCGTTGAAGGTTGAGAGAACTTATTCATTGATCTCTTCCTTTCATCACGAGCCTCAGAATTGGCTTTCTTCTTTTCTTTATTGAGCTCCTCAGCTTTGCATGCTCTTTCGACTAACACAACAAATTTATTTATATCAAGTATCCCAACTAACAATTTAATGTCTTCATTCAATCCCTCTATGAAATGTTTGCACATAGTAGCTTCAGACAAAACACATTCCCTCGCGTATTGACTCAGTCTTACGAATTCCCGTTCGTACTCAGTAACAGACAAACGACCCTGTTTCAATTCTAGAAACTCTTTACGTTTCTGATCAATGAAGCGTTGACTGATATACTTCTTTCTAAACTCAACTTGAAAGAAGTCCCAGGTGATTCTTTCTCTCGGAACCACAGATATCAATGTTTTCCACCAGTTATAAGTCGTGTCTCTCAATAAGGAAACTGCACACTTAATGCACTCATCAGGGTTCAATGACATCTCGTCGAATACTCTGATTATATTCTCAAGCCAAAACTCAGCTCACTCAGCATCGTCATCAGATGTAGCCCTAAACTCCTCGGCCCCATATTTTCGAATCTTGTCTACAGGTGGTTTATTCAATCTGATCGAATCTACAACTTGTGGCACAATAGGTACTTGTGGGGGTGGAGGTTGTGGAGCAGCCAGATTCATTCGAACGAATTCCATAAACCACTCACTCATCATTCAGAAGAAGGCTTGCTTAGCCTCTCCTCCCTCACCACTTTCATTCGGCCTAGATGTGGTCAGCGCTGTCCCTTGAGCGAGAGCAAGCACATTGCTTTCTACATCATCAGCAACTGCTCGATCGGGATCCATTACTATATGAAAACACATTTTCAACTGTCAGAATTCATCACACTATCGCAATTTCATATATGGCATGTATAGCTAGACTCACACTCGCTACGTTAGTTCAAGAATTAGCTAAATCGTAGCTCTGATACCAATAAAATGTAGCACCCCTAACCCAAAACTGTCGTTGGAATAGGGTTAAGAGGCATTACCGGACAATAGAACCATTTCGCAACTCATTTTTGACACAAAGTCAATCATCATCATAATACATCAAACATAAACAATTAGTCCCTTTTTAAGGCGTATAAGACCTTAAACACATGCTAGGGAGGGATCAGGACTAAACCAAAACACATACAGAAACTACTCGAAATTTAAAACTTTTCTAGGTTTCAGGGGATACACGCTCGTGTGGGCAAACCATGTGCCTCCCACGGCAGCTGGACACCCCGTGTGTCCTTCCCGTGGTCGAATCTGACCTCACATCCATGGCCACCAAGCACATCCGTGTGCCTTTACCATGTCGAATCTGACTTCCCATCCACGGCCACCAAGCACGCCCATGTGCCTTGGCCGTGATCGAATCTGACTTTACACCCACAGCCACTCAGCACGTCCGTGTGCTAAGGCCGTGTACTCTTAGGCCATATTCTGACTTTCTCACACGGCGACTAGGCACGCCTGTTATAACATCCCAAATTAGGGGGTTCTGCATTTTAGGTTTTCTGTGTGTTTGGCTTGTTTTGCTTGCTATTTGGATGTGTTTGGGGGCCTAGGGAAAGCTCGGGTTCAAGCCAAATCCTTGGTTAAATTTTTATTTCAGGGCACTTTAGGGGGGAGAGCTTGTAGAGGTAGGCCTTATGAATATTTGTGTGTGGTTGATGACACAAAGAGGAGTGTGGAAGAGTGGCAATTGACGCCTTAGGGAACAAGGGGGATGACGCCACAAGGGTAGCAGAGAGGGTGAAGGTTCGAATCTCGCAGGCCACATTAAGGAGCTTTATTTTTTTGGCGTCAGGATGGAGAGGTGGTAGCCTTCAGCTGGGACTCTTCTAGGAGGAGTTTGAACAAGTCAACAAGTTCAAATGGGTGGTGGAGAGGTGCTTGAGGAGTTTGAATGGGTCAACCAGTTTGAATTGGTGGATGGAGAGTGAAGGGTGGAGAAATTCGTGGGATGTGGAGAGAGGGTTGGTAGTTGACCGAATGTTGGAGAGTTGGGGAGGAATTTCGGCTATGTGTGGGGTTGGCTAGCAAAAATCAGCATTTGGGGAAAAGGAAGCATAACCGAAGCTTTGGTGTGCTTTGTACCGAAATTCTATAGGAGCCTTAGTGACCTCTTTTGCATTTTCGACACTTTCTATCCACAATACCAAAGCGGTTCTCTCTTCTCTCCCTATTTCCTCTTCATAGTTTTCTTCTATTAGGTTCTTTTGCTCAACAATCGAAGGACATTTCCCTTTCTTTTTTCACCATAGGCCGAACTTCAGTGAGTGATTACTCCTTGTTCATGCGTTATCTCTGTTTGTCAAGAGCCGAAACTCTCCTTGATCTCTCTCTTTATCTACTCTCATTTAAGCTACTCTCATACCATTTCTTTCTTTCTCAAAGTTCACCATAGTCAAATTCCAAGGTCTTTTTCTTCTTCTAGTTCTAGTGATTGTTATTGTTCTTAATCTTTCGGTCTACCATTGGAACCTCATCTTATTTTAGCCTTCATAGTCAAATTTAGAACTCTTGTTATTGTTGTTGCAATCGCTGAATCTAGCCTTTCCAATCGGCATTTTCTTGTTATTTTGATAAGGGTTCTTCTTCCTCTATCTCTTTTCATTCTTTTCTCTTCTCTCGTTGTCTTGTTAAACTGAAGATTTTGACTCATTTCTTTTGGGCATTGGCCGATTGTAGAGGGGATTATTCTCATCTTCTCTTCTTCGTTTAGCCTACATTCGGGAGGTTTCTGGGACTCATCCGGTTTCGTAAGTCAAATCTTCTGGTGTTCGGTTTTCCTTTGACCAAGGTAAGAAGCTTCTCTTGAATTTGGTACCTATTCCCTCTTTCTCTTTCGTTGCCTTAACCCAGTTTCCTGATCAAGACTCTTATTATGGATATGAGTGCTAGCCGATCCAAGGAGGGTGCGTCGAAGGAGCCTGAGGGGAACAGACCCGCGGTCTCTACTCCTAAGTTTAAGAGACGTACGGTGTCGGTGGTTCGAGATTTTCTGCCAGGCTGTGGTAGGAAGTCGACATCTGCCTCGGTTGGATGAATAGCTGTTATCCCTGCTAGTGAGAGCGTCGACATAGAGAGTCTAGTTTTACGCGTAACCAGGTGTGTAATATTCACACTACCTTCTGTTTGATTATTAATTATTTTGTGAATTTCTTAAAAGTCGAATCGTTGGGAATGGTTATTGAGTTACCCTTGGGAGGGGTAAAGATCAAGGATACCAGGTTAGTTGATTATGGTATGTAAATATTTTATCATGATTATATGTATGCTTTGGGTCATGTGATTGACATAGACGTATGTTGCACTCACTATATTATGACTGCATAACGTATGGGGATTTGGGTTATAATATTGGAAGGGGAAGTGTGTTTCAGCGACTGTCAGAGTGGTTTGGTACCACAGTGGGTTGGCCCCACATGTATTTTTCTCAGTGACTATGTCGCAGTGGTTTGGTACCACAGTGGTTTGGCACCACATACATGTATTTTATCAGTGACTGTCAGAGTGGTTTGGTACCACAGTGGGTTGGCCCCACATATATTTATCAGTGACCGTCAAAGTGGTTTGGTACCACAGTGGGTTGGCCCCACATATATTTATCAGTGACTCTGTCACAAGTGGTTTGGAACCACAAGTGGTTTGGTACCACAGTGGCTTGGTGCCACAGGCGTTCGGATGGTTCAGGTGATGTAGAGGATGGAAAACTAGGTTGGGCTGGGTTGCATTGCATGCACTCTTTGATATGCCATGTTGATAGGGCTTAGGCCCAAATTGCGTTCATAAGGGGAATTACACACTCAGTCTTGGTGACTCACCCCTCTGCTTAACCTTGCAGGTAACTCTTAATCGCGGATTTGGAGCTGAGGCAGACTTCGCGGTGGCCATACAGTATTTCTTACGTAAAATTGTTTTCTTAATTTTAAACTTGTGTTAGTTTGGGATTTTGTTATGTAATAAGGCCTCCGTATCTTAAATTGGGTTTCGATTTAATACTGCTATTACTATATTACGAAATGTTTTAAAAATAACAAAAAAAAATGGAGATTTTCTAAGTAAAAGTATAAACAATCATTTTCTCCAAGTGTTAACCAAAGATGACAACTGTTAAATATTACAATCGAAAATATTTCTTAAAGCCACAAACACTGTTTTTGAAAATGTCACCTTTCGGAATACCATTGGTTTCGTCTTTCGTATTACAAAGCCTATTTTTAATTGTTATTATTATTAATGAAAATTTTTGTAAGGCAACTTTAAAACTAACTTGAGTTTCACAATGCTAACACAACGCGAAAAATGTTTTCCTTTAAAATTTTCCAGTTCTTTTAAACAACCTTTCCATGTAACATACCAAATCTGGTCGTAACGTTTAGGCCGGATTTGGGGTGTTACACCTGTGTCTTGGCCGTGTGCTATTAGGCTAGCTACTGACTTAGCCCCACGGTCACTAGGCACTCCCGTGAAACACCCCAAACCCGGCCCACGAGCCTGAACCGAATCTGGTATGTTCCTTAAGTAAACCGGTTTCAAATTCTTTTGTTCCTTAGGAAAAACTTGTGCGATTTTAAAAAAATATTGTTTTGGGTTGGGCTTGTGTTGAAAACCAATTCATCTTATATTGAAATCCATTAAATAAGGTGAAAAAAATGATTTAGGGTTTATTTTAAAGGAAATAAATTTTATACCTTACTTTAATTGAAAATAATTCGTAACATAGTAATTAAAAATAAAAGTAAAGAAATGTAACTTATGGCCTTATTACATCAAGTAAAATCCCAAAATAAAATTCTAAAATACTTAAATAAATTTAAATATCCATATTGAATGAAACTTCAAGCTGAGCATGGCCATCCCTAAGCTTCCGCCGAACCCGGTCCATTATTGATCGTCACCTGAAAAATAGTCCCACAACGGGGTGAGTCAACAGACTCAATGTGTACACAACACTAAAATTCAATAGATCAGGCATACATTTTTCATATCCAATACTTATTCATATAATGAGATAAAAATGATGATGCAACCTAAACCCAAACCTAGGTGCCATCCGCTACACATCCCCGCACCAACCCGCACACCGTGGGGACTACTAAGTCAACCCTCCATCCGCTACACACCATCGGCTGCGTCATTTGCAGCAATGCGTGCTCATCGCCCATATAAAATTTGTGGCATAGCCACCAGATAATTGTGTCATGAGACACCACATTCAGATAATGTAACCGAAGTTACCACATTCAGATAATGTGACCGAAGTCACCACATTCAGATAGTGAGACCGTAGTCATCACATTCACTTCCCCTTTTCATATATCCCGAATGACCCATATTATTCATATCATGCATATCATACTTAAATTCACATTCTTATAAATTTTCACATGTTATAAATAACATATTTCGTAACCCTAATAGGAGTAGGAAACGTACCTGAGTACTTTGTACCATATTATGGTACCTTAGCCACATTCTTATAAACATGCATATATTACATATTACCATAAATCTTATTAAAAGTTAGTGTGGGGTACACACTGATTCGCTTAACTGAAGTCCTTGAAATCCCGAAGAACCGATCTCACGATTTAGATCCTTAACTCCTATATTCGGCCAATCATTTAATCACATTAATAAACCTTTTTGGCTTTAAAACCAAATCCTAGTAGGATTTGTATACTGAAAACCTACCTTGTTGCCGATTGACTTAAGAATCAAGTCCCAAAACTTTGTTGTATTCCTTCTTGCATTCGGCCAACATTAAAACACATCATAGGTTAGTTTCGGCTTTTGGGAATAAATCCAAATACTTAAAATAGGCTTTGGCCGAATGTCTTAAATACATACCTTTGTGATCTCAAATCCCGAAAAGTATCCTTGCTTTCCTAGGGATGTCGAAATTCCTATAATCACATGTTAGGTTTAATCTAACATTAAAACTTAAAACAAGACCTTTGGATCTTATAGTTTCTTACCTTAGATCCCGAAATATTCCTCCCTGTAATCGAAAGTTGTAGAAACCCGAGAGATCCCCTTAATACTTTAGTCGACTACTTCCTTGCTTAGATTCACAGGGAGATTCGACTATGGCTTCTAATGGAGAGGAAAATATTCGGCTAGGTTCCAACAACTACTTAATTTTGACTTGACAAGAGAAAAGAAAGAAAAGAAGAGAGGAGAGCACTAAGAATTCGGCAGAGAAAGGAGGAAGCACAAATTGATGAGTAGCCCTCATTCCTTCCTTTTATAGTCGAAATTATCATCTAAGGAGTCCCTTACTTGGCCACCACTCCTCTATCTGATAACTTTATCCTTTAATTATCATAAATAAAAGAGTTTAAATCCAACATTTATCTCTTCAAAATAATCCAATTTAAAAATCCTTTATTTATCACCCTTTTTAATCGAATATTTATGAAAATAAAACACCTCCTTTCTAGAAGCATGTGCCGTCCACCTCAGTCTTCTGGAAGCAAAAATAAAACCTCCTTTATTTGCTTCCCAAGTGACTCGAACTCGTGCCCATTCCTCTTGCATATGGCGCCATTTCCATAGGCCCTAAGTGGCATCTTGAGCACCACTTTTCCAAGCCTGTTTGTGTGTCAAATTTCACAAACTTTTTCTTTTAGGGCCACCTTGCCTTAATTTCCTCTTTTAAACTTTAAAACTCGACATTTCTAAGTCATTTCTAAGTTTCCTAAAATTTTCGTTCGGCTCTTTAAACTTGACATTTCCTTACATTTCCAAGTTTCCAAAAATGTTCACTTTCCATTTTCCTTACATTTCCTAGTTTCCAAAAAATGTTCACCTTCCATTTTTAAACTTAACATTTCCATACATTTTCAGGTTTCCAAAAATGTTCATTTCTAACTTATTTTCACTCATTTTCGGGTTTCCAAAAATATTCAAAATTTATTCATAATACTTAAAATATGTTACTTCGTACAATTAAACCGAAAATGCATAGGCCCTTTCCAGGATGTTACATCCCGTGTGCCACAACCGTGTGGCTCAATTAGGCCATTTGTAAGGCCAAAATGCCACCCACATGGGTCAATCCTACAAGCACTGATACGGGCACGCTTGGGGGACCATCAAATTTCAAACTTATGGAGCTCGAGCCTGAAGTTCCAAGTGCCGTAAAGTTCATGTGCATCTTTATGCACTTCCAAATTGAGTTGGATTAGCTCATTCTAGCTCAATTTGAGCTCACTCGAGCTCGTTCCAGCTCATTGAGCTGATTCGTTAATTTTAGTGCTTTAAATAAATTGAGTATTTAATTTATTAATTTTTTCCTACAGCAAATTAATGCGTCCTAATATTTTATTTAGTGTCTAAATTAATTTGTCCTAGTCTGAATTAATTGATCACATTTTAATTGCATGATTTTAAGTTGATTTAAAACAAAATTTAATGTGCAGAATTTTTGTCTAGTTAAAGGGGCTGCCGAATTTTCAATGAGGCATAATGGTGTCTTTAATGTGTCATAAGTGTCCATTGATGTGTCCATATCATGTATTTAATGTTATACATCTGATTTGGAATGATTTAATGTGGAATCATGGTCTTTGTAGGTTCAGCCGAACCTTTGGAGTACATTAAAGGAAGATCCATGCACTTCGGTGCATTTATTTGGTCGAATACACCAATGGACTTTGGGGGGGACATGGACGGTTGGAAGCATGGATTAAATGCTACTGAATTTTGGTTTCTCAAGGCACATTTTCGGCTGGAATAAGCAACCAACATTGAAGACAAATTAATTGCATGTCTTGCCGAAATTAATACATGTAAATTGCTTGGGCGGCACCTTTAATGTGCAGCATTCTAGGAACAACAATTAATGTGATGTTGGAGCTTGTAGGGGCGGCAATTAAATTCCATTGTAGCAGCTTCCTTTTCTCCAAAGCAAGTGCCAAATTTAATGGATGTTGGGCATGCTAGTGGACGGAATTAAATGGGTTGTTCAGCATGCATTCATGGAGTCATTTCGTGAATATCAAAAGAGGCTGATTGGCGTTCTCCAAGGGCTTGGGACTGCAACAATTTAATGAGCTGCAAGTTGGCCGAATTTATTGAGTTGTGGGACAAAGCAAGGCACGGATTCAAGGGTGTTAGCATGCGTGAATTTCATTTAATTGTGCTGCTGGAATTATGCATGGAGGGAACATCATTTAATGACTTGCTGGTGGGCGAACTTATTGGCTGAAGACTTCTTAATTTATGTGCTCATTTCGTGGATACCAAAGGTCATGAGATTAAATGGTTGTTGCTTCTTTGTGGAGCTCAAAAGGGAGCTGATATTTGTGCCTTTCCGAGGAGCAATTTTGTGAGAAGCAATGAACAGCATTAAAGGCATGTTCGGTTTGCTCAATAGCCACTTCTAGAAGGACATCCCATGCACTTCCATGAGCTGAATTCAGCCATCCCAAATCAAGACCACTTCCATCCGAACCTAGCCAAGCAAATTAAGTGATTTTCTTCTAGATTTCTCTAGCATCTTCTAGCTTTAAATTTACTTAGTTTTTAAGGTATTCTAGTGACTATTCGGTTAGTTCTCATTAGCCTATAAATAGTTGTTATCTTCATTTGTAAAGGTTAGAACTTTTTGAACTTTAATTATATTTTATGAACGATGTTCATCGAGTGAGATTTTCACCTCTCTATCTTTCGTACGAGTTTCGTCTTGACTTATCAAGTTTGCTTGTGGCGTCAAACGTATCTCTTCCATCAAACTATACCATCGGTTCTTATCTACCTAGATAACGGGTCGTGGTCCATCATCGACTACCATTTTCCACCTTAAACAAATATAGAACCCGGGGTGACACATATTTGTGTTGAATCGATTCTTTGTTTAAGTTCAATTCTATCCATCTCCAACAGATATCATCTTATCATTACTTATTTACTTTTTCCTTAAACCGATAACCTTTATTATCCTTATTTCTTTCTAACACCAAACCCGAACCTATCCTTCCATCATCTAAGCCGTTTCTTTCATTTTCCATCCTCCATTCCTAACTTAAACCATTTCTAAACAAATTCATTCAAGAGCTTCTGCAAACTCAACCCTAGTTCCTATTCTTTTCCGAAGGCTTGATTTACTCCTCGTAGACGATTGGGCAACTCGCATACATTTCGACTCTTCCCGAGGCGGACTGTATCAAGCACATTTGAGCATCTTTAAACACACAATTTGGCAACCAATTTCATGTCCAACAATCATCATATCATCACATAGAATCTCATTTCTAAGCATGCCATTTTATACAACCAAATTACATGTAAATCTAGGTATAAATCATCCATAACCTCTCTAAATCTCTAAGGCATTAATTCATCATTGAATTCACCATTCATATGCTAATTCATTACCATCATGCCATATCAAAATATGTAACACTCCTAACCCGAGACCATCGCCGGAGCAGGGTTAAGAGGTATTACCGATCAATCAGAACACTTAACATCTAGAATTTATGACACAAAGTCAATCATCTTCAATCACACTCAATTTCAATCATGGTGTCCCTTATCAAGGTCTACGAGACCTAATTCACATGCTAAAGAGGGGTCGGGACTAAACCGAACACACACAGAAATTCTTGAGCATTTAAAATTTTCTTCTAAGATTCAGGGGATACACACCCATGGGAGGAGACCATGTGCCCTCCACGGCTTCTAGACACCCCCGTGTGTCCTTCCGTGTCCACATACTGACTATACTAACACGGTCACTAGGCATGCCTGTGTGCCATGGTCGTGTGCTACTAAGCCATATACTGACTTCCTCACCACGGCCACCAAGCATGCCCGTGTGCCATGGCCGTGTACTCTTAGCTAGCTACTGACTTGTATACCACGGCTAGCTGACACCCCCGTGTCAAGGCCGTGTGATACTAAGCTACATTCTGCCAATTCACCCACGGTCTTTAGGCACGCCCGTGTGCCTCGACTGTGTGACATTATAGGCCATTTACAAGGCCAAAATGCCACCCATAAGGGTCAAACCTACAAGCCATATTAACCAAGACATCTCATGCACATATTACCACCAAAAACATACCAAAATAGTCATTCAAACCATGCATTCAATACCAATTCCAACCATGACAATTTCAAAGACTAAAACTCATATCATCACAAGCATAATTCATTCATTACCAAACATCATCCTTTTTCAATTTCACTAATTCATACTAGCATTTTACCAACACAAAGTTACCATTCATAAGTCAATTTCTCAACTCATAATCCATACCAAAAGATGCATCACATATACCAAAACCATTCTTGCTAAAACTAGCACATATCTAGCCACATCTCATGGCTACTTACAAATATCAAACATGATTCAAATGACCAGCCTATACATGCCATATTTAATTATGTACATCATTCCAAAATACCCCAAAATAGATTGCCGATAGTGTGACTGAGATGCTGACGATCCCCCGATCCGAGCTAACAATACTGACACTGCAAGCAGAGAAACAAATCACACAGTAAGCTTTCTAAAGCTTAGTAAGTTCGACATACAATACAATTATCATATCAAATTAAACCAATGTATATAATAAACAATCACATAGATCTATTATCTCATATTCATGCCTTCTCATCCATAGCTAAAATACTCATTTCCTCAATCATAGCTCGATTATACTCATTAACCACAAAGGTTCAATACGTACCTTAACCACACATAGTTATTAAACCTCCAAGCTATTCAATGCTCAATATTATTTGCCGATCATCCTTTAATTTTCATTCAATTTGATCGCACACTCAGTGCTATATACATGCTCGTAGCATATTTGTCATCGCACACTTAGTGCCTATTCTTTTAACCGACTTATCTCGTGAACGCACACACAAAGTGCCAATACTATAAGCCAAATCTTTCAAAACATTGCACACTCAAGGTGCTATTCATTTTCTGTTTGATTTCAATATCGCACACTTAGTGCTCTTAACTAAATCTTGCACATAGCATCTCAATTTCATACACATATACACATTCATTTCATAATACAAAAACATATCTTAATAACATATATTATATTCGAACTTACCTCGGACGTTGAACTATCAAAACGGTCGATTAATCGAGCACTTTATCTTTGCCTCGATCTCGATCTGGACCTCTCCTTTCTTGGTCTATACACATTCAAATTCAATCCATTCAATCACCAAATCATTCATTTTAGTCCAACCACACATATTTTGGGCATTTCACAAAATAGCCCTCACATTTTCACATTTCGACACTTTAGTCCTTAATTCATAAAATCATCAAATACACATAATTAGCTTGCACCCATGCTTAGCCAAATACTCACTATACTTGTACAAGCTCATACATTTCATTTGTTTCACATTTTAATCCTCCAATTTCTTATTTTCTCAATTAAGCCCAAAATACTCAATTTCACTAAAAATCCCAATACAAACTATTTTAATCCAACACCAAGTTTCCATATTTCACTATCAACTAACACATAGCTCAAATGTTCATCATTGACTCATCACAAAAACATCATCAATTCACAAAATTACAACATGGGTTAGCTAGAGCACGAAGCAACGATTACAAAAACATAGAAATTATCAAAAACTGAGCTAAAACCACATACCAATTCATGCCTAAACTTGTCGAAACCTCAAATATTCCTAGCCCTTCTTTCTTTTTTATTTTCGGTGAGTAAAAAGATGAATACTCATCTCATTTCATGCTTTTTTTATTATTATTCTAATATTATGAATTCAATGACAAAAATGACCTTTCATGAAACATATAAGACAAAAATATAATAAGGCTAATATGTCATTTGATTTGCCACTAACTTATAAATGGTTTATTAACCACAATAGACCTTCACCTTAAAAAGCCATCAACATTTAAGTACTCACAAATCAGCACACAACATTTTACACTCTATGCAATTAAGTCCTTTCTCTTAATTCGACACACAAACAATCAATTTATCACACAAAATTTTCACACAGGCTAAGTCACATAATATTCACACAAAAAATATCATTAAAATATTTTTACGTTGTCAAATTTGTGGTCTCGAACCACTGTTCCGACTAGGGTCTAAACCGGGATGTTACAACTCTCCCCCTTAGGGATTTTCATCCCCAAAAATCTTACCAGTGAATAGTTATGGATGTTGCTCTCTCATAATGTTCTCAGGCTCCCACGTAGCATCTTCAATTCCGTGTTTGTGCCATAATACTTTCACTAAAAAAATTTTCTTATTTCTCAACTCTTTAGTCTCTCGTGCCAAAATTCGGATCGGTTCTTCACTATACGACAAGTCTGACTGAATCTCAACTTCAGTAGGAGCAATCACATGAGATGGATCTAATCTGTACTGTCGAAGCATTGACACATGAAACACGTTATGAATCTTTTCTAACTCAGATGGCAATTTCAATCTATAAGCAACTGCCCAACTCGATCAATAATCTCGTACGGTCCGATGAACCTCAGACTCAGCTTGCCCTTTCGGCCAAATCGGAGTATTTTCTTCCACGGAGACACTTTCAAAAACACTTTATTACCGACCTCAAATTCGATATCTTTTCGTTTCAGATCTGCATAAGACTTCTGACGATCTGAGGCTGCTTTCAAACTATCACGAATTACTTTCACTTTTTGTTCAGTCTCTTTTATCAGATCAACCCCGTGAATCTTATTCTCACTCAGCTCGGTCCAATATAATGGAGTTCGACACTTCCGACCATAAAGAGCCTCATATGGTGCTATTTTAATGCTAGATTGAAAACTGTTGTTATACGCAAACTCAATCAATGATAAATGTTTTTCCCACGTGCTTTCAAATTCAAGTATGCAACATCTCAGCATGTCTTCGAGAATCTGAATGATTCGCTCGGATTGACCATCCATTTGCAGATGAAAAGTAGTACTGAAATGTGCCTAAAGCATCTTGCAATTTCTTCCAAAATCGTGAGGTAAATCTCGGATCTCTGTCAGACACAATTGATAGCGGTACTCCGTGCAATCTCACAACCTCATCAATATACAATTCATCTAACTTTTCTAAAGAATAATCAGTTCTTACCGGAATGAAATGAGCTGATTTCGTCAATCTGTCCACTATTACCCAGATTGCATCTTTCTTACTCGGAGATAAGGGCAAACCCGACACAAAGTCCATCGTAATTCTCTCCCATTTCCACTCAGGAATCATAATCGGTTGTAACAACCCAGATGGAACTTGATGTTCGGGCTTTGACTTGTCGACAAACTAAACATTTCGATACAAAATCAGAAATGTCTCTTTTCATGCCATGCCACCAATAGAGCTGCTTCAAATCATTATACATTTTCGTACTCCCCGGATGCACAGTCAAATGACTATTGTGAGCTTCATTCAAAATAGTTTGAATCAACCCTGAATTTCTTGGAACACAAATCCGATCTCTGAATCTCAAACAATCATCACTGTCAACTCGAAATTCTGATTCAACATTCAATTCACATTGAGTTCGTTTAGCCATCATTTCAACATCATTTTTCTGAGCATCACTAATTTGCTGTACAAACATCGGCTTTACTTTCAATTCAGCTATAACCACACCATCATCACATAGATCTATCAGATTACTCATAGCTCGCAAAGCATATAACGATTTCCGGCTTAAGGCATCAACTACAACATTAGCCTTACCCGGGTGGTAATCTATCACAAGTTCGTAATCTTTCAATAACTCTAACCATCTTCTCTACCGCAAGTTCAAGTCTTTCTGAGTCATCAAGTACTTTAAACTCTTATGATCAGTAGAGATGTGACATTTTTCCCCAAATAGATAGTGACGCCAAATCTTCAATGCGAACACAATCGCATCCAATTCAAGATCATGCGTTGGGTAGTTCTTTTCATGCGGTTTTAATTGTCTCGAAGCATAAGCAATGACCTTCCCCTCTTGCATCAGCACACAGCCCAAACCATTCAACGATGCATCACTAAAAACTATAAACTCTTTGCCTGATTCAGGTTGAATCAACACTGGTGCTTCCGTTAACAACACTTTCAACTGCTCAAAACTCTGTTGGCACTTTTTTGACCACTCGAATCTAACATCCTTTTGTAACAACTTTGTCAATGGAGTTGCAATCATCGAGAAGCCTTTCACAAATCGTCTATAATATCCCGCTAGTCCCAAAAAACTACGGACTTAAGACACATTTCTCGGAGGCTTCCATTCTAAAATAGCGGAGATTTTACTCGGGTCACCTCGTATTCCTGCAGCTGATACAATATGTCCCAGAAACCCAACCTCACGCAACCAAAATTCACATTTGCTAAACTTTGCATACAACTGTTTCTCACGTAGTGTTTGTAACATGGTTCTCAAATGTTCGGCATGCTGCGTCTCATCACAAGAATAAATCAAAATATCATCAATGAACACCACCACAAAGCGATCCAAATACGGTCTGAATATCCGATTCATTAGATCCATAAACACTACAGGAGCATTTGTTAATCCGAAAGGCATCACTAAGAATTCGTAATGTCTGTACCTCATTCTCAAAGCGCTTTCTTGGCACATCGGACTCTTTAACTCTTAACCGATAGTAACTCGATCTCAAATCTATTTTAGAAAACATCAGAGCTCCTTGGTGATCAAACAAATCATCGATACGAGGCAACGGGTATTTGTTCTTTATTGTCACTTTATTCAGCCATCGATAATCAATACACATTCTCATAGTCTCGTCTTTCTTTTTCACAAATAACACAGGGGCTCCCCAAGGTGAGAAACTCGATCGTGCAAATCCTCTATCAGTTAATTCTTGCAACTGTGATTTTAACTCTTTCAATTCTATTGGTGCCATTCTATACGGAGCTATCGATATAGGTGTAGTACCAGGCAACAACTCAATACCAAACACAACTTCACGAATCGGAGGTAATCCCGACAGCTCTTCAGGAAACACATCTGGAAACTCACATACTATAGGCACAGATTCAGCTTTCTTTTCCGACACCTTTGTATCAATCACGTACGCCAAATAAGCTTTACAACCTTTTCTCACATAGTTCATAGCTTTCATCGCAGATACAACAGCTGGTAATCCTTTCATATCACTGGACTCAATTCGAACTATCTCACCATTCTAACTCTTCAATTCAATACTCTTCCTCTTACAGTTCACGATGGCATTATGCAAAGTAAGCCAATCCATACCCAAAATTATGTCAAATTCATCAAATGGTAGCAACATCAAGTTGACCGGAAAACATAAATCACGAAACATCAATGGGCAATTCTTGCACACCTTATCCACCAAAACACGCTTGCCTAAGGGGTTCGATACTCTAATCACAAATTCAGTAGACTCAACAGGTAGAGTCTTATTCAATACTAAATTCATACACACATAGGAATGAGTTGATCCTCGGATCTATCAATGCAATGACATCGAGATCAAATAAAGTGAAAGCATCGTGATAACGCCCGAGATGATGCTTCCTCTCGTGCACGTATAGCATAAGTTCGGGCAGGAGCTCTCGCCTCCGACCTCATAGCTGTATCAGTTGTTCCTCTCAGACTATCGCTCACATTTCTGGTGTTTCTGGGTGGTCTACCTCTAGCTGTCACATTACTCGGTCTTTCATTCTGAACATTTTCCTCTTCCACCATCTTCGGGCAATCTCGAATAAAATGGTCTCGGGATCCACATTTATAATAAACTCTATTGTTATACTTGCCCCAACACTCTCCCACATGTCGTCTCCCACATTATCTACACTCGGGCTTATTACTCTTAACACTACCAACACTTGCTTCATTCGGAGCTTGAATTCGTAAACCAGTACTTTGTCTCAAACGATCTCTACTTGGATGTCCAAATGAACCATTTGAACTATTTCTTTCAGCTCTATATCTCTTTGCTGAAGGTTGAGAGAACTTACTCATCGATCTCTTTCTTTCATCACGAGCTTCTGAATCAGCTTTCTTCTTTTCTTTACTGAGTTCCTCGGCTTTGCATGCTCTTTCAACTAGTACAACAAATTCGTTTATATCAAGTATTCCAACCAACAACTTAATATCTTCATTCAATCCTTCTATGAAACATTTGCACATAGTAGCTTCAGTCGAAACACATTCTCTCGCGTATTGACTCAATCTTACGAATTCCCGCTCATACTCAGTAACAGTCAAACGGCCCTATTTCAATTCTTGAAACTCTTTACGTTTCTGATTAATGAAACGCTGACTGATATACTTCTTTCTGAACTCAACTTGAAAGAAGTCCCAGGTGATTCTCTCTCTCAGAACCACAGATATCAATGTTTTCCACCAGTTATAAGCCGTGTCTCTCAACAACGAAACTGCACACTTAATGCACTCATCAGGATTCAACGACATCTCATCAAATACTCTGATTGTATTCTCAAGCCAAAACTCGGCTCGCTCAACATCGTCATCAGATGTGGCCCTAAACTCCTCAGCCCCGTATTTTTGAATCTTATCTACAGGTGGTTTATTCAATCTGATTGGGTCTACAACTTGTGGCACAACAGGTACTTGTGGGGGTGGAGGTTGTGGAGTAGCCGGATTCGTTCGAACGAACTCCGTAAACCACTCGCTCATTATTCGGAAGAAGGCATGCTTAGCCTCTCCTCCCTCACCACAATCATTTAGCCTAGATGTGGCTGGTGCTGTCCCTTGAGCGAGAGCAGGCGCATTACTTTCTACATCGTCAGCAACTGCTCGATCGGGATCCATTACTATATGAAAACACATTTTTCAACTGTCAGAATTCGTCACACTATCGCAATTTCATAATATGGCATGTATAGCTAGACTCACACGCGCTACGTTAGTCTGAGAATCGACTAAACCGTAGCTCTGATACCAATAAAATGTAACACCCCTAACCCAAGACCATCATCGAAACAGGGTTAAGAGGTATTACCGATCAATCAGAACATTTAACATCTAGAATTTACGACACAAAGTCAATCATCTTCAATCACACTCAATTTCAATCATGGTGTCCCTTATCAAGGTCTACGAGACCTAATTCACATGCTAAAGAGGGGTCGGGACTAAACCGAACACACACAGAAATTCTCGAGCATTTAAAATTTTCTTCTAAGATTCAGGGGATACACGCCCGTGGGAGGAGACCGTGTGCCCTCCACGGCTTCTAGACACCCCCGTGTGTCCTTCCGTGTCCACATACTGACAATACTAACACGGTCACTAGGCACGCCTGTAACATCCCAAAATAGGGGTTATTTGTGATTGAATTATTTTTCTTGTATTTGAATTTCTGTGATATTATTCGTGATGATATAAGGCTTAATTAGGGGTCTTTAGTAAGCTCGGTTTAGTAGAATAATTCTTAGTAAGGCATATTTAAAGAAGAGGATTAAATGAGCTTAGCACTTAAGTTAATTTAAGTAGCAATAAGTGACAAGATGAGTGCATGGCAAGTTGGTAATGGCGCATGGAGTTTAGCTTGAGGGGAGAGGTTCGAATCCCTTAAATAGCATTGGGACAACTTTTATTTTTGCTTTGGTATGGTAAGTGTCGGCCAAGGATAATTAAGGTAAGGGTTGACCATGTTATTTTTTTGGTTAGTAGACTATAGGTTTAAGGCAAGTATTAACTTATGGAAGGGAATCTAGTAATTAAGGAAAATATGGAGACATGGGGCTAGTATCAAGGAAAACGTTTTGGAAAGAAATCCTATGCCTTTATGCCATGAACTTGGACGGCATTGTGGCTAAGGAGGGGAGTTTTGGCCGAATATGCTAGTGTTGGTAAGGCTTAGGAAGATTTTTGGTCATTTCTTTCATTTGGTGCAAAAGTTGCAAAACAATTCTCTCTCAAACTCTTTTCTTTCTAGCCGAATTTTACCATTTGCTAAGCTTAATACTTTTTGACCATTTGGTCATTTTTGGCTCATTTTCTATTTCTCCTTTTCATTCTCTCAAAACCGAAACTTGAGTATTTTCTTCAACCATTGCCGAAACACTTATCTCTTTTGTCCATTTTCTTCTTTCTTTCTTAGCCGAATCTCCTATACCATAATATTCTATCTATTTCTTTCTTTTCTCTTCTCAAAAGCACTTAGCCGAAACTATTAGTTCACTTTCTTACTTCATCTTTTTCCATACAAGTTGAACCTTGGTTGATTGTGTTGAACAAATCATAGCCGAATCCACTCTCTTGGGTATACCGAATTTTCTTCTCCTATCTTGATCAACTTTGGTCGAATATTGAAGGTAAGATAGTTTTCATCGGGACTTCTCTAGAAATCGGTTTTGGTAAAGTGGTAAGGGCTTATTTCAAAGGATTACTCTTTTAAGTTTTCGTTTAAGCCGAAGGCTAATAAACCTTATTGATGATGGTTGATTGTAGGGAAGTGAGGCCGATTCTTTTAGGAGTGCGTTGGATAAGTGTTCGAAGGCTTTGGGTAAGATTTTAGGTTCACAAGGAACCTTTCTCAATTATTTTGGTTTGGCCGTATAGGCTATGGTTCTAATATTCATTTTTGGCCGAATATAGGGGCAAGAATACTTGTGTGGCCGATTTGTCTATTTGGGATTTAGAACTCTTTTTGGTGCCAGGTGTGTATACATACACATCTTATAACTTTTTAATATGCTAAGTGTTATTTTATGCCTAAAACGTTTTGTGTAGACATGGATGAAATACCTTCATGGTATTAACAAGGATTTGGGTAAGTTCTTATTACTATGTGATTATTATTTGATGCTTTTGGGAAGCATGACACATTTGGTATGTGTATTATTTGATATATGGCTTATGATAAATCGATTGGATGTTGTTAAATAAATCTATCAACATGATTTGTGGTACATGCATATAAATGATTGTTATGGGTTGATGAGAGGAGGGGCAAGTGATATTCGTGTCGACGGACACCAAGTGTTTTGGTAACACATCGTGACTACGGTCACCAGAGGTTTGGTACCTCCAGAGGTTTGGCACCTCATAGCGACTTGTCCCTCGTGGTTAATTCCACCGTGGGTTGGCCCCACTTTGAGATATGGGATTGTCTCGCGGTGATTTGGTATCACACGATGGGTTGGCCCCATCATCTATTTGTGACTTCGGTCACCGGTGTTTTGGTAACACAATTGTGTCTTGGACACCAGAGATTTGGTATCTCCGGTGATTTGGTATCACATTTGTGACTATACGTCACCGGTGGTTTGGCACCACCGGTGGTTTGGTACCACAAGGGGTAGAAAAAGGCGTATGGATGGTTAGGTTGGGTGCATTTAAACTTATGCATGTTAATTGGTTATAATTTGTGTATGTTATTGCATTAAATCGGGGAAGGGTTACACATTGAGTCTTGGTGACTCACCTTCTCCTTTAATTTTACAGGTGATTCGTAGACCACGGGTGAGGAGCCGGATGGACTCGAGGTGGCCATGCAGTGGAGACTTTTAATAAATGAATTTTTGGATTTTATTTATCTTTCTTTTTGGTTTATGTTGCTTATTTGTAATAAGGCCTCCTAGTATGATTTCATTATTGCTGCGTGTTTGAATGATTGGTTTAAACTACTTGATGATGTTAAAACGGTTGCACATGTTTTTCTCAAATTAAATGCAAAATGTTTTAAAGTACCATCGGGTACATTCGAAATTTGTAAACAACTCGACTCAGCAAATATTTTAAGTTTGGTTTTTAAAAAAAAAAATTTAAATTGAAAGGCAATTCGACTAATTTCAAAATCGGGTTTAAAATGATTTTCAAAATCTTATCTCTGTAGCAAACCAAATTCGGTCATATTGTTTGGGCCGGGTTTGGGGTGTTACAACGCCTGTGTGCCATGGCCGTGTGCTACTAAGCCATATACTGACTTCCTCACCACGGCCACCAAGCACGCCCGTGTGCCATGGCCGTGTACTCTTAGCTAGCTACTGACTTGTATACCACGGCTAGCTGACACCCCTGTGTCAAGGCCATATGATACTAAGCTACATTCTGCCAATTCACCCACGATCTTTAGGCACGCCCGTGCGCCTCGACCGTGTGACATTATAGGCCATTTACAAGGCCAAAATGCCACCCATAAGGGTCAAACCTACAAACCATATTAACCAAGACATCTCATGCACATATTACCACCAAAAACATACCAAAATAGTCATTCAAACCATGCATTCAATACCAATTCCAACCATGACAATTTCAAAGACTAAAACTCATATCATCACAAGCATAATTCATTCATTACCAAACATCATCCTTTTTCAATTTCACTAATTCATACTAGCATTTTACCAACACAAAGTTACCATTCATAAGTCAATTTCTCAACTCATAATCCATACCAAAAGATGCATCACATATACCAAAACCATTCTTGCTAAAACTAGCACATATCTAGCCACATCTCATGGCTACTTACAAATATCAAACATGATTCAAATGACCAGCCTATACATGCCATATTTAATTATGTACATCATTCCAAAATACCCCAAAATAGATTGCCGATAGTGTGACTGAGATGCTGATGATCCCCCGATCCGAGCTAACTATACTGACACTGCAAAGCAGAGAAACAAATCACACAGTAAGCTTTCTAAAGCTTAGTAAGTTCGACATACAATACAATTATCATATCAAATTAAACCAATGTATATAATAAACAATCACATAGATCTATTATCTCATATTCATGCCTTCTCATCCATAGCTAAAATACTCATTTCCTCAATCATAACTCGATTATACTCATCAACCACAAAGGTTCAATACGTACCTTAACCACACATAGTTATTAAACCTCCAAGCTATTCAATGCTCGATATTATTTGCCGATCATCCTTTAATTTTCATTCAATTTGATCGCACACTCAGTGCTATATACATGCTCGTAGCATATTTGTCATCGCACACTTAGTGCCTATTCTTTTAACCGACTTATCTCGTAACGCATACACACACAAGTGCCAATACTATAAGCCAAATCTTTCAAAACATTGCACACTCAGTGCTATTCATTTCTGTTTCGATTTCAATATCGCACACTTAGTGCTCTTAACTAAATCTTGCACATAGCATCTCAATTTCATACACATATACACATTCATTTCATAATACAAAAACATATCTTAATAACATATATTATATTCGAACTTACCTCGGACGTCGAACTATTGAAACGGTCGATTAATCGAGCACTTTATCTTTGCCTCGATCTCGATCCGGACCTCTCCTTTCTTGGTCTATACACATTCAAATTCAATCCATTCAATCACCAAATCATTCATTTTAGTCCAACCACACATATTTTGGGCATTTCACAAAATAGCCCTCACATTTTCACATTTCGACACTTTAGTCCTTAATTCATAAAATCATCAAATACACCCATGCTTAGCCGAATACTCACTATACTCGTACAAGCTCATACATTTCATTTGTTTCACATTTTAATCCTCTAATTTCTTATTTTCTCAATTAAGCCCAAAATGCTCAATTTCACTAAAAATCCCAATACAAACTATTTTAATCCAACACCAAGTTTCCATATTTCACTATCAACTAACACATAGCTCAAATGTTCATCATTGACTTATCACAAAAACATCATCAATTCACAAAATTACAACATGGGTTAGCTAGAGCATGAAGCAACGATTACAAAAACATAGAAATTATCAAAAACTGAGCTAAAACCACATACCAATTCATGCCTAAACTTGCCGAAACCTCAAAGCTTCCTAGCCCTTCTTTTTTTTCTATTTTCAGTGAGTAAAAAGATGAATACTCATCTCATTTCATGCTTTTGTTTTTATTATTCTAATATTATTAATTCAATGACAAAAATGACCTTTCATGAAACATATAAGACAAAAATATAATAAGGCTATTATGTCATTTGATTTGCCACTAACTTATAAATGGTTTATTAACCACAATAGACCTTCACCTTAAAAAGCCATCAACATTTAAGTACTCAAAAATTAGCACACAGCATTTTACACTCTATGCAATTAAGTCCTTTCTATTAATTCAACACACAAACAATCAATTTATCACACAAAATTTTCACACAGGCTAACTCACATAATATTCACACAGAAAATATCATTAAAATATTTTTACGATGTTGAATTTATGGTCTCGAACCACTGTTCCGACTAGGATCTAAACCGGGATGTTACAAAATATGCACCAAATACCATATTCACTCATGCACATTACCAACACTTAGCTAGCCACATCACATGGCTATTTACACATCTCAAATATGATTCAAAATAACTAGCCTATACATGCCATATTTCAACTATGTACATCTTTCCAAAAGTACCAAAATAGAATGCCGATAGTGTGATTGAGATGCTGACGATTCCCAGATCCGAGCAAGCTTTACTGACACTACAAAGCAGAGAAACAAATCACATAGTAAGCTTTCAGAGCTTAGTAAGTTCGTAACATGATACATTATAATAAAACAAATCATCACATAGATTATTTCACATATGCATATATATATATCATGCCATCCAAAACTAAAATGCTCATTTAACATTTCATAATCTCATTCATAGATTCATCAACCACATAGGTTCCGAGCGTACCTTAGTCAACACCTAGTAGTCAATTACATTTGCTACTCAATACTCACTTTTCCCTTTCGATCAACTTTCGTCTCTTCTTTGATTCAATCGCACACTTAGTGCCCCGATATTTAGCCAAAGCTTAATTATCATCGCACACATAGTGCATTTATATCAAACCTCTCTTCAATCGGTATCGCACACACAGTGCCAACCACAAAGTCGAAGCTTATTATTATTTCACAGACACAGTGTTGATCATCTCGATCACGTTTTTGAATACGCACACTTAGTGCCACATAACTCAAACTCAACTCTCACATAGCATCCGCATTTCAATATCATTATAACATTCATTTCATAACATTTAACATAACTAAATGTTCGTATTGTGTCCGAACTTACCTCAGACGTTGAACTATCGAAACGGTCGGTCAATCGAGCACTTTATCTTTGCCTCGATCTCGATCCAAACCTCTCCTCTCTTGGTCTATAAACATTCAAATTCAATCCATTCAATTACCAAATCATTCATTTTAGTCCAAACACACATATTTAGGGCATTTTACATAATGGCCCTCACATTTTCACATTTCGACACTTTAGTCCCTAATTCACAAAATCATCAAGTTCACATAATTTCTTTCCACACAAGCCTAGCCGAATTTTCCTTGTGTTCATACAAGCCCACATATTTCATTTATGTCACATTTTAATCCTTCAACTTCACATTTTCTCAATTAAGCCTAAAATGCTCAATTTCACTAAAAATCCCAATACAAACTATGTTAACCCAACACCAAGTTTTCATATTTTACTATCAACTAGCACATAGCTCAAGCATTCATCAATGGCTCATCACAAAAACATCATCATTTCACAAAATTACAACATGGGTTAACTAGAACACGAAGCAACGATTACAAAAACGTAAAAATTAACAAAAACTGAAACCAAATCATACCTTAATTTGCTTGTGCAAGTGCCGAATATTTAACAAGCTTTCTCTTTTCTTTTCTTTCTAATTTTGGTAGAACCAAGATGAACATTCCACTATCTATTTTCTTTTGTTTTTATTATAACCTTATAATATAATATATAAATTTTAACTTATAATTTTAACATATAAAAACATATATGTTATCATTTAATGCCGTCCACTATACTCAATTATGGCCAAATTGCATCATAAGTCCTCCTTATTATAAAGGCAACGACAATTAAGCACTTAACAATCATCACACAACATTTACACTTTATACAATTAAGTCCTTTCTCACAATTTGACACACAGTCGATAAAATTATCACACAGAATTTTCACACAGACTATATCACACATAATCAACACCAAAAGAAATATTAAAATATATTTATGACCTCAGATTTGTGGTCTTGAAACCACTGTTCCGACTAGGGTCTAAACCGGGCTTTTACACTACAAGCTACTTAGAAGTTTTTCTTTATTTGTTTCGAATAACTCTATTTTAATTACTTTATTTTCATTAGGGATGTAATAAGGCCATGTACCTCCAATTTGATTTTTACATTTGGGTTTTAATTATTGTTCGACTTTTTAATCATTCAACTTAAATAATTTTTTTAAAATCTTAAACTTAAGTAAAGTCGTTTTGGAATTGTCCTTTTTAACTTTTCTTTAGAAGGGTTTCAATGAAAACAAGGTTTTCACTAAAACACTTCAATGTGGCACGCCAGATTCGGGCCTAACTTCTGGGCCGGGTTTGGGGTGTTACAGCCTCTGGGTCCAATCACTCAATCCCGAGCCAAGAAGTTCCAAGAAGCTATCTTGAGCTATATTGGTCGACCTTGGGGAGAAGAGGTTGCGGGACTAATCGACCATTCATGGATCAGCTCAACAAGCGTTCCATGCAGCTTACTTAAAGCTGAATTTTAGTTTTCATTTTTAAGCTGATTGGTTGCTAGAATAAAACTTTAATTATGTTTAGATATTTTAGTTTAAGTATTTAATTTGTCTTAAGTTTATTTAATTTTATGTTTAGATATTTTAGTTTAAGTATTTAATTTGTCTTAAGTTTATTTAATGTGTTCTCATTAATTCAGCAATTTAATTTATCTTAAGCTTATTTAATATGTTCTGATTAGTTCAACTATTTAATGTGTCTTAGCTATTACAACTATTTAATTTGTCTTAGCTTATTACAACTTAATTAGCTAAATTTAAGTATGTCTTAGCTCATTACAAATTAATTAGATGGTGATACGAACTTGTTTCAGTGATGATTCGAGTCCTTTAGATTGCCCGATCGTTAAAATGAGAAGTATCGTTCGAAATAGAACAAAGGGGTTAAATTCGGCCAGGCATGGTATTTAGTTTCCAAAATAGGTTCAAAATGGCTAGGTTTAGTAATGATGAATATTCGGCTAACAAAGAAACAAAGGAATAGGAAATAGTTTGGTAGGAATGGAGTTGGATCGAAGTGGACTTAAGAATCAAGAGTGAACCAACACTATGATTGAGTGCTGACCCGAAACTTGAAGGATAGATTGACCGTGACCCTCTATCAAGAGTGATAAGAACCAATCGGTATATGGGTGAATGCCACACTCAGTTTAGGAGTGATAAGTTTGAAAAGAAACAAGGTAGTGTAACAGTCCGGTTTAGACCCTAGTCGGAACAGTGGTTTCGGGACCACAAATCCGAGTCAGTATAATATTTTAATATTATTTTCTGTGCCTTTGATATGTGACTAAGTATGTGTTAAAGTTTCGTAAGTTAATTTGTCTGTTTGTGTGCTTAATTCGAGAAAATAATTAAATTGCATAAATGGTAAAAGTGACCTCTTATTTGATTAATGGCCAAATTGATGTGGCTTTATTATGTAAAGCCCTTAATAGGCAATTAGCCCATTAATAAGGTTAGTGGGTGGTAAAGGACAAGTATGCCCTTAATGTATATTTGTTTCAAATATTAATTGAAAGGTTAATAAGGTAAATGGATTAATAATATGTTTATAACAAAAACAAAACATGAAAAATGGCCATTCTCATCTTCTTTGTTCACCGAAAATCAAAAAGAAAAGAAAAGGTTTGAATTCTTCAAATATTCGGCTAGCTTGTGGTCAAATTAAGGTATGTTTTGACTTTGGTTTTTTATAATTTTTCTGTTTTTGAGATTGTTGCTTAGTCTACTATCAAACCCATGTTGTAATTTGAAGAATTGATGATGTTTATGAGATGTGCCATTGATGAAATGGTGAGCTTTGTGATGAGTTTTGGTATTAAATGAAAGATATGTGTTTAATGAACATGTTTTGTTCTTGAATTTTTGGAAAATTTAGCTAATTAGGGCTAAATTGTGAAAATAATATTTTGAAGGACTAATTTGTGAAATAAATGAAATGTATGGATTGATATGAGTATAGTGTGTATTTGGCTAAGCATGGGTATATGATAATTTTATGTATTTTGCGGTTTTGTGAATTAAGGACTAAAATGTCCAAATGTGAAAATGTGAGGTTAATTTGCAAATTGCCCTAAATATGTGTTATTGGATTGAATTGAATGAATTAGTGAATAAATGGATTAAATTCGAATATGTATAGATCAAGAACCGAAGAAAACAGACTTAGATCGCGAGAAAGCGAAAGTAGTCGAATAACCGAATCCGATCAACTATCCGAATCCGAGGTAAGTCGATATACAAATAAATGTATTTGAATTGACTTATTTGTGAATATATGAAATTTGAATTGCTATGAATCATACTTGAAATGATGAATATATGGATTCTGAGAAAGTATCGAGAGATGGTTAATGTCTGAGAAGTCCCGTCTAAACCTAGGAATAGATAGGATAATATATGTCATGACATAGGTGTCCGTTATGTGATATCATGTAAGACCACGTCTGGGACGTTGGCATTGATTCGAGATTTCGTGTAAGACCACGTCTGGGATGATGGCATCGATCTGAGATTTACGTGTAAGACCATGTCTGGGACATTGGCATCGTATTTGATTCGTGTAAGACCCTGTCTGGGACAGTGGCATCGATATCTGGTTACATGTAAGACCACGTCTGGGACGTTGGCATTGTACGACTATTTCGAGCACTCTAAGTATCCTATTTAGTTTCGAACGGTTCAACGGGCAAGTCTGAGCAATGAACGACTATGTGAGTTGTATATCCGATTCAAGTACGTTTGAAAAGTACACTATGTGTGTATAAAAAGGTAAGTGTTTATATGAACTTACTAAGATGAATATGTGTATGGAAATGATGAGATAGTATGTGAATATATGCTTGAATGAGCTATGTGAATATGTGATAATTGAGTTGAGAATTGTGGCAAGCTATGGCTAAGCATATGGGCCAAAGAATATGTGATGAATTTGCATTGAGAAAACATTAATGTCATTGTATCAATATGGTTACGAGCATTTTATGCTAAGTTTATTTGTATATGGCTTACTAAGCTTTTGGAAAGCTTACTCTCTGTATGTGTTTACTCTGTAACAGATCGTCAAAGCTACTGAAGGCTCGGGGACCGTCGAGGATTGTCATCACACTACTCCAACTTGTTTTGGTATTTTGAAAATGTGAATATAGCTAAATATGGCATATATAGGCTAGTCATTCGGTAAAAGTTTGAAATGTAAATAGCCATGTGATTTGGCTAGATAAATATTGGTAATATGCATGAGTGAATATGGTATATGATGCATGTTTTGGTATGGCTTGATGGCAATAAAATGGCCTTATGTAAGGTAAGCTTATTGATAAATTGATGCCATAGTAATTTAGTGAAGTTGTGGATGAGTTATGCTTGGATTTACATGTGAATTGAATGTGCAAATTGGCATGTTTAGAAATGTGATTGAATGGGATAATATGATGACCATTTGGTGTGTTTTTGGTTGCCATTGTATTGAGAAATATGCTTGTAGGGATGACCCAAGTGTGGGTGGCATTTTGGCCTTGCAAATGACCTATTTTGCATACATAGCCAAGAGACACGGGCGTGTGTCTCTTCCGTGTGGGTCAAGGGCCACTTCGAAGTGTGCCTGAGTAGGTTACACGGCCGTGGCACACGGGCGTGCTTGGTGGCCGTGTGAACAAGTCTGTAGCTAGCCTAATTTTACACGGCCATGGCACACGGGCGTGTCTGGTGGTCGTGTGGATAAGTTAGTATACATGCTCTGTTTTGGCACGACCAGGACACATGGGTGTGTCTAGTAGCCGTGGGAGGCACACGGCCTGACTGCACGGGCGTGTGACCTCTGTAGTTGTAACATCCCCAAACCCGGCCCATTCACTACGACCGAATCTGGTTATGTTAGTGCGGAAAAGACGGTGGAAAATCTATTTAACTTAGAAAAATTTAGTAAAACTTGCTAACTTTTGAAAAATCCATGTTTATTTAAACTTATGAGTAAAACTTTGTTATAAAAATATACTCATTCTAAAAGTTTAATATATACAAGCCAAATTGAATGAGTAGGTTAGAAAAATATAATCATCTTCACATAGTGTTTCAAATTCCTCAAACCGTAATAAATACTAATAAAATAATAACTAAAATAAATAAGAGTCAAAAGGCCTTTATTACATATTCTATTTAAAACAAAATACTTAAAGTAAGCCTAAAACGTTTAAACTCTTTCTTTCGCATGGGCCACCATGTGTCCTCTCGAACCCGATCCAACTACGCCACACCTGAAATGGTTAATGAAAAGAGTGAGTCCACCGACTCGGTGCATAACCACAACACATATTTCCATCCGTATGGGCTTGGCCCATACCCACACAAACCATCGAAACAAATCATGCAAGAATGCATCTCACCAACCTACTATCCAACCGTGACACCAACCTTAGCGGACTCTCGCCTAAGGCCGTGGCTAACCCACCACCGATCACATCGTGATCCATAAATCTTACCTCGCAATCTCATTTGCCGAGGCCGTGGTGAGCCACCGATCAACCAAAGTGATCCAAATATCGTAATCGCCTACGGGATGCACATAGCAATCAACCGCCGAGATGGGCACCTAGCCAACATCTCCTTGAGGTAGCACTTAGCTAACCCTCAAGCGCTAATGTAGCCTGAGCTATCATTAGACCACGTACAACTTGTGTACACTTCTTCCTTCTTCAATCCAATCCCATGCCCATGTGTCAATAAATCATGCAAGAATATCATATAGAATGAGTATTTATCACTTATCACTACCACATTGTACATATATAAATGTATATCAAGATTAACTTACCATCACCAGTTACTCATCACTTATGCCATTATAAATGGCTATTACACATAATACACATATAAACATGTTAGCAAACCAAACCACAGAAATAGTGCAATGATTACGCACCTAAATGATACCAAAACCCGAAACGCTACTTCTGCTTCTGCACCCGCAGACTAACGGACTTACAAAAGGTTCCCAGCGATAGGCTCTTCTCCCCTATAACCGACCTTGCACAAAACAAGTAACACTTAAGGCCATTCGGCCAAGACAAGAAACCATAGCAAAACTAACACACCCTTACCTTGCTAACCACTACCCTTTGCTCTAACAAGAATCCACCACCACCAGGAAGTTCGGCTCAGGGACTTGCAACAAAAGTGGAGTAAGAGAATAAATGGTGATTCGGCAATGACTCTAAAATGGTGTTGAGATATTCGGCAATGGCAGGCTTTTAAGGGTGATCTCAGTTTGAAGCAAGGTCAAAGAAAAAGGTGAGAAGGGAGAGGGATATAGGTTCATAAAAGGTTAAGCCCTCTGCTACTTTCGGCTACAAAGAAATAAGATGAAAAAGGGGTTTGCTTGGACTAACTTTCGGCAATGGACAAGGGAAAATAAATAAAAACAAAGGGAAGAACTTTTTGGTAAGGGAGAAAGCAAATGGTGAATGAAAATGAGCACCTCCCCTCCCCCTATTTATACTATACGGCCTAGCTCCAACCTCCCACAAAAATCCCTCAAAACTCTCCTAAAACACCTCCCTTCCATCCATTCAAAATGCTTTGAAAAAGTCAAACCTAACTAGCCAAATTTAAAAAAAGATGACCAAGTCTTCTCCACCTTTTAAGCATCCAAAAGCCACCCAACTTCTTACCTTTCTGACGCCAAAAAAATAAAGGCCAAAGTGCTGCCTTCGCAGCTCGAACACTGGCCCCATCCCTTGCACCTGAGGCGTCACTTCCCCAAGCTCTTAGTGGCGTCTCCCTTGCCACTTTACTAGCTCAATTCTTATGTCATAATCTCCCAAATAATTCTCTTAAGACACCCATCGCCAAGCTCCCCTCTTTTACTTAAAAATCCAAAATTTTCTAAAGTCTTCCCCTTGAGTCCAAACATTCTTACCACCTCTCAAACACATCCAAGCATACCCAAAACCTACTAGAACATGAATTATACCCAACATGCATAGCCCCTAAACCAGGGTGTTACAGTAGTGTTGAAAAAGTTTTAAATTTCTGAGAATTTTCATATGTGTACGGTTTAGTCCCGGTCCTATTCTAAAGCATGATTAAGGTCTCGTTGACATATAAAAGGGACACTTTGATTGCGATTGATGAATTGTATTATGAAATGTCTGTAAAGGTTTTTGATCTATCCGGTAATGCCTTTAACCCTAATCTGGCGATGGATACGGGTTAGGGGTGTTACAGGTAGACGCCCTAGCTTTTGCTAGATAAGTTAGCTTGAGTCTTAAAACGAAATAGGAGAGTTGGAAACTCACAAAATGTTATAAACATTCAAAAGGTAGCCAAAAGTCCATTACAATGAGCTGATTATAAGTATTTATAGTGCTAGATAAGGCCTAGCCAAAAAGTCACAATTGTTCAGCTTAAATGAGCTAATAATGAGCTGAAATAAAACTTAATCACTAAGCACAAACTCTTGAAATTCTATGCCTAAGTAACAACAACTTTTAACATGATTTAATGTTTCGATTCAGCTGAATAAATGAGCTGATTACTTAGGCTGGAAGAGTTCAGCATTTTGAACAGCCAAATGACTTCAATTCCTTCATTAAATCAGCCTTGGGCAGCCAAATAGACACCAGCAACATGTACAATGCTTTCCTTTAGTTGTTGTCCATTGCTATTCTTGAACAACTCCTTGGAGAATATGGAGAGGCTACCTAATTTTAATGATGCACATTACTCTCCTTTAAATGTTGTAACAGCCCTTGTATGTAACCAATTCAGCTGAGTAATTCCATTTATCACTTTGTAACAGCCCCTTGTACATAACTGATTCCAATTAAATAGTCATATATAAGCATTTATTAACAAACACATTAAAACACACTAAACTTAATAAGCTTAATTAATAAACTTTAAATAAACAAATTTAACACTTAACTTAATTTAATAAACTCATTTAACAATAAGTTATTCCAGCAATTAAATTAACTAAGATAAGCATTTATTCCAGTAATTATTTCAGCAATTATTTAACTAAAATGAGTTTAATAAAATAAAGTCCAGTAACTCAATTATTAGCTAAGACGAGTTTAATAAATTCCAGCAACTCAATTATTAACTAAGATGAGTTTAATAAAATTAAAGTTCAACTTGCAATAAATTGCAAAGGACACCTATTGAGCTGAATGAGCTTGTAATGAAGCTTCATTTTGCACTTAGGCCCCTCGAGCTTAGGCCAATCTCGATAGCGTCGAGTTGTGTCGTAACATGATGCAACCGGGTTCGCATCATACCCTCCCTCTTGAAGACGATTTGTCCTCAAATCAGGCCATTTGCTCGCAAAAAATTTTTCATCGTCACAAACCTGGAAAATACACAAGACTCGAAAAGGAAGTAGATTAGTTGCTTGCCTTCCCTTACAAAAATAAAAGAGGTTAGTGACACCATGGATGATGAACTCGAAGGAACATGCTGAAACGTTATTCACAAATTGAACATATGAATTGATGCCGGGATCAAAAACAGAAATCAGTCTTACCTTTTTCTTCGATGGAAACAAACCAAAACCACATAACATTCGAAATTCATAATCTTGAAAGACAAAATTCCATGGCTCAAATCCCTTGGAAAATGATATGGAACAACATTCACCGGAATCAAAGACAAAGTTTTTGTTCACATATTTAGTCACACAAAATTGCGGATGCTTACTTTATCTCAAAGACATTTCAAAATAGCAAATTCTAGGTTTGAACACACGAGTTTGGTCACTCGTTCCAGCATGCAACAAGAATTTCTTTGTCTCCAATGATCCACACATGTTAAACAAAGAAAGTGTGAACTTGCAAACATTCAAAAAATCATTTATATTAAGTCTCATTTGAACAAACTTACTCAAACATGTGGGATTTACACAACAAATCAGAAAGTTCAAATCATCGTTACACACAAGCAGATTAGGCATTTCATATATTAACTTTTTATCTCAATAGACCAAATTTTGTGCGGGCTGATCTAGTCTTACTTTATTAAAAATTTCACCAAGGTCATATTCATTAGCAGAAAAACACTTCATATCAATATGTAAAACGAAATCGTCAATCGGATTATGAATATCAACCGAATCAAGATGAGGAGCTCTTTCACCAACTAGGTTTTCGACTTTCTCATCATTCAAATGAAATTGTTGAGACTCAAATAACATGAGACCCTTACCTTGCTTACCTTTAGACGCATGTGGACTAAGGTCATCTATGTTGTTACCTTTTTCAAACAATCAAAATCGCCTCTCATCGGATATGTAACACCCCAAACCCGGCCCATGCGTTATGAGCGGATTTGGTATGTCACACGAGCAAAACATGTTAAACCCTTTTTGTTCGTACTAAAATATTGCTTTGTTAAAAATCAAGAAAACAAGTTTGATTTGATAAAATACTACTATCCTCAAAGATTTGATTGATAGATCGATAAATTTGAACTAATGATCTTACAAAATCGTGACTTTTGAAAACGACGTTGAAAATTCGAAAGAGAATCCAAGTCTTTTGAAAATATCGTTAATAGTTCAAGAGAAAATATCCGTGTTAAAAATATTTGTAAAAGTTTATTTTGAAATCCATTTGTTAATCGATTTTGGAAACCATTGTTTAAGTTTTTAGAAAATTCCCCTTTTTAAAACAATTTAAGAAAAATAATAAAAACATCCCAACCATAAAGCAAAATCAAAATAGTCCAGAGGCCTTATTACAACATTTAACCCAAAATAGTAAAGTAATAAAATAAACGAGAAAGAAGTCTAAAATCCAAATAAACCATTTCCGAAGTATGGCCTCCCTCGAGTCATCCATAGCCCAATTCCATATCATCAAGCATTACCTACAAGGGTTAAGAGAAAGGGGGTGAGTTACAAGAACTCAGTGTGAAATCCCCTTACCGTTATTCATTGGGCCGGAACCCAATTAGCAATATTTTGGGCCTAAGCCCATTTACAACAACAATAATGTATCAAATATAATATGCATATGATATGCAATTCCCAAACCAAACCTAGTTTTCCATCCGCTACACACCACTCGTACCAACCAACACACCTATGGGGAGCTTTAGTCACCCACCCCGCCAACACACCAAACGTAGGCATTAAGCCATTTATATCAGATTTGTGGACAAGCCACCAGATTAACAGAATTTACATGGCATTGCCATTTTTGATTTGTGGCGAGCCACTGGATTTATGTAGCGAGCTACGAACTTCTCTTCATCATTATCCCATCCCATGCAAATCATGTATATAATGCATAGCCATTCACAACAATTTATTCAGATATTTATTACAAAATTATGCCCATGATCTCAATTAATCAAAAAGGCCCATTAAGCAAAATATCAGATTTGGCCCATTTAGCAAAATATCAGATTGGCCCATATAGCAAAATATCAGATCGACCCATTTATCAAAATATTAGATTGGCCCATTTATCAAAATATCAGATTGGCCCATTTATCAAAATATCAGATTGGCCCATTTATCAAAATATCAGATTGGCCCATTTATCAAAATATCAGATTGGCCCATTTATCAAAATATCAGATTGGGCCATATAACAATTTCGTAATTCGGCCCTTTAGGGGCATTTTCGTAATTTTGACCCATAGGGGCATTTTTGTAATTTCGATAATTTACCCACTAAGGGTAATTCGGTAACCTCGCAACCTAAGGGTACTTTGGAAATTTCGCAACCTAGACTTAACTACTAATGTGGAGCATAAAAATCGAAACTATCCATCTGCGTCGTACTAACTAAATTGACTATAACTTGAGTTAGGAATCTCGAAATCTAAGTCCGTAAATTTTCTTTGAGACTAGACTGATATATCTTCTTACTATAATTTTTCCAAAATTTTTGACTAAGCCATTTAGTACAGTTTATTCCTTAAAGATTCCCTTGTTTCACTAACCAACGATTCTGACCTCTCTTACACAAAATTCAAATATCTCACTGTACAGTTTTCATATGTTGCTCCTGCTTGTTTCTATTGAAAATAGACTCACTAAGGAATCTGTACATATAAACTATAACTCATAATTCACTTTGTACAATTTTATAAGATTTTTCCAAGACAGATCAGGGAAACACGAAGTCATTCAAAACCAGTCTCACTCAAATTAACATATCTCAGAATATAAAAATCCTTTTCCTTCTCCGTTTCTTCCATATTAAAATAGACACAGTAAGATTTAATATGATATCTTATTCCCTTTGTAATTCCTTTTCTCCTATTTTTCGTGATTTTTCAAATACATGTCACTGTTTCTAACCAAAACTATTTTATTACGAAATACGATTACCATTACGATCATACGCACGCCGAGTGATCACGGATGCCGGTTTTCGGTTTTCTTTGGTATTTTGACCAGATCACAGAACATATCATACAAACTTTCAGAGAGATGTGAGATTACACACCATATCAAACATGTATTCGGAAGGTACGGGATTACACACCTTGATTAGGATTCCCTAAAGAACCACTCTTTGTTGACCCACTATATCCGAAGGATTTGCAAATAGGATATATCGAGTGGTTTCGTCCCTAAAACATAATTGATTAGTCGAAACTTCAATCCGATTTGCAACATAGAAAAATAGAGATATAACGAAAAATCCAAAATGAACCCCCTTAACTTATCGATATTGGATCCAATTTCCACCGTTTGACTTCGGCTAGAACAATACACGGTCTCCCACTTAAAACACTACGAAAAAGAGAAAATAATCTCGTTTGAGAGGGTAGAGTAAAATGATGGTCTCGGTTAAAAGGACCATCCCATGCCAAGACATATATTCGGCTAGGAGAAAGAAAAAATAAAAAAATGTTTGAATAAAACCACTTACTGATTGATCAAAGGAGTGAGTGTTAATACGGATGAGAAGAACGATAAATAAGAAATGAAGGGTTCGGTTTTTCCAAAGGAAAACGAGTGAACAAATTGATCTCCAAGGCTTAGGTACTTTCGGCAACAAGGAAGAAAAGAAGAAACAAAAATGCACACTAAAGGCTTGAAAATTCGGCAAAGAGAAGAGGAAATTTGGAGAGAAAGAGAATGATACAAAAAACTAAAGAGAACAACCTCTCAAGCACTAGCTTTGCCAAAAACTCCTAGCAAAATTCAGCTATCACCCCCTTTAGCCCCAAAATCGTCCACATTCATGTCCCTAATAGTCAAAATTTTGCCAACCACCTTTTCCATAACATTTCCCTTGAAAAAGGCCACTTGTTCCCCCTAGTTTCCTATTTCTCTTGATTCCTTTCCTCACATTCATCCTTTCCTATTTTCCTTAGCCATCTTGCCAAAAATAAAAGTCCACCTTGCCTTATTTACATGCTTGGCCGACACTTAAGGAAAGAGTGCAAAAATAATAGTTAAAGTTTGCACACAAAGGGATTTGAACCTCTTCCCTCAAGGTACTACATGTGGCGCCATAACCCTTTTACCAATTGCTCATTTATGCTAGCAATTTACTCTTTTATTTCCATAAGCCTTGATGCCACTTACTATCTCTCCTTAATAGGCTTAAACACAAAATTTTACTAAGGCCCAACTTGAACCCGGAACTTCATAGAAACCTCGTAACTTTCCAAAATTACCTTCTTAATAAGTCCAACTTGCAATAATGCCGTTCTCTTGTTCTCAAAATTTTAAAACGCTTCTACGCTCAAGGCCCATTGGGCTCAATTCTACTAGACCCAATTTTGGGATGTTACAATTCTACCCTCCTTAAAGAAATTTTGTCCTCGAAATTTCCAACCAACTACTAAACGCATCGCTCAAATCACACCACTAAGCTTTCGTTGCGCACTCTGATCTTAATAACACTAATTTACCTTTAACATAATCTTGAATCCTCTTTCACACAACCAAACGTCTAACCACAGAAGCAAACAGTTATCTACCATTTATACTTAGAATTTTCTACATTCAATCATCACGTCCAACCAAAACATACCTGACTTGATGGTGATGAAACAATCCCGAGCCTTATGCTCCTTAGACCCGCATCTCAAGCATGCTCCTAACCTCCTCCAAAGCATTCTCCGGATGACGCCCCGCAATAATAATCACAAGCCGAAAAGTTTGGTCGTGCCTTGACATGCTTCACGGAACGAGCGCAACCCAAAAGAACCGCAATCTCTTTTCTTCTTACAGTCCATAGACCCAACTCGAAGTGCTTCGCTGATCTCCTTAACCTCCTTTAATACCTTCTTAACTATCTGAGTCAGCTCATTAACCCCAGCTCAATCATGAGATCCCGTCTCAGCCACTGGCGATGCCAACTCCTCCCTTTCGAGCACACGCCCCGATGCTGAAGATCTAGTCCTAGCACCTCGGCCTCTAGCACGTCCACGTCTACCGCGTCCACATCTTCTAGCGTTCATGTTCACTAAGTCGATTTAATCTTGATTACGAGTTTTATGAATTAGTATACTATTCGATGTTTATTAAACGATGTTTTATGGAGTATGAGTAGAAAAGTTGTTTTCGAGTGTCAAATCCGCATCCTAGAGTCTCAAACTCTATAGTTTCAACTCCTAAAGCTAACAGTTCTAGAGTATTCTATTTCGTAGAATTTTCGTACCACAGTACTAACACAATAATCATAAAATGAAAACAAATACTTACTTGACTTGGTGCCGGATACTCGTGGTGCCATACTTCCTTTAGAACATATATTTATAAATTAAAATTCTAAACAGCTTTGGAAAACGCTTTTGAACCCAAACCACGGCCGAGTTTTGCAACTGGGCTCTGATACCATAAAATGTAACACCCCAAACCCGGCCCATGCGTTATGAGCGGATTTGGTATGTCACACGAGCAAAACATGTTAAACCCTTTTTGTTCGTACTAAAATATTACTTTGTTAAAAATCAAGAAAACAAGTTTGATTTGATAAAAAATACTACTATCCTCAAAGATTTGACTGATAGATCGACAAATTTGAACTAATGATCTTACAAAATCGTGACTTTTGAAAATGACGTTGAAAATTCGAAAGAGAATCCAAGTCTTTTGAAAATATCGTTAATAGTTCGAGAGAAAATATCCGTGTTAAAAATATTTGTAAAAGTTTATTTTGAAATCCATTTGTTAATCGATTTTGGAAACCATTGTTTAAGTTTTTAGAAAATTCCCCTTTTTAAAATAATTTAAGAAAAATAATAAAAACATCCCAACCATAAAGCAAAATCAAAATAGTCCAGAGGCCTTATTACAACATTTAACCCAAAACAGTAAAGTAATAAAATAAACGAGAAAGAAGTCTAAAGTCCAAATAAACCATTTCCGAAGTATAGCCTCCCTCGAGTCATCCATAGCCCAAGTCCATATCATCAAGCATTACCTACAAGGGTTAAGAGAAAGGGGGTAAGTTACAAGAACTCAGTGTGAAATCCCCTTACCGTTATTCATTGGGCCGGAACCCAATTAGCAATATTTTTGGCCTAAGCCCATTTACAACAACAATAATGTATCAAATATAATATGCATATGATATGCAATTCCCAAACCAAACCTAGTTTTCCATCCGCTACACACCACCCGTACCAACCAACACACCTGTGGGGAGCTTTAGTCACCCACCCCGCCAACACACCAAACGTAGGCATTAAGCCATTTATATTAGATTTGTGGACAAGCCACCAGATTAACAGAATTTACATGGCATTGCCATTTTTCAGATTTGTGGCAGAGCCACCAGATTTATGTAGCAGAGCTACCAGAACTTCTCTTCATCATTATCTCATCCCATGCAAATCATGTATATAATGCATAGCCATTCACAATAATTTATTCAGATATTTATTACAAAATTATGCCCATGATCTCAATTAATCAAAAAGGCCCATTAAGCAAAATATCAGATTTGGCCCATTTAGCAAAATATCAGATTGGCCCATATAGCAAAATATCAGATCGACCCATTTATCAAAATATCAGATTGGCCCATTTATCAAAATATCAGATTGGCCCATTTATCAAAATATCAGATTGGCCCATTTATTAAAATATCAGATTGGCCCATTTATCAGAATATCAGATTGGCCCATTTATCAAAATATTAGATTGGCCCATTCATCAAAATATCAGATTGGCCCATATAACAATTTCGTAATTCGGCCCTTTAGGGGCATTTTTGTAATTTCAACCCATAGGGGCATTTTCATAATTTCGATAATTTACCCACTAAGGGTAATTCGGTAACCTCACAACCTAAGGGTATTTTGGAAATTTCGCAACCTAGACTTAACTACTAATGTGGAGCATAAAAATCGAAACTGTCCATCTACATCGTACTAACTAAATTGACTATAACTTGAGTTAGGAATCTCGAAATCTAACTCTGTAAATTTTCCTTGAGACTAGACTCGTTGTAACAGACCAATATTGACCCTAATCGAAAAGGTGGTTTCGGGACCACGAATCCGAGCCTGAGTAATATTTTAATATTATATTTCGTGTTTATTATATGTGATTTAGTGAGTGTGAAAGTTTCGTAGAAAAATTTAGTCATTTAAGTGCTCAATTTGATAAAAAGGATTTAATCGAGAAAAGAGAAAAAGTTGCATACTAAAGTGAAAGGTACTAAATTGATTGTGGCTTTTTAAGTGGATGTCCTAAAAGGGCAATTAGCCCATATACTACAAAAAGGGACAACAATGGGCCACTTTAATTACAAATTTGATGTTATTATAATATGTTAAAATAAGTTATAAGTAAATGATTATTTCTTTTATTTTAAGTCATAGAATAATGAAAGAAAGTGGAAAGAAAGAGAACATGCTTTTGTTCATCCTCTTGGCCGAATGTGAGAAGGAAAGAAACTCCATTTTTAAAGCTTGAGTTTCGGCATTAGGAGAGCTCAATTTGGGGTATGTATTTTGTTTAGTTTTTGATAATTTTTACATTTTTGAATTCGTTGCTTTGAATGCTATACAACCCATGTTGAAATTTTTGAGTTTGAGACATGTTGAGGATTCGGCCATGGATGTATATTCATGATTTGTGATGTTTGATGGTAGATTATTAAGAGTATGTTTTAAACCATCATGTTTGGAATTAGAAATTTTGATAAAATTTAGTGATAGGGATTAAATTTGAAAGAATAAATTTTTGAGGACTAAAACATGAAATAAATGACATGAATGAACACATAGGGCTATGGGGAAGATTCGGCCAAGCTATAGTGTTGGAAAATTTTTCATATTTTGTGTTTTGTGCAAATTGGACCAATTTGTAAAAATGGGAAACATTAGGGGCAAAATGGTAAATTGCCCATTTGTGTGTTTTGGGACTAAATTGAGATGAAATGCGATTAAATGAGCTAAATTTTAATGTGTTTTAGATCAAGAGCAAAGAAAAGCGGAATTAGACAGGGGAAAGACGAAGGTTCTCGAATAGCCGATTCGCATACGGACTATCGACAACCGAGGTAAGTCCTTTAGTTAAATCGTGTCAAAGAATTAATTATGGTTATCTTGAATATTAAAAATTGATGGATGTTAGTATCCATTTACATCATGGCCGAATGTATATTGACATATTAGGTTGATGATTTATGTTGAGTATGTGATGGGAATTGTTGGATTGTATAATGATAAAATGGTTTTGTTTGTCCAATGTGAGTGAGCCCAATTGAATTAGATGAGTTTATAATAGTTATGAAGTGTGTTGGTAATGTTTAAGCTGTATTGACGTGACTCGGGCTTTTATGCCTAGCGAGTGCCTTGTGCCGGTGTTATTTATCGGGCTTTACGCCCAGCGTGCCTTGTGCCGGTGTTATTTATCGGGCTTTACGCCTAGCGGGCCTTGTGCGGTGTTATTTATCGGGCTTTACGCCTAGCGGCCTCGTGCGGTGTTACTTTTCGGGCTTTACGCCTAGCGTGCTTGATGCGGTGATGTATTTTACAAAAGAGAAATCAAATCTTTGTTCAAGACAACTTAAAGCTAATTTATTGAGTATATGGTTCAGGTAAGCATGTAAGGTATGTTATGCTTAATATTACTTGATTCGAATTAATATTATGAGAATTGTGTTATATGTGTTGAAGTAAATATTGATGGGTGTAATATGATGGAATTCGAGTTAGAATGTGCTATTATGGAACAATTGGTTTTCAAAGTATAAATGCTAAGAAAGGAGATTTTCATGCGATATGCTTATATGAATTTTAATGAAATGATTTCTACTTTACTTGGGTTATTGAATTTCTAGTATTCAGCCTTGTATAAGTAATTGACTTAAGTGCTTATGTGGAATACAATAAGTTGGAAGTTTAATTTCAATTATTTGTATGTTTTATTATCATGAGATTAGGACTTACTAAGCTAGTAAGCTTACTAGTGTGAAATGTTCTCCTTTGTTTTATAGATTAGATGCAAGCTACAAGCTCGTCGGGATCGTTCGGGAAAGTCGTCCACACTATCAAATTGTTTTGGTACTCTTTCATTTTGGTTTTTCCAAAGAAGGCATGTATAGGAAAGACTTTATTTAATTTTGATGGAAACTTTGGTTCATGTATGTAATAGCCATGCGAATATGGCTAAATTTTTAGTCAAGCATGCTTTTTGGGACTTTTGTTATAAATGTTGGTGCTCTTTTAAATCGATGATGTTATGATATTATGCGAATGATTTAGGTATAAGCTAAATTGCGTAAATGGTTAAGATGCATGGATGGTACGAATTATATGTGAGTATATTCGGTTATAAGCTAGTAATCATATCTTGTAAAGAAACAGTCTTTAGTAACAGCAGTGATGTAGTTTTGAAAAATCACCAAAAATAGGATAAGTTGAATTAGAAGGTGAATGAGGTATAGAACCAAAGCTTATTGTGTCTATTTTGATATGAAAGAAACAGAGTAGGCAAAGGAGTTTTATGTTATGAGATATTTAAATTTTAGTGAGACTTGATCTGAATGAGTTCGTGAATCCATGTTCTGTCTTGGAAAAATTGTTAAAAATTGTACAAAAATAATTAGGGAGCATGGTTTATATGTTTGAAATCCTTGATGAGTCTATTTTTTAATAGGAATAAACAAGAACATTATTGAAAATTTGTGCTATGAGATAAATGAGTTTTTGTAATGACAGGTCAGAATCGTCAACAGTGAAATAGTGGAAACTTTGATGAATAAACTGTACTAATTGGCCACATGAAAAATTCTGGAAAAATTATGGTAAATTATTATAAGAGTCTAGTTTCAAGGAAAATTTACGGATCTAAATTTCGAGTTTTGTAACTCGAGTTATGATCAATTTAGTCAGCATGATGCAGTTTGACAGCTTTAAATTTTTATGTTCGAACTTGTAGTCGAGTCTTGTAATGCCACATACTCAACCCCGGCAAAGGTCTCGGGTAAGGGGTGTTACATTTGATTGGTATCAGAGCTTACGGTTTAGTCGATTCTAGGACTACCGTATGCGGCGTGTGAGTCTAGCTATACATGCCTTTTATATATATTGATAGTGTGGTGACTTGACACTGAACTTTGTTTTATATAGTAAATGGACACCGATCCTGAAAGAACCGTAGGTGATGATGTAGAGAGTGTAGCGCCCGACCGTGCACACGGATCAAGTGCTTGTAGACTCTTGACCTGTTTCGGGTAGCCACGAAGGAGAGGCTAAACAAGCCTTTTATCGGATGATGAATGAGTGGTTTGCCCAATTTATTCAAAATAACCGGCTGTACACCAACCTCCACCCCGAATAATCCAACTCGATTCCTTCAAGACTTCGATGATAGATCCGATGAGATCCATGAGGCCCCTGATTGATAAAATCCAAAATTTGGGGCCGAAGAATTTAAAGCCAATGATGATGATGACACAGAGAGAGCCGAAATGTGGCTCGATAACACTATTCGGGTACTTGATGAGCTATCTTGTACTCCGGATGAATGCCTGAAGTGTGCTATATCTTTCTATCAGGACACTTTGATATCACCGTGGAACACACTAGTATCAGTGGTTCCGAAAGAAAAAGTGACATGGGATTTCTTCCAGAATGAATTTCGTAAGAAGTACATCAGCCAAAGATTCATTGATCAAAAACGAAAGGAGTTCCTTGAGTTGAAACAGGGGCGAATGACCGTAACAGAATATGAAAGAAAATTTTGTCGCTCGCATATATGCTAGAGAGTGTGTTTCTACTGAAGCTATTATGTGTAAAAGATTTGAAGATGGCCTGAATGAAGATATAAAGATGTTTGTTGGCATTCTTGAAATTCAAGAGTTTGTGACTTTAGTTGAGAGAGCTTGCAAAGCTGAAAAGCTCAGGAAAGAGAAAAGAAAGGCTGAGACAAAAGTTAGAGATATCCGTAAAAGATCTTCGGGTAAGGTCTTCCATTCCACAACCAAGAAGTCCAGAGATGACTACAGCCGGCATAAAGCTACTACAGATCCACCTAGACGGGATCGATCCCCTATGAGCTCTCGAGCTACCTCGATAGCCAGTGTTGGTAACGTTCCCCAGAATAGAGTAGAATGCAAGCACTATGGAAAATGGCACTCAGGGAGTTGTAGATTTCATGATCGGTCTTGCTCTAAATGCGGATCGTCAGATCATTTTATTAGAGAATGTCCGATGTTAGTTGAGCAGAATACAATTTAAAACATTAAGTCGAGCAACACATCAGCGCGAGGCAGGCCACCCAGACATTCAAGCAATGTAGGTGGTAGTCGAGAGGAACGAAGAACATCGTAGTTCGATCGAGGCTAGAGCTCCGGCTAGAGCTTATGCCACACGAGCGAGAGGATGCTTCTCTCCCGACGTCATTACCGGTACTTTCACCCTTTATGACACTCTTTGTAATTGCATTAATTGATCCTGGTTCGACTCACTCATATGTGTGTGAAACTTTAGAATTCGGAAAGACTCGCTAGTTGAGTCTCTCGAGTTTGTGATTCGTGTGTCCAACCCTTTGGGTAGATGTGTGCTTGTTAATAAAGTGTGTAGAGATTGCCCATTGATGATTCGGGATTATTGCTTCCCGGTGATTTAATGTTGTTGCCCTTTGACGAATTTGATATAATCTTGGGTATGGGGTGGTTAACTTCACATGAGGCGAGAGTGGATTGTAAAAGAAAGCTTATTGATTTGAAATGTCGAAACGGCGAGACCATCGAAATTAAATCTGTGGACGTAAATGGGTTGCCTACTGATAATATCTTCAATGTTAGCCTTAAGTATGTGAGAAAAGGGTGTGAAGCTTATTTGGCTTATGTAATTGGACAATAAAATGTCCAGAAACAAATTGAATCGAGATCGGCTTGTATGTGAATACCCCGATGTGTTTCTGAAGAACTACAGGGTTTACCCCAGGCGAGAGATTGAGTTCAGCATTGAGTTAGTGCCGAGTGTGACTCCGATTTCGATAGCTCCGCATCGAATGGCGCCCTACGAATTAAAAAGAATTGAAAGCGCGATTGCAAGAGTTGTGAGATAGGGGCTTCGCACGACCGAAGTTTCTCTCCTTGGGGTGCACCGGTTTTATTTGTGAAAAGAAGGATGGGACTATGAGAATGTGTATCGACACAAGCAACTAAATAAGGTAACTATAAAGAATAAGTACTTGTTACCTCGGATTGATGATTTATTTGATCGGATTGAAGGGGGCTTGGTGTTTTGAAGATAGATTTGAGATCGGGCTATTATCGATTCATGCAGTCGAGATTCGAGATGTGCCAAAGATCGCTTTCCGAACGCAGGTACGGACATTATGAGTTTTTAGTTATGCCTTTTGGACTCACTAATGCACTGCTATTTTTATGGATCTAATGAACCGAGTCTTCCGGCAGTTTTGGATCGGTTTGTAGTAGTGTTTATTGATGATATATTGATCTACTCCAAAAATGAAGCGGAACATCTTGAGCATTTGAGAGTAGTACTACAAACTTTGAGAGATCAACGGTTGTATGCAAAATTCGAGTAAGTGTGAGTTCGGATGAATGAAGTCACTTCTTGGGTCATGTTGTTTTGGTGTCGGTGTTGGGTAGATCCAAACAAGATAGCGGCTATACTCGATTGGAAACCACCAAAGAATGTTTTCGAGATCCGAAGTTTCCTAGGCCTTGCGGGGTATTACAGACGATTTGTAAAAGGTTTTTTCAGTAATAGCTACACCTTTGACGAGACTACTACAGAAAGATGTCAAATTTGAGTGGTCGGAAAAGTGTCGAAAAGTTTTGAGCAGTTGAAAGCCCTTTTGACCGAGGCTCCATGTATTAATAACTCACTGAATCGGGTAAAGAATTTATTATTTTTAGTGATGCTTCCTTGAATGGGTTGGGTTGCGTTTTAATGCAAGAAGGCGGGGTGATAGCCTACGCCGAGACAATTGAAGCCGCATGAGAAAAATTATCCAACTCATGATCTAGAGTTAGTGACCATTGTGTTCGCATTGAAAATTTGGCGTCACTATTTATTCGCGAAAAATGTCATATTTATTCGGATCACAAAAGTTTAAAATATTTGATGACTCGAGAAAGATCTAAACTTGAGACAACGCAGATGGTTAGAATTGCTAAAAGACTATGAATTAGTGATTGACTACCATCGGGAAAAGCTAACGTTGTTGCGGATGTGTTAAGTCGAAAATCATTGTTTGCTCTTTCGTGCAATGAACGCGCAGATAGCTATGTCCGGTGATGGTTCGATCATAGTCGATTTACAAGCAAGACCGATGTTTATTCAAAGCAAATTTGTGATGCAGAAAGTTGACAAAGATTTGATTACTAGTCGAATTCGTGTGAAAAGGTGCGAATCGATTTTTGATTGATGCAAATGATCGCTTGAAATTTAAAAGCCGAATGTGTGTTCAGAAGAACTCGGATTTGATACAAATGATTCTCGAGTGAGGCCCATAGTGGTCGACTATCGATACATCCGGGTAGCACAAAAATGTATAACGATTTGAAACAATTCTATTGGTGGCTCCTGGCATGAAACAGGATATATCCGAATTTGTTTGAAATGCTTAGTTTGTCGCAAGTAAAAGCCGAGCATCAAGTGCCATCCGGACTACTTGACCAATCATGATACCCGAATGGAAATGGGATAGAATTACAATGGATTTTGTATCCGGTCTCCTATGACACCGAGTAAGAAAGATGTCGTTTGGGTTATAGTTGATAGATCGCCAAATCGGCTCATTTTGTACCGGTTCGTGCGTGACTATTCACTCGATAAACTTGCCGAATTGTATGTATCATGAGTTGTGAGATTGCATGGTGTACCGAGTTCCATTGTTTGAGACAGAGACCCGAGATTCACATCGCGGTTTTGGAAGAAGTTGCAAGATGCTTTAGGCACTAAACTTCATTTATGTACTGACCTTTCATCCATGAGACATGCATGGTCATGAGCGAACTATTCGAGATACTTGAGGACATGTTGAGATGTTGCATTCTCGAGTTTGAAGGTACGTGGGAACGATACCTACCTTTGATTGAATTTGCTTACAATAATAGCTTTCAATCTAGTATCAAAATGGCACCTTATGAAGCCTTATACGGGCGAAAATGTCGAACACCATTATCTTTGGGTGAGCTCACGAGAATAAGATACACGGGTTGATTTGATTAAAGAAACCGAACAAAAAGTGGTCGTGATCGAGAAATACTTTGAAAGTCGCCTCGAGATCGACAAAAGTCTTATGTTTGACTTAAAGCGTAAAGATATTGAATTTCAAATCGGAGATCGAGTATTCTTGAAAGTTTCTCCGTGGAAAAAGGTATTCGATTTGGTCGAAAAGGCAAACTTAGTCCGAGATTCATCGGACCTTATGAAATCTTTGAACGTATTGGGCTGTCATTGCTTATAGGTTGAAGTTGCCCTCACGAGTTAGAAAAGATACATGATGTATTTCATGTTTCGATGCCTTGTAAGTACAGATCAGATCCGTCTCATGTGATCACACCGACAGAGATTGAAATCCATCGATTTGACATATGATGAAGAACCGATCCGTATCCTAGCTCGGGAAATAAAAGAGTTGAGAAATAAAAGAATTCCATTAATAAAGGTTTTATGGAATCGTCACGGAGTTGAAGAGGCTACGTGGGAGCACGAGGAGTCAATGAGGCAACAATATCCGACCTTGTTTAACGGTAAAATTTTCGAGGACGAAAATTCTCAAAAGGGGTGAGTTGTAACAGACCAATATTGACCCTAATCGAACGGTGGTTTCGGGACCACGAATCCGAGCCTGAGTAATATTTTAATATTATATTTCGTGTTTATTATATGTGATTTAATGAGTGTGAAAGTTTCGTAGAAAAATTTAGTCATTTAAGTGCTCAATTTGATAAAAAGGATTTAATCGAGAAAAGAGCAAAAGTTGTATACTAAAGTGAAAGGTACTAAATTGATTGTGGCTTTTTAAGTGGATGTACTAAAAGGGCAATTAGCCCATATACTACAAAAAGGGACGGCAATGGGCCACTTTAATTACAAATTTGATGTTATTATAATATGTTAAAATAAGTTATAAGTAAATGATTATTTCTTTTATTTTAAGTCATAGAATAATGAAAGAAAGTGGAAAGAAAGAGAACATGCTTTTGTTCATCCTCTTGGCCGAATGTGAGAAGGAAAGAAACTCCATTTTTAAAGCTTGAGTTTCGGCATTAGGAGAGCTCAATTTGGGGTATGTATTTTGTTTAGTTTTTGATAATTTTTACATTTTTGAATTCGTTGCTTTGAATGCTATACAACCCATGTTGAAATTTTTGAGTTTGAGACATGTTGAGGATTCGGCCATGGATGTATATTCATGATTTGTGATGTTTGATGGCAGATTATTAAGAGTATGTTTTAAACCATCATGTTTGGAATTAGAAATTTTGATAAAATTTAGTGATAGGTATTAAATTTGAAAGAATAAATTTTTGAGGGACTAAAACATGAAATAAATGACATGCATGAACACATAGGGCTATGGGAAAGATTCGGCCAAGCTATAGTGTTGGAAAATTTTTCATATTTTGTGTTTTGTGCAAATTGGACCAATTTGTAAAAAATGGGAAACATTAGGGGCAAAATGGTAAATTGCCCATTTGTGTGTTTTGGGACTAAATTGAGATGAAATGCGATTAAATGAGCTAAATTTTAATGTGTTTTAGATCAAGAGCAAAGAAAAAGCGAATTAGACCAGGGAAAGACGAAGGTTCTCGAATAGCCGATTCGCACGGACTATCGACAACCGAGGTAAGTCCTTTAGTTAAATCGTGTCAAAGAATTAATTATGGTTATCTTGAATATTAAAAATTGATGGATGTTAGTATCCATTTACATCATGGCCGAATGTATATTGACATATTAGGTTGATGATTTATGTTGAGTATGTGATGGGAATTGTTGGATTGTATAATGATAAAACGGTTTTGTTGGTCCAATGTGAGTGAGCCCAATTGAATTAGATGAGTTTATAATAGTTATGAAGTGTGTTGGTAATGTTTAGCTGTATTGACGTGACTCGGGCTTTTTACGCCTAGCGGGCCTTGTCTTGGGGTGTTATTTATCGGGCTTTACGCCCAGCGTGCCTTGTCATGCGGTGTTATTTATCGGGCTTTTACGCCAGCGTGCCCTCGTGCGGTGTTACTTTTGGGCTTTTACGCCTAGCGAGCTTGATGCGGTGATGTATTTTACAAAAGAGAAATCAAATCTTTGTTCAAGACAACTTAAAGCTAATTTATTGAGTATATGGTTGAGGTAAGCATGTAAGGTATGTTATGCTTAATATCACTTGAGTCGAATTAATATTATGAGAATTGTGTTATATGTGTTGAAGTAAATATTGATGGGTGTAATATGATGGAATTCGAGTTAGAATGTGCTATTATGGAGCAATTGGTTTTCAAAGTATAAATGCTAAGTAAGGAGATTTTCATGCGATATGCTTATATGAATTTTAATGAAATGATTTCTACTTTACTTGGGTTATTGAATTTCTAGTATTCAGCCTTGTATAAGTAATTGACTTAAGTGCTTATGTGGAATACAATAAGTTGGAAGTTTAATTTCAATTATTTGTATGTTTTATTATCATGAGATTAGGACTTACTAAGCTAGTAAGCTTACTAGTGTGAAATGTTCTCCTTTGTTTTATAGATTAGGTGCAAGCTACAAGCTCGTCGGGATCGTTCGGAAAGTCGTCCACACTATCAAATTGTTTTGGTACTCTTTCATTTTTGTTTTTCCAAAGAAGGCATGTATAGGAAAGACTTTATTTAATTTTGATGGAAACTTTGGTTCATGTATGTAATAGCCATGCGAATATGGCTAAATTTTTAGTCAAGCATGCTTTTTGGGACTTTTGTTATAAATGTTGGTGCTCTTTTAAATCGATGATGTTATGATATTATGCGAATGATTTAGGTATAAGCTAAATTGCGTAAATGGTTAAGATGCATGGATGGTACGAATTATATGTGAGTATATTCGGTTATAAGCTAGTAATCATATCTTGTAAAGAAACAGTCTTTAGTAATAAAGCAGTTGATGTAGTTTTGAAAAATCACCAAAAATAGGATAAGTTGAAATGAGGTATAGAACCAAAGCTTATTGTGTCTATTTTGATATGAAAGAAACAGAGTAGGCAAAGGAGTTTTATGTTATGAGATATTTAAATTTTAGTGAGACTTGATCTGAATGAGTTTGTGAATCCATGTTCTGTCTTGGAAAAATTGTTAAAAATTGTAAAAAATAATTAGGGAGCATGGTTTATATGTTTGAAATCCTTGATGAGTCTATTTTTAATAGGAATAAACAAGAACATTATTGAAAATTTGTGCTATGAGATAAATGAGTTTTTGTAATGACAGGTCAGAATCGTCAACAGTGAAATAGTGGAAACTTTGATGAATAAACTGTACTAATTGGCCACATGAAAAATTCTGGAAAAATTATGGTAAATTTTTATAAAAGTCTAGTTTCAAGGAAAATTTACGGATCTAAATTTCGAGTTTTGTAACTTGAGTTATGATCAATTTAGTCGAGCATGATGCGTTTGATGACTTTAAATTTTTATGTTCCGAACTTGTAGTCGAGTCTTGTAATGCCACATACTCGACCCCGGCAAAGGTCTCGGGTAAGGGGTGTTACACTCGTATATCTTCTTACTGTAATTTTTCCAGAATTTTTGACTTAGCCATTTAGTACAGTTTATTCCTTAAAGATTCCCTTGTTTCACTGACCAACGATTCTGACCTCTCTTACCCAAAATTCAAATATCTCACTGTACAGTTTTTATATGTTGCTCCCGCTTGTTTCTATTGAAAATAGACTCACTAAGGAATCTGTACATATAAACTATAACTAATAATTCACTTTTTATAATTTTATGAGATTTTTCCAAGACAGATCAGGGAAACACAAAGTCATTCAAAACCAGTCTCACTCAAATTAACATATCTCAGAATATAAAAATCATTTTCCTTCTCCGTTTCTTCCATATTAAAATAGACACAGTAAGATTTAATCTGATATCTTATTCCCTTTGTAATTCCTTTTCTCCTATTTTTCATGATTTTTCAAATACACGTCACTATTTCTGACCGAAACTATTTTATTACTTAAATACGATTACGAGACGATCATACGCGCGCCCGAGTGATCACGGATGCCGGTTTTCAGTTTTCTTCGGTATTTTGACCAAATCACAGAACATATCATACAAACTTTCAGAGAGATGTGAGATTACACTCCATATCAAACATGTATTCGGAAGGTACGGGATTACACACCTTGATTAGGATTCCCTAAAGAACCACTCTTCGTTGACCCACTATATCCGAAGGATTTGCAAATAGGATATATCGAGTGGTTTCGTCCCTAAAACATAATTGATTAGTCGAAACTTCAATCCGATTTGCAACATAGCCAAATAGAGATATAACGAAAAATCCAAAATGAACCCCCTTACCTTATCGATATTGGATCCAATTTCCACCGTTTGACTTCGGCTAGAACAATACATGGTCTCCCACTTAAAACACTACGAAAAAGAGAAAATAATCTCGTTTGAGAGGGTAGAATAAAATGATGGTCTCGGTTAAAAGGACCATCCCATGCCAAGACATATATTCAGCTAGGAGAAAGAAAAAAAAATGTTTGAATAGAACTACTTATTGATTGATCAAAGGAGTGAGTGTTAATACGGATGAGAAGAACGATAAAGAAGAAATGAAGGTTCGGTTTTTTTAAAGGAAAACGAGTGAACAATTTGATCTCCAAGGCTTAGGTACTTTCGGCAATAAGGAAGAAAAGAAGAAACAAAAATGTACACTAAAGGCTTGAAAATTCAGCAAAGAGAAGAGGAAATTTGGAGAGAAAGAGAATGATACAAAAAACTAAAGAGAACAACCTCTCAAGCACTAGCTTTGCCAAAAACTCCTAGCAAAATTCGGCTATCACCCCCTTTAGCCCCAAAACCGTCCACATTCATGTCCCTAATAGTCAAAATTTTGCCAACCACCCTTTCCATAACATTTCCCTTGAAAAAGGCCACTTGTTCCCCCTACTTTCCTATTTCTCTTGATTCCTTTCCTCACATTCATCCTTTCCTATTTTCCTTAGCCATCTTGCCAAAAATAAAAGTCCACCTTGCCTTATTTACATGCTTGGCCGACACTTAAGGAAAGAGTGCAAAAATAATAGTTAAAGTTTGCACACAAAGGGATTCGAACCTCTTCCCTCAAGGTACTACATGTGACGCCATAACCCTTTTACCAATTGCTCATTTATGCTAGCAATTTCTCTTTTATTTCCATAAGCCTTGATGCCACTTACTATCTCTCCTTAATAGGCTTAAACACAAAATTTTACTAAGGCCCAACTTGAACCCGGAACTTCATAGAAGCCTCGTAACTTTCCAAAATTACCTTCTTAATAAGTCCAACTTGAAATAATGCCGTTCTCTTGTTCTCAAAATTTTAAAACGCTTCTACGCTCAAGGCCCAATGGGCCCAATTCTACTAGACCCAATTTCGGGATGTTACAATTCTACCCTCCTTAAAGAAATTTTGTCCTCGAAATTTCCAACCAACTACTAAACGCATCGCTCAAATCACACCACTAAGCTTTCGCTGCGCACTCTGATCTTAATAACACTAATTTACCTTTAACATAATCTTAAATCCTCTTTCACACAACCAAACGTCTAACCACAGAAGCAAACAGTTATCTACCATTTATACTTAGAATTTTCTACATTCAATCATCACGTCCAACCAAGACATACCTGACTTGATGGTGATGAAACAATCCTGAGCCTTATGCTCCTTAGACCCGCATCTCAAGCATGCTCCTAACCTCCTCCGGCATTCTCCCGGATGACTCCTTCTGCAATAATCACAAGCCAGAAAGTTTGGTCGTGCCTTGACATGCTTCACGGAACGAGACTGCGACCCAAAAGAACCGCAATCTCTTTTCTTCTTACAGTCCACAGACCCAACTCGAAGTGCTTCGCTGATCTCCTTAACCTCCTTCAATACCTTCTTAACTATCTGAGTCAGCTCATTAACCCCAGCTTGATCATGAGATCCCGTCTCAGTGTAACACCCCAAACCCGGCCCAAACACCATGACCGGATCTGGCATGTCACTTAGGGAGATTTTAAAAGATGTCGTAACTTCAGAAAAATATTTTTCTTGAGTTTAACACTTTATTCGAGAAAACAAAATGGTTGGATGATTTGTAAAAGATATACATTTTATATTTATGCCTTAGTGGATTAAAAACTAAAATTTGATACGTGCCTTAACTTGATTAAAACATAAAATGTAAATGTCTAATAATAATTAAAGCTCGAAACAACCGAAAATATGAAGCTAGTGGCCCATGGACTTATTACAATGAAATTTAAACCCACTAACTAAAAATATTAAAAATAAATAAACTAGTAAAGTCTTTTGCTGAATCAAAATAATTCCTTGCATGGCCACCTTGCGCTCTTCTCCAACCCGGTCCGATGCACTAGGTGCTACCTGAAAGATGTTAAATAATGGGGTGAGTCGCGAGACTCAGTCTACAACCCTCGTGCACCATCAGATTGGGCCTTAGCCCCACAAAACAGATAACAGAGTATAATATATCAGAAAATATGCAAAGCCCAACCCAATCCTAGGTTTCCATCCACTACACACCACCCTTACCTGCCAATCACACCATTGGGGATTTCTACAATCAACCCACACCGCTACACACCATCGATGGCAGTCATGCTGCAGATAGCTACTCATCGTCAGATCATGGCAATAGCCACTACAATAGATCATGGCATTAGCCACTACAATAGATCATGGCAAAAGCCACTACAACAGATCATGGTAAAAGCCACTACAACAGATCATGGCAAAAGCCACTAAAACAGAACACTTCCCCTTTCATCAATCACCCAACCCCATGCAATCACAGAAATCGGCATACATGTTCATCATACCAAATCGACAGAAACATTCACTTTAGAATGACAGAGATCACTAACCTGGTGATTCGCCTTTACCCTTCTCGGGTTTTCAACAGCCATGCCGGTATTTTGGCATTTAGCAGAATATAACATATTTATAAACATATACTTAATAAGCAATCCAAATGGTGTGAGAATGTTACACACCTGATTAATACGTAGGACTACCCTCTATGTCGATACCCTCGCTAATCGGATCTACTGCCCTTTGTCTACAACTTTGCTCAAAAGCCGGAAGGACACGAAGATAAGGCCTCTCCTATATTCGGCCAAGGGTTAGTGTTTTACCCGAATTATATGCTTGAATTAACAGATCTCCTTACCTTGAAATCCCGAAAGTGATACGATCCAAGGGCTACTGAACTCTGGCTTAGAAATCTAAGCGATTGAATCCCCTTCAAATCCTGGAATGCTACCCATGAAAGAAAACACAAGATCAGTCCACCATGTAGCTATTCGGCTATGGTCTCTAAAAGACGGAGAAGATTGGAAAAAGAATAGTACAATCGACACTTACCTCTACAGACAGTTTCGGCTACCCCTTGCAGAAAGATTCGGCAATCACAGAAGAAGATCAAAGCGTAGAAGGTTAGAGATCTAGGAAATTTTGACTTTTAAGAAAATCCCGAAAAGATGAACAAGAGAAGGCTGATGTGTTTTTCGGCTTTTAGAAGAATTGAGTGAGGAGTTACGATTTTTGGCAGAAAAAGAGAAGAAGAAAAGAAAACAAGAAAGAGGCTTGGAGATTTCGGCTAGGAAGAAAAAGAATGGAAACAAATTTCAGCAGCAGAGAAAACTGAGAGAAAGCTTTCAGAAAAACTCACAAAATTTTGACATTTTCTTCCCCTAACTAGCCGCCCCCCCTTTACACACAGAGTCCAAATTTCAGCCACCTCTAGCCTCCTGGATAGCCTCTCATCTTTTCCCTTATCCTTATCAGAACTCACATCCAAAAGAGTCCTACATCACACCACTCCTTCCCCTTTTTTTCCTGCTCATTATCCACTTAAATAAAACATTAAAAATCCCTAAATTTTAGCCTTGTTTCCGTCCCCTTCCTTGCTCTCCTTGGGCTGCCAAAATTAGCCCAATTTCTTGGGCTCCAAGCGGCCACACTGAGGCCCCCTTCTTTTGCCTATTGGTGCCACTTATAGCTCCCTCCTACTGCGCCTCTTGTTCCTGGGCCACAAGCCCATTATGCCTATTTCACTCACAATACTTTATTTAAACCCCATAGTCCCTAAACAAAATATTTAGCCAAGACCTCGGCCCATTCTCGAGCCCAATTTGCACCTCTAATACTTAAATTAACACATTAAACGTATCCACCCATTAAACGCATAGGCCCAAAAATTCAGGATGTTACATCCCAACCATAAAGCAAAATCAAAATAGTCCAGAGGCCTTTTTACAACATTTAACCCAAAATAGTAAAGTAATAAAATAAACGAGAAAGAAGTCTAAAGTCCAAATAAACCATTTCCGAAGTATGGCCTCCCTCGAGTCATCCATAGCCCAAGTCCATATCATCAAGCATTACCTACAAGGGTTAAAAGAAAGGGGGGTGAGTTACAAGAACTCAGTGTGAAATCCCCTTATCGTTATTCATTGGGCCGGAACCCAATTAGCAATATTTTGGGCCTAAACCCATTTACAACAACAATAATGTATCAAATATAATATGCATATGATATGCAATTCCCAAACCAAACCTAGTTTTCCATCCGCTACACACCACCCGTACCAACCAACACACCTATGGGGAGCTTTAGTCACCCACCCCGCCAACACACCAAACGTAGGCATTAAGCCATTTATATCAGATTTGACCCATTTAGCAAAATATCAGATTGGCCCATATAGCAAAATATTAGATCGGCCCATTTATCAAAATATTAGATTGGCCCATTTATCAAAATATCAGATTGGCCTATTTATCAAAATATTAGATTGGCCCATTTATCAAAATATCAGATTGGCCCATTTATCAAAATATTAGATTGGCCCATTTATCAAAATATCAGATTGGCCCATATAACAATTTCGTAATTCGGCCCTTTAGGGGTATTTTCGTAATTTTGACCCATTGGGGCATTTTCGTAATTTCGATAATTTACCCACTAAGGGTAATTCAGTAATCTCGCAGCCTAAGGGTATTTTGGAAATTTCGCAACCTAGACTTAACTACTAATGTGGAGCATAAAAATTGAAACTGTCCATCTGCGTCGTACTAACTAAATTGACTATAAATTGAGTTAGGAATCTTGAAATCTAACTCCGTAAATTTTCCTTGAGACTAGACTCATATATATTCTTACTATAATTTTTCTAGAATTTTTGAATTAGCCATTTAGTACAGTTTATTCCTTAAAGATTCCCTTGTTTCATTGACCAACGATTCTGCCTTCTCTTACCCAAAATTCAAATATCTGATTGTACAGTTTTCATATGTTACTCCCGCTTGTTTCTATTGAAAATAGACTCACTAAGGAATCTGTACATGTAAACTATAACTCATAATTAACTTTGTACAATTTTATAAGATTTTTCCAAGACAGATCAGAGAACCATGAAGTCATTCAAAACCAGTCTCACTCAAATTAACATATCTCAGAATATAAAAATCCTTTTCCTTCTCCGTTTCTTCCATATTAAAATAGACACAGTAAGATTTAATCTGATATCTTATTCCCTTTGTAATTCTTTTTCTCCTATTTTTCTTAATTTTTCAAATACACGTCACTTTTTCTGACCGAAACTATTTTATTACGAAATACGATTACCATTATGATCATACGCACGCCCGAGTGATCACGGATGCCAGTTTTCGGTTTTCTTTGGTATTTTGACCAAATCACAGAACATATCATACAAAATTTCAGAGAGATGTGAGATTACACACCATATCAAACATGTATTCGGAAGGTACGGGGTTACATACCTTGATTAGGATTCCCTAAAGAACCACTCTTCGTTGACCCACTATATCCGAAGGATTTGCAAATAGGTTATATCGAGTGGTTTTGTCCCTAAAACATAATTGATTAGTCGAAACTTCAATCCGATTTACAACATATCCAAATAGAGATATAACGAAAAATCCAAAATGAACCCCCTTACCTTATCGATATTGGATCCAATTTCCACCGTTTGACTTTGGCTAGAACAATACACGGTCTCCCACTTAAAACACTACGAAAAAGAGAAAATAATCTCGTTTGAGAGGGTAGAATAAAATGATGGTCTCGGTTAAAAGGACCATCCCATGCCAAGACATATATTCGGCTAGGAGAAAAAAATAAAAAAAATGTTTGAATAGAACCACTTATCAATTGATCAAAGGAGTGAGTGTTAATACAGATGAGAAGAACGATAAAGAAGAAATGAAGGGTTCGGTTTTTCCAAAGGAAAACGAGTGAACAATTTGATTTCCAAGGCTTAGGTACTTTCGGCAATAAGGAAGAAAAGAAGAAACAAAAATGCACACTAAAGGCTTGAAAATTCGGCAAAGAGAAGAGGAAATTTGGAGAGAAAGAGAATGATACAAAAAACTAAAGAGAACAACCTCTCAAGCACTAGCTTTGCCAAAAACTCCTAGCAAAATTCGGCTATCACCCCCTTTAGCCCCAAAACCGTCCACATTCATGTCCCTAATAGTCAAAATTTTGCCAACCACCCTTTCCATAACATTTCCCTTGAAAAAGGCCACTTGTTCCCCCTACTTTCCTATTTTTCTTGATTCCTTTCCTCACATTCATCCTTTCCTATTTTCCTTAGCCATCTTGCCAAAAATAAAAGTCCACCTTGCCTTATTTACATGCTTGGCTGACACTTAAGGAAAGAGTGCAAAAATAATAGTTAAAGTTTGCACACAAAGGGATTCGAACCTCTTCCCTCAAGGTACTACATGTGGCGCCATAACCCTTTTACCAATTGCTCATTTATGCTAGCAATTTACTCTTTTATTTCCATAAGCCTTGATGCCACTTACTATCTCTCCTTAATAGGCTTAAACACAAAATTTTACTAAGTCCCAACTTGAACCCGGAACTTCATAGAAACCTCGTAACTTTCCAAAATTACCTTCTTAATAAGTCCAACTTGAAATAATGTCGTTCTCTTGTTCTCAAAATTTTAAAACGCTTCTACGCTCAAGGCCCATTGGGCCCAATTCTACTAGACCCAATTTTGGGATGTTACAGGATAGGTAACAAAGCTGAAATTTATCAATATGATTTGAGAAACTTGAAAAGAAGAAACATTACAAGGAGAACTCACAGGATGGTTAGTAAAAACACTCCTCGCTTTTTCTTGTTTACTTTCTTCTTTTTCTTTCGTTTCTTTTTCATCAACACTCATTTCTTGTATACTCTCTTTTTTCTTTTCAATCTCAATCTCTTTTTCCTTTTCTTTCTCACATTCTTTTTCGCTCTCAATCTCTTTTTGCTCTCTTTCGTTCTCTTTTTCTTTTTGCTTTCTTTCATTCTTTTTTTTCTTTTTCTTCTTCACATGCTTTTTTGATTTAATTACAAAAAGAAGAAAACAAGAAAGAATCAGAATGGGAAACTTTTTGTTGAGCATAAGAGGTGTAACAGTCCGGTTTAGACTCTAGTCGGAATAGTGGTTTTGGGACCACAAATCCGAGTCAAAAAAATAATTTAATATTATTTTTCATGCTTATGGTATGTGAATTAGTATGTGTGAAATTTCTGTGAATTAATTTGTCTGTTTGTGTGCTTAATTTGATAAAAGGACTTAATTGCAGAAAATGTAAAAGTGGCCTTTTAATGGTTAAAGTGCTTAATTGCTTTGTTTTATTAAAGATGGAATCCTTATGTTGAATTTTGGCCATTTAACCATGGGATGGACGGTTATGGGCTTGATATATATGATTTTCATATTAAAATTTAAAGGTTAATTTAGTAAATAATCTATTAACAAGGAATAAATAAAACCAAATGAAAATGTTAGTGGATGTTCATCTTTTTGGAACCGAAATAAGAAAAGAAGAGAGAGTTTAAGCTTAGGTTACATTTGGCCATTGATGTTCTTTGATTCAAGGTATGTTTTATTTCAGTTTTTGATAATTTCTACGTTTCTGTGATCGTTGCTTCGTGTTCTTCAAAACCCATGCTTCAATTTTGTGAATTGATGAAGATTTTGAAAAGTGCCATTGATGAATTCATGAGTTTTGTGATGTTTGATGATGAATTATGAAAGATATGTGATAGATTAATATAGTTTGTCTTTGAATTTTTGATGATTTTGAGTAATTTGGACTTAATTGAGAAAATAGTATTTTGAGGGACTAAAATGTGAAATAAATGAAATGTATGGATTTGTATGATATTAGTGAACATTCGGCTAAGCATGGGTATAAGCAAATTTTGTGATTTTGTGATTTGTATGATATTAGTGAACATTAAAGCTTGTTCTTCCCTCTTGACCGAATCTAAAGAGTCCATTTAGCTCATTTTGAGCTTCAATTAATCAAGTTGGCCTAGGAAGCATCAAGGGACGTGTAACAGTCAAGTTTATACCCTAGTCAAAATAGTGATTTCAGGACCACAAATTCGAGTCAGAAAAATATTTTAATATTATTTTCCGTGTCTACAGTATGTGATTTAGCATATGTGAAAGTTCTGTTTATTAATTTGTCTGTTTGTGTGCTTAATTAGAGAAAAGGACTAAATCGCATAAAAGATAAAAGTGACATTCTACATGTTAATGTGATTAATTGAATTTGGTTTTTGAATGTGAAGGCCTTAAAATGGAATTAAGCCAGTGTATAAAGAGATGGACGGTAAAGGGTATGAAATATACATGTATTATATGTTTTAATTAAAAGGTTAAAATTGGAAATTTATTATTAAAGAAATTATAATAAAACAAAAGGCTAAAATAAGCCACTATGTTCATCTTTTCCACCAATTCTTGAAAGAAAAAGAAAGAGTTGAAGCTTTGTTATATTCGGCCTAGGTTTGAGCTTGATTGAAGTATGTTTTTAAATCAGTTTTTGATAATTTCTATGTTTTCGTAATCATTGCTTCGAATACTTCAAAACCCATGCCTTAATTTTGGAATTTGATGAAGATTTTGAAATGTGCCATTGATGATGCTTGAGCTTTGTGATTGTAACACCCCAAACCCGGCCCAGAAGTTAGGCCCGAATCCGACATGCCACATTGAAGTGTTTTAGCGAAAACCTTGTTTTCATTGAAACCCTTCTAAAGAAAAGTTAAAAAGGACAATTCCAAAATGACTTTGCTTAAGTTTAAGATTTTAAAAAAAATTTATTTAAGTTGAATGATTTAAACAGTCGAACAATAATTAAAACCCAAATGTAAATCAAATTGGAGGTACACAGCCTTATTACATCCCAATAAAAATAAAGTAATTGAAATAGAGTTATTCGAAACAAATAAAGAAAAACTTCTAAGTAGCTTGTAGTGTAACCACCTCCGAGTCCTCTTCCACATCGAGCCGTTTACTGAGGGTCACTTGAAACATTAAATAAAAAGGGTGTGTAACACCCCAAACCAGGTCTATGCGTTAAGACGAGATTTGGTTTGTTACATCGATCTATCATTCATTTAATACTCTAATGTTTTAGGTAAACAGTTCTATAAAACCTTTCAAAAATGATGTTTAGTTGAAAATTTAGAAAAAAATGATTTAAAATTTGATGAATTAAGAAATACTAGTTTGAAATCTTATCATTTAGTACTTTAATTGTTTAAATCTTTAAAGTAGTTTTTAAAGAGTTCAAAAGGATTTAAAAACACGAATAGTTAAAGCATCTTCAACATTTTAAAGGAAATTTAAATCCATCCACACACATAAAAATCCATAAAAGTATTAATAGAGGCCTTATTACATCATATCCAAAATAGTAATTAAAAGAAATTACTTAATAAAAGTTCATAGTTTATAAAAACCCATATTCGTAGTATGGCCTCCATGAAGTCATCCTCGGCCCAAGCCTTCGTCAATTTCCATTACGAAATGGTTAAAAAGATAGAGTGAGTTACTCAGAACTCAGTGTGTAACTCACTTACCACGTTCATTGAGCCGGATAATCAAGGCATTGTTTTGGGCTTGAGCCCATTTACGAATATAATATAATAAATTAAATGCATGCAAAATGAAATTTCCCAACCAAACCTAATTTCCATCCGCTACACACCCGTACCAACCAACACACTGTGGAGATCAAGTCAACCCACCCCGCAAACACACCAATCGTAGGCAATAAGCCGTTTTAAATATATTGGTGGTGCACTGAACTAGATTGTGACAAAGTCACCGAACTAGAGGCATTAAGCCATTAAAATTTTGTGGCAAAGCCACCGAACTAGATTTTTGGCAGCATGTGCCTTTCTTCTCTTCATCGATTATCCCAACCCATGTAATCGGTATGCATAACAATTTATATCCATGTAATAATTTAACAAAAGGCCTACCATACATGTGAGTCTATATTACAAATTTTCATTTGAGCCCATAAGATAAAATAGCATTTAGCCCATTTAGCAATCTAGCTAACTTGGGTCCATATATCGATCTAGCAGATTTTTGGCCCATTAACGATCTAGCAGTTTTTGGCCCATTTAACGATCTAGCAAATTTTTAGCCCATTTAATGATCTAGCAGTTTTCGGCCCATTTAACGATCTAGCATTTTTCGGCCCATTTAATGATCTAGCAGTTTTCGACCCATTAATTTAACGGTTTTCATACATTTACACAAAAGTGTTAATTACTATGTATTTTTCGATTTTGCCATCTTTACGATTTTATCCCAATATTTACGGTTTAGTATCTAACCCGAGAGATAAGTGTGAAGTTACACACACGGTTCTTTGTGAGAACTAGACTTTCCGCCGCCGTCGATACCTAAACGCATCACGATAAATTAGAACACTATAATTTATTCACATATCGAATCTTAGAAATAACGATCTAGACTTTACCCTCAAAATTTCGAACCACTTCTATTTGTGGTTTCTCCTCGATTGATGGTTCGTTTGCCGATAAAAATCCATGAACAAACAAAGGTTCGGGAGTACGAACGATTTCAAACAATCGATTCTCCTCGGATGGCGTCCACAACCCGGTGGAAAATCCGGATTCTTTAAACTTGATCATTTGCTTAAACTTAGGGGGAATAGCGGAACCACCCCTCTTCCGACTAAATATATCGAAATTATGACTAACGGTTACAAGGGTGAGATTGCCTTACCACGAAATATCCTTGTTCCACAATATGCGAATTGAGCGATACGTCCCTAAATTGAAATCGAGTTATAATCCATCTATATCAAAATAACGAGTAATATGAGAATCTTTGAATAAACTCCTTACCTTAACTCTTTAGATCGATTCCAACGATTCACTATACTCACGAACACTTGAGTTTGGTCCTCCAAAATCACACTATTGTCCACGATTGAAAAAGAAACGTTTGAGAAGAATACCTATGTATAGTAGGAGATTCGGCTATGAATAACAAAGGAAGGAAAAATGGTTCGGCAATGGAGCAATCTAGCATTCGGCCATGAGAGAAAATAATGAAGAAAATTTAGTTGAGAAGAAAGTAGAAGGATGAAGGAAGGAGATGATGTTGATTCGGTTTTCAAGAGAGAAAAGAGAAAGAAAAGAGATGAGTTTAGGAGTAAGGTACATTCGGCAATGGGGAAAAGGAGAAGGAAACGAAAATGATCTTAGCTTTGGTATTTCGGCCAAAGAGAAAATGTCTTGAGATGATAAGCAAAAATGTGTCCAAATGGTAACATGAAATGGTCAAAAACAAAGCTTACCAAAAGCTCAAATTCGGCTAAAAGAAAGGTTGAGAAGAGAATTGCAAATTTTGCACAAAAATGTTAGAAATGACCAAAAGCTAACTCCTAATCCTAGCCAAGCTACTAACACATTCGCCCAACCCCTTAGTCCACAATGCCGTCCATGTTCATGGTCAAAATGGCCATGAAGAAGTTACCAAAACATCAACCTTGATTCAAGCCTTGCAATCCTCCATTTTCCTAAAGTTTGAGAATCTTATCCCCAAAATCAAGCCATTCCATCCCTTAAATCATGTTTGCCATAAACCTTAATATCCTTACCATAAAAATTTAGTCCATCTTATCCATGTTTGATGCTTGGCCGACACATGCTAGGAAAAACCAAAAATAAAAGCTCCTAAATTGCATGCTAGGAGATTCGAACCTCTCCCCTCAAGTCCAACTTATGGCGCCATCACCACTTTGCCAATTACTCATCATATGCTAATTTTAGACACTTAAATTAACTTAAGTATCAGTGTCACTTGATCCACTTCAATAAATTCTCAATACTAAAAATTATTCTATACCAGAATACTTCTATGCCCTTTTCAAGGCTATAATAAACACGAAAAAGAAGCAAGGAAAATTTTCATTCATAAGCTAAACACCAAAACATGCAATATATCGATACTCGGATTTTTAGGATGTTACAATTCTACCCTCCTTAAAGAAAATTTCGTCCTCGAAATTTACAGTTAAAAGAGGTGAGGGTATTGTTGTCGAATTGCATCCTCGAAGCTCCCACGTAGCTTCCTCCGCTCCGTGATTACGCCATAAAACCTTGACCAACGGCCTTTTTCTTCTTTCTTAGCTCCTTGACATCTCGGTCTAAAATTTCCCTTTGGTTCCTCCTCGAAAGACAAGTCCGATCTCAACTCCACTTCTTCTACCGGTACTATGTGTGACGGATCTGATCTATAACGCCTTAGCATGGAAACATGGAAAACATTATGAATTTGACTCAACTCCGGAGGTAATTCAATCTGATAAGCCACTGGACCAACATGCTTCATCACACGATATGGTCCAATGAACCTAGGACTCAACTTGCCCTTCCTTCCAAATCTGAAAATTTTCTTCCAAGGTGAGACCTTCAGAAAGACCTGATCCCCTACAGCAAACTCGATATCCTTACGCTTCAGATCTGCATATGAATTTTGTCTATCCGAAGCTTCCTTTAACCGTGCTCGAATGACTTTTACCTTTTCTTCCATCTCCGATATTAACTCCGGACCTAACATCTGCCGTTCGCCCAATTCAGTCCAACAAGTAGGAGAATGACACCTACGACCGTACAATGCCTCGTAGGGTGCCATCTGAATGCTAGACGATAGAAGTTGTTGTTATACATAAATTCGCCAGCGGTAGAAAATCCTCCCAACTACCTTTGAAATCAATCACACATCCCCTTAACATGTCTTCCAATAATCGAATTACTCTTTCCGAGTGACCATCGATCGAGGATGAAAAGTAAATCTTGAAGTTTAACTTTGTTCCCAAAGCTTCATGCGAGCTTTCCAAAATCATGATGTAAACCTAGGATCTCTATATGATATAATAGATTTGGTATCCCATGCAACCTCACAATTTCGGATACATACTGCTTAGCCAACTTACGTAATGAATAATCCGTGATGGATTTGGTAGAAAATGAGCGGTCTTCGTCAATCGATCAACTATTACCCAAAGCAGAATTTTTCTTAGTAGGTGTTAAAGGTAACCCACTAACAAAATCCATAGTTATCCGCTCCCATTTCCAAAGAGGAATCTTTAACGGTTGTAATAAGCTGACGGCAATTGATGCTCGCCTTCACTTGTTGACAAGTCAAACATTTTCCCACAAACTCGTAAATCTCACGCTTCAACCACAGCCACCAATATCATTTCACGGAGATCTTGATACATCTTATTTCCTCCGGGGTGCATAGCATAAGGGCTACTATGCGCCTCCCGCAGAATCATTCGTCTCAAATCAGAGTCCTTAGGCATACAAACTCTTCCACGGAAACATAGCACTCCATCCGTGTTTATACCAAAATCCTCTATTTCACCACTCCCAACTTGCTGAATTAAGGGTCCCAACTTTTTATCTGATATCTGCTTTTCCTTGATTTGCTCAAACCATAGAGGCTTCACTTGAAGTTCCGCTAATAGACTACCATCCTCATACAAACTCAGATGAGCAAACATTGCTCTCAAATCAGATACCACCTTACGGCTTAACGCGTCAGCTACCACATTAGCCTTTCCCGGATGATACTCGATTGAGAAATCATAATCCTTTAATGATTCTATCCATCTTCTTTGTCTCAAGTTTAACTCCTTCTGAGTAAGAAGATACTTAAGACTCTTGTGATCCGTGTAAATGATGGACTTCTCACCGTAGAGATAGTGTCTCCAAATCTTTAAAGCAAACACTACCGCAGCTAACTCCAAGTCATGAGTGGGGTAATTTACTTCGTGCGGTCTCAGTTGATGAGAAGCATATGCCACTACTTTTCCACTTTGCATCAGCACACAACCTAAACCCGTGTGAGACGCATCACAATAAACGATAAATTCCTTTCCGGCCTCATTTTGAATCAAACCGGTGCTTAAGTCGAATCTTCTTCAATTTCTCGAAACTCTCTTGTTGTTTTTGGTCCAAATATACGGTACCCCTTTCCGCAATATGAGTTTAGTTATGGGTGCGATGTCGAGAAAACCCCTCAACAAAGCGTCTATAATAACCACCAACCCCAAGAAACTCGAATCTCGACTCATCGACTTTGGCGATTTCCAATCCAGTGCAGCCTCAATTTTCCGAGGATCCACCTTTATTCCTTGGTGATACCACATGACCCAAGAAAGTCACTTCCTTAACGAATTCACATTTACTAAATTTGGCATAAAGTTGATTATCTCAAGTAATCTGCAATACTATACATAAATGCGAGTCATGCTCCTCTTTATTCCTTGAATATACCAAAATGTCATCTATGAACACCACCACAAACCGGTCTAAATATTATTGAAAGACCCGATTCATCATGTCCATAAATGCAGCTGGTGCATTGGTCAACCCAAACGGCATCACCAAAAACTCATAATGTCCATAACGAGTTCGGAATGCCGTCTTATGAATATCTGCTTCTTTCACCTTAAGCTGGTGATAACCTAATCTCAAATCAATTTTGAGAAAAAATGAAGCTCCTTTCAATTGATCAAACAGGTCATCAATTCTCGGTAAAGGATACCTATTCTTGATCGTCAATTTATTCAACTGCTTGTAATCAATGCACATACGCATCGACCCATCCTTCTTCTTAACGAACAAAACCGGTGCTCCCACAGAGACACACTCGGTCGAATAAAACCTCGATCGAAGAATTCTTGAATTTGAGCTTTAAGCTCCGCCAACTCCTTCGGTGCCATTCTATAAGGAGCAATGGACACCTTTGGAGCCGTTCGAGCAAAAGCTCAATACCAAATTCCACTTCCGATCTGGAGGTACACGGGGAAGTTCTTCGGGAAATACATCGGAAATTCCTTCACCGTTCTCACGTCCTCCATCGATAACTCTTTGGCATCCAAAGCACTAATAAAAGCTAGAAATGCTCCGTACCCTTTTCACACCAACTTTTCGCGCCTTTAACGCGCAGATACCACATTTGCCAAGTAATTCCTTCGTTCGCCTATCATTACTATTTCTTTATCATCCGAAGTCCTTATTGACATCCGCTTTTCAGCACAGTCCAAAAGCACCCGGTGCTTAACCAACCAATCCATGCCCAAAATTAGATCGAACTCGCTGAAAGGCAATTCCATCAAATTCGCCAAAAATATTTCTCCTTGGATTTCTAAGGGCACGTCTCTAAATAGTTTATTTACAATTACCGACTGTCCTAAAGGACTAATTACCATCATCTCACTATCGGTAATTTCAGATTCTAGATTCAAGTTTCCAGATATGGCGCTAGCAACATACGAGTGGGTAGAACCAATATCTATCAAAGCAGTAATAGGTACATCAAAGATAAAGAACGTACCAGCTATCACATCAGGTGCATTGCCATCCTCGCGGTGTCTAACTGCATATACCAATCCGTTTGTCTTGCATCCGTGTTACCTCTAGAACCATTGCCTCGACCCAATGCACCTTGACCACGTCCGCCCCATTACCACCACGACTGATCCACGACCTCTCGGAGTTCTTTGAGTTCCTCTTGCTTGGTTGTGCTTGAGATTACAAACTTCACGAGTCGTATCCATACGTCGAGGCAATTCTTATATTGATGATCCATTGAACCACATTTATAACAAGCACCCGTTTTCCTCCAAAGACTCTCGGAATGTCATTTCCCACATTCGATCTGATCTCGACTACGATTATTAGCTACAGTGCTCTTCCTGAGGTGGCTTATCATTCCGAGGCCTCTTCAGAAACCTTTTTGAAGAACCCGAATACTTTATATCTCTTTTGCCTCTAACTCTTTCCCAATTTTGACGTTCTGAGCTCTTAGCCTCTTCGGCTATCTTGGCTTTCTCCACAAGCGTGGCAAAAGTTCTAACTTGTTGTGGGGCTATCAGAACCCGCAACTCATCATTCAACCCATCCTCAAAGGGTACACAACGCTCATGGTCCGTTGGCACTATTGTCCGAGCATAGCGACTCGGACGTAAAAACTCGGCTTCATAAGTTGCCACCGTCTTATTTCCTTGAATCAGATTCAAAAATTCCTTCCTTCGAGCGTCCACATAACTTGTGCCTACGTATTTCCCCGAAAGGCGACTTTGAAGAACTCCCAATTAACTAATGTAGCTTGGTGCCTTCCCGGACGACAAGAAGCCACCATTGATAAGCTTCCGTCCCTTAGCAAGGACACCGCTCCTCTTAGTTTCTATTCTCACGATTGCACTCGAGGTCTTCCATAATTTGCTCCACCGCCTCAAGCCAATATTCGGCAACATTTGGAGCTACACCTGGGACACCTCTGAAAACCTCAGCACCACTTGATTTCAGTCGCTCCGATATCGACCCACGATTTGTTGGCCCAGCTCTAGGTCCAACGACCCTTTCAAGGACTCGCAGCATTGCTCGTGTTAAAGCATTATCTTCTTCCATATGATCTTGTGATCCCGTCTCACTCTCGAGCGATGCAGGTGCATCCATTTCCGGCACATGACCCGGCGCTTCAGACGTAGCACCTCGTCCTCTACCACGGCCATGTCTACCGCGTCCACGACCACGTCCTCTAGTGCTCATAATAACTAATTCGATTTATTCTGGTTACAAGTTTTATGAATCAGAATACTATTTCTGTAACACCCTAAAATTCGAGTATCGATTATTGCATGATTTGGTGTTTAGTTTATGAAGAAGAATTAGAATTATTCGGGTATGGAATAATTTTTAGTTGAGAATTTATTGAAGTGAAGCAAGTGGCATTGACACTTAAGTTAAATTAAGTGTTAAATAGTAGCATAAGATGAGTATATGGCAAAGTGGTGTTGGCGCATGAGTTAGTGCATGAGGGAGAAGGTTCGAATCCCTTGTTTAGCATCTAGATGAATTTTATTTTTAATTTTTCTGCACATGTATAACAAGTGTCGGCCAAGTGCATATATGGTAAGTGTTGACCTTGTTATTTTTAGTTAGTATATCAAAGGATTAAGGAAATTGTTAATTTATGGAAGGGAATCAAGAAAATATGGAAAGATATGGAGACATAGGGCAAGTATCAAGGAAAGTGTTTTGGAAATAAAATCATGGCCATTTGACCATGCATAGGGACGGCAATATGGTCTAGGGGGGAGCCGAATTTTTGGTGTTAGTTTGGCTAGGATTTGAAGTCTCTTTTTGGTCATTCTTAGTTTTGTGCATAGTTTTGCAAATTCTCTCAACCTCTCCCTTGGCCGAATTTGATCCTTGGTAAGCCTTGATTTTTTTTTTTGACCATTTGGTTATTATTGCACATCATTTGGTATTCTTTTTGTGCCTTTTTCTCATTAGTGCGAAATCACCTACATCAAAAGACCATTCCTTTCTTTTCTCTCCTTTTCTCCATTCGAATGTGCCTTGATCTTAAACCCATCTCTTTCTTTCTCTTTTTTTTTTGAAGACCGAATTATCATCATCCCTATTCTCTTATTTTGATTTCTTTTCAATCAATACTTCTCCTTTAATCTCTTCATGGCGAATGTTAGTGTACCTTAACCGAACCATTTTCTTTTTTTTTCTTTCTTTGATTCTTCATAGTCGAATATCTCTCTATTCATAAGCAACATTCTCAATCGTTTCTTTTCAACCGTGGAAAATAGGTAAGGGTTCTTTTTCGTCTTCGATTAGTTAATAGTATTGGCCGAATATGGATGGTGGTTTGAAGGCTTTCTTAGATAAAAATAAACGTTCATTCTATTAACGTTTATTTTTGTTATACTTTAGTGCGATAACGGAAGATTGGAAATCAAGAGGTCGTGTGTGACATAGTACGCTTGGATCGATTTCCCTTGTGGAACAAGAATATTTGTGGTAAGGAAATCTCGTTCTCAAAGCCTTTAGTCATAATCTATATATATATATATATATGATTAGGACGTGCTAACGATCTTTATCTTTGAAGACAAACAAGATAGGGAAGAAACGGGCCGTACATAGTGTTCGGAAGAAGGGTCGTACCATTAATCCCCCTAAGTATAAACAAAGGACTGTATCAGCAATCCGGGATTTCCCACCGGGTTGTGGATGTTCATCCGAGGAGAATCAATTGTTTGAAGTAGTTCGTACTCAGAACCATTATTTGTTCGTGGATTTGATTCGATTAACGAACCATCAATCGGGAGAAACCGCAGTGGAAGTAGTTCAAAAATCCGAGGGTAAATTTTAGATCGTTATGTTTAGATCGGTTTTATTATTAGATTATAATGATCATAAGTTATCGTGATATGTATAGGTGTTGACGCGGGAAAGTCTAGTTCTCACCATAACCGGTGTGTAACTTCACACTTATCTTTCGGGTTAGATACTAAGCAAGAAGTATTATGATAAATCGTAAAAATGGCAAAATCGAAAATTATGTGATAATTAACACTTTTGTGTAAATGCATGAAAACGGTTAAAGTTGGAAAAATTGCTAGATCGATAAATTGGGTAAAAAGCGCTAGATTGTTAAATTGGGCGAAAAAGCGCTAGATTGTTAAATTGGGCGAAAAAGCGCTAGATTGTTAAATTGGGCGAAAAACTGCTAGATTGTTAAATTGGGCGAAAAACTGCTAGATCGATAAATTGGGTCAAAAGGCGCTAGATCGCTAAATGGGCCAAAAACCTTCTAGTTCGACATTTGGGCCTAAGTTAGCTAGATTGCTAAATGGGCTAAATACTATTTTGTTTAATGGACCCAAATGAGAAGTTTAATTAAAAACTCATTTGTATTATGGATTACTTGATAAATTATTTATGATTAAAGTTTGTTATTCATACATAATTGCATGGGATGGGATACATGATGAAGAGAAGTAAGGCCTGTGGCCATGAATCTAGTTCGGTGGCTCTGCCACAAATTTTGGCTTAATGCCTCTAGTTCGGTGACTATGTCACAATCTAGTTGGTGAGTGCACTACAATATTATTTAAAAGGCTAAATGCCTACGATTGGTGTGTTTGGCGGGGTGGGTTGACTTGATCCCCACAGGTGTGCTGGTTGGTACGGGGGTGTGTAGCGGATGGAAATTAGGCTTGGTTGGGAAATTCATTTTTCAAGCATTTTATATATGTTATTTCATTTTATATTGTTAAAATTTGTAATTGGGCTCAAGCCCAAATTAATGCCTTGATGGTCTGGCCCAATAATGGTGGTAAGTGAGTTACACACTGAGTTCTTTGTAACTCACCTCGTTTTATTATCCATCTCGGGTAATGGAAATTGATGTGGACTTGGTAGGGGATGACATGGTGGAGGCCATACTACGAGCTTGGGTTTTATAAACTATGAACTTTATTTAAGTTACTTATTTTAATTACTATTTTGGGTATGTTGTAATAAGGCCTCTAATTATATTTTTATGGATTTTTATGTGTGGATGGATTTAATTTTATCTTAAGACTCTTAATATGGGCGTATGTTAAAATCTATAAAGTTTTCTAAAAAAAAAAATTGTGTTTTATAACAATTTTGGACACCTAAATTACTTTTCAATTTCTTTCAAATTCTTTTTAAACTACGTTAAGGTTTTGCATTACTGTTTTACTTAAATCATTAGAAAAATTTTGGATGTTCGTTCAGTGTGACAAACCAAATCTCGTCTTAACGCATAGACCTGGTTTGGGGTGTTACATGTGTGTGTAGCGGATGGAAATTAGGCTTGGTTGGGAAATTCATTTTTCAAGCATTTTATATATGTTATTCATTTTATATTGTTAAAATTTGTAATTGGGCTCAAGCCCAAATTAATGCCTTGATGGTCTGGCCCAATAATGGTGGTAAGTGAGTTACACACTGAGTTCTTTGTAACTCACCCCGTTTTATTATCCATCTCAGGTAATGGAAATTGATGTGGACTTGGGCCGGGGATGACATGGTGGAGGCCATACTACGAGCTTGGGTTTTATAAACTATGAACTTTATTTAAGTTACTTATTTTAATTACTATTTTGGGTATGTTGCAATAAGGCCTCTAATTATATTTTTATGGATTTTTATGTGTGGATGGATTTAATTTTATCTTAAGACTCTTAATATGGGCGTATGTTAAAATCTATAAAGTTTTCTAAAAAAAAAAAATATTGTGTTTTATAACAATTTTGGACACCTAAATTGCTTTTCAATTTCTTTCAAATTCTTTTTAAACTACGTTAAGGTTTTGCATTACTGTTTTACTTAAATCATTAGAAAAATTTTGGATGTTCGTTCAGTGTGACAAACCAAATCTCGTCTTAACGCATAGACCTGGTTTGGGGTGTTACATGGGTGTGTAGCGGATGGAAATTAGGCTTGGTTGGGAAATTCATTTTTCAAGCATTTTATATATGTTATTCATTTTATATTGTTAAAATTTGTAATTGGGCTCAAGCCCAAATTAATGCCTTGATGGTCTGGCCCAATAATGGTGGTAAGTGAGTTACACACTGAGTTCTTTGTAACTCACCCCGTTTTATTATCCATCTCGGGTAATGGAAATTGATGTGGACTTGGGTAGGGGATGACATGGTGGAGGCCATACTACGAGCTTGGGTTTTATAAACTATGAACTTTATTTAAGTTACTTATTTTAATTACTATTTTGGGTATGTTGTAATAAGGCCTCTAATTATATTTTTATGGATTTTTATGTGTGGATGGATTTAATTTTATCTTAAGACTCTTAATATGGGCGTATGTTAAAATCTATAAAGTTTTCTAAAAAAATATTGTGTTTTATAACAATTTTGGACACCTAAATTACTTTTCAATTTCTTTCAAATTCTTTTTAAACTACGTTAAGGTTTTGCATTCTTATTTTACTTAAATCATTAGAAAAATTTTGGATGTTCGTTCGGTGTAATGAGACCAAATCTCGTCTTAACGCATAGACTGGTTTGGGGTGTTACATGGGTGTGTAGCGGATGGAAATTAGGCTTGGTTGGGAAATTCATTTTTCAAGCATTTTATATATGTTATTCATTTTATATTGTTAAAATTTGTAATTGGGCTCAAGCCCAAATTAATGCCTTGATGGTCTGGCCCAATAATGGTGGTAAGTGAGTTACACACTGAGTTCTTTGTAACTCACCCTGTTTTATTATCCATCTCAGGTAATGGAAATTGATGTGGACTTGGGCCGGGGATGACATGGTGGAGGCCATACTACGAGCTTGGGTTTTATAAACTATGAACTTTATTTAAGTTACTTATTTTAATTACTATTTTGGGTATGTTGTAATAAGGCCTCTAATTATATTTTTATGGATTTTTATGTGTGGATGGATTTAATTTTATCTTAAGACTCTTAATATGGGCGTATGTTAAAATCTATAAAGTTTTCTAAAAAAAAAATATTGTGTTTTATAACAATTTTGGACACCTAAATTACTTTTCAATTTCTTTCAAATTCTTTTTAAACTACGTTAAGGTTTTTCATTACTGTTTTACTTATATCATTAGAAAAATTTTGGATGTTCGTTCAGTGTGACAAACCAAATCTCGTCTTAACGCATAGACCTGGTTTGGGGTGTTACATTTAATGGTATCAGAGCACAGTTTCAAAACTCGACTGTGGTTTGGGTTCAATAATGATGTTTGTTTGAAAAACAATTCAAAATTTCTAGATTTTGATTTAAAGGTAGTATGGCATCATGAGCATCCTGCGCCAAGTCAAGTAAGTATCTGTATATCGATTGTTTATATTGTGATATGATCATAAGAAACACTCTAGAACTTCTAGTTTTAGGTGTTGAAAACCGTAGAGATTGAGACAATAGGATATGGTTGCGAAAATAACTCTATCTCTTTCATATCATAAAACATCGTTAATAAACAAATTTGAAATAGTATTTTGATTCATAAAACTCTTAATCAGATTAAATCGGTCATTATGAGCTCTAGAGGGCGTGGTCGTGGGACGCGGTAGAGCGTGGCCGTGGTAGAGGACGAGGTGTTAGAGGCGCAACCGAACCTTTGGATCATATGCCGGAAATGGATGCACTGCGTCACTCGAAAGTGAGACGGGATCACATAATCATATGGAAAAAGATAATGCGGTGACGCGAGCAATGCTGCGAGTCCTTGAAAGGGTCATTTGGAGCTAGGCTGGGCCAACACTCGTGGGTCGATATTGGAACGTTTGAAATCAAGTGGTGCTGAGGTTTTTGAGGTGTCTCAAGTGTAGCTCCAAATGTCGCTGAATATTGGCTTGAGGCAAATGGAGCGAATTATGGACGATCTTGAGTGCTTTGTGGAACAAAAATTAAGGGAGCGGTGTCCTTGTTAGGGACGAAGCATACCAATGGTGGCTTATCATGCGAGAAGGCAATCAAGCTGCATTAGTTAATTGGGAATTCTTTAAAGTTTCCTTCCAAGGGAAATATGTAGGAACGAGTTATGTTGATGCGGAAGGAAGGAATTTACGAATCTGGTCCAAGGAATAAGACGGTGGCAGCATATGAAGTCGAGTTTTTGCGCTTGAGTCGCTATGCTCGAACAATAGTGGCAACAGATCATGAACGTTGTGTACGCTTTGAGGATGGCTTGAACGATGAATTGCGGGTTTTGATAGCCCCACAATAAGTTAGAACTTTTGCCACGCTTGTGGAAAAGGCCAAGATAGCCGAAGAGGTTAAGAACTCGGAACGTCAGAATCGGGAATGAGCTAGAGGCAAGAGAGATATGAAGTATTCAGGTTCTTCAAAAAGGTTTACGAAGAGGCCTCGAAACGAGGAACCAGCTCAAGGAAGAACACACAGAATCGTGAATGAGTCGAGATTGTGCTTGATTGTGGAAAAGGCATTACGGAGAGTCTTTGGAAGAAAGCGGGTGCTTGCTATAAATGCGGTCGATGGATCATCAATATAGGAATTGCCCTCGTCAAATGGATACAACTCAGGAAGCTCGTAATATTGATGCACCACCGGCAAGAGGAATTCAGCAACCACCGAGAGGTCGTGGACCAGGTCGTGGTGGTAATGGGCCGGACGTGGTCAAGGTGCGGTGGTCGAGGAAATGGTCCTAGAGGCAACACGGATACAAGGAGTCGAGGATTGGTATATACTGAGTTAGACGTGTAAGGATGGCAATGCACACGATGTGATAACTGCACGTTCTTCATTTTGATGTACTGTTATTGCTTTGATAGATATTGGTTCTACCCATTCGTATGTTGCTAGCACCATATCCTGGAAACTTGAATTTAGACTCAAATTTCCGATAATGAGATGAAGGTAATTAGTCCTTTAGGACAATCGGTATTGGTAAATAAACTGTTTAGAGATGTGCCCTTAGAAATTCAAGGAGAAATATTTTTGGCAAATGTGATGGAATTGCCTTTTGGCGAGTTCGATATCATTTTGGGCATGGATTGGTTGGTTAAGCACCAGGCGAAATTGGATTGTCTTTGAAAAGCGGATGTCAATAAGGACGGTGGAGGATAAAGAAATAATTATGATAGGCGAGCGAAGGAATTACTTGGCAAATGTGGTATCTGCACTTAAGGCAGAAAAGTTGGTGCGAAAAGGGTATGGAGCATTTTTAGCATTTATTAGTGCTTTAGATGCCAAAGAGTTGTCAGTGGAAGATGTGAGGATAGTGAAGGAATTTCGGATGTTTTTTTCTGAAGAACTTCCGGTGTACCTCCGGATCGGGAAGTGGAATTTGGTATTGAGCTTTTGCCCGGGCAGCTCCGGTGTCCATTGCTCCTTATAGAATGGCACCAGAAGGAGTTGGCGAGCTTAAAGCTCAAATTCAAGAATTGCTAGATCGAGGCTTTATTCGACCGAGTGTGTCTCCGTGAGGAGCACCGATTTTGTTTGTTAAGAAGAAAGATGGGTCGATGCGTATGTGTATTGACTACTGTGCAATTAAATAAATTGACGATCAAGAATAGGTACCCCGCCAAGAATTGGCGACTGTTTGATCAATTGAAGGAGCTTGATTTTCTCCAAAATTGATTTGAGATCGGGTTATCATCGACTTAAGGTGAAAGAAGCGGATATTCACAAGACGGCTTTCCAAACTCGTTATGGACATTATGAGTTTTTGGTGATGCCGTTTGGGTTGACCAATGCACCATTTTGCATTTATGGATATGATGACCGGGTCTTTCAACCATATTTAGACCGGTTTGTGGTGGTATTCATAGATGACATTACGGTATATTCAAGGAATGAAGAGGAGCATGACTCGCATTTGCGAATTGTATTGCGATTACTTGAGATAATCAACTGTATGCCAAATTCGGTGAAATGTGAATTACAGTTAAGGGAAGTGACTTTCTTGGGTCATGTGGTGTCGGTAGAAGGAATAAGGGTGGATCCTCGGAAGATTGAGGTTTGTATTGGATTGGAAACCACCAAAGTCGGTTCAAGTTTCTTGGGATTGGTGGTTACTATAGACGCTTTGTTGAGGGTTTTCGTTGATTCTTTGCACCCCTAACTAAGCTTTTGTAAAGGGAGTACCGTTTATATGGACTGAAAAATAGCAAGAAAGTTTCGATGAATTGAAGAAGATTTTGTGGAAGCGCGGTATTGATTCAACCCGAGGTGGAAAGGAGTTTACGATTTATTGTGATGTGTCGCATACGGGATTAGGTTGCGTATTGATGCAAAATGGGAAAGTGGTAGCTTATGCTTCTCGTCGATTGAGACCGCACGAAGTAAACTACCCTACTCATGACTTGGAGTTAGCTGCAGAGTGTTTGCTCTAAAGATTTGGAGGCATTACCTCTACGGTGAAAAGTCTATCATCTATACGGATCACAAGAGTCTTAAGTATCTTCTTACTCGGAAGGAATTAAACTTGAGACAACGAAGATGGGTGGAGTGTTAAAGGACTATGATTTCTCAATCGAGTATCATCTGGAAAAGCTAATGTGGTAGCAGAGACGCGTTAAGTCGTAAGGTGGTATCGATTTGAGAGCAATGTTTGCCCATTTAAGTTTGTACGAGGATGGTAGTTTGATAGCGGAACTTGGTGAAGCCTCTGTGGTTGGAGAAAATTAAGAAAAAGCAAATATTAGATGAAAAGTTGGGACCTTTACTTCAACAAGTTGAAAATGGAGGAATAGAGGATTTTGGTATAAACACGGAAGGTGTGTTGTGCTTTTCGTGGAAAAGTCTCAGTATGCCTAAGGACTCGAGATCTGAGACAAATGATTCTTTGAGAGGCGCATAGTAGCCCTTATGCTATGCACCCGGAGGAAATAAGATGTATCGGGATCTTCGTGAACAATATTGGTGGCTGTGGTTGAAGCGTGAGATTTCTGAATTTGTGGGAAAATGTTTAACTTGTCGGCAAGTGAAGGCGGAACATCAATTGCCGTCGGGATTATTACAACAGGTAAAGATTCCTCTTTGGAAATGGGAGCGGATAACAATGGATTTTGTTAGTGGGTTACCTTTAACACCTACTAAGAAAAACTCTGTTTGGGTAATTGTTGATCGTTTGACGAAGATCGCTCATTTTCTACCGGTTAAAGACGGATTACTCGTTACGAAGTTGGCTAAGGTATGCGTATCCGAAATCGTGAGGTTGCATGGGGTACTGCGTCTATTATATCGAGATAGGGATCCTAGGTTTACGCCACGATTTTGGAAAGCATTGCATGAAGCTTTGGGAACAAAGCTAAACTTCGACTGGCTTTTCATCCTCGATCGGATGGTCAATCGAAAGAGTAATTCGGATTCGGAAGACATGTTAAGGGGTTGTATAATCGACTTCAAAGGTAGTTGGGAGGATTTTCTACCATTGCGAGAATTTGCTTACAACAATAGCTATCGATCTAGCATTCAGATGGCACCCTACGAGGCATTATATGGTCGAGGTGTCGTTCTCCTAGTTGTTGGACTGAATTGGGCGAATGACGGATGTTAGGTCGAGTCGATCTCGAAACGGAAGAGAAAGTAAAAGCTATTCGAGCACGGTTAAAGGAAGCTTCAGATAGACAAAAGTCGTATCTGATCCGAAGCGTAGAAGTATCGAGTATCTTTGTGGGGATCAAGTGTTCTTGAAGGTCTCACCTTGGAAGAAGATTTTAGGTTTGGGAAGAAGGGCAAATTGAGTCCTAGATACATTGGACCATATCGTGTGGTGAAGCGTGTTGGTCCAGTGGCCTATCGATCGAATTACCTCTCGGAGTTGAGTCGATTCATAATGTTTTTCATGTTTCCATCTTTGAGCGCTATAGATCGGATCCTTCGCACATAGTACCAGTAGAAGAAGTGGAGTTGAAGTCGGACTTGTCTTTTGAGGAGGAACCAAAGTGGAAATCTTAGACCGAGATGTTAAGGTGCTAAGAAAGAAAACCGTGCCGTTGGTCAAGATTTTATGGCGTAACCACGGAGTGGAGGAAGCTACGTGGGAGCCCGAGGATGCAATTCGACAACAATACCCTCACCTTTTTCAACAGGTAAATTTCGAGGGACGAAATTTTTTTAGGAGGGTAGAGTTGTAACACCCTAAAATTCGAGTATCGATTATTGCATGATTTGGTGTTTAGTTTATGAAGAAGAATTAGAATTATTCGGGTATGGAATAATTTTTAGTTGAGAATTTATTGAAGTGAAGCAAGTGGCATTGACACTTAAGTTAAATTAAGTGTTAAATAGTAGCATAAGATGAGTATATGGCAAAGTGGTGTTGGCGCATGAGTTAGTGCATGAGGAGAAGGTTCGAATCCCTTGTTTAGCATCTAGATGAATTTTATTTTTAATTTTTTCGCACATGTATAGCAAGTGTCGGCCAAGTGCATATATGGTAAGTGTTGACCTTGTTATTTTTAGTTAGTATATCAAAGGATTAAGGAAATTGTTAATTTATGGAAGGGAATCAAGAAAATATGGAAAGATATGGAGACATAGGGCAAGTATCAAGGAAAGTGTTTTGGAAATAAAATCATGGCCATTTGACCATGCATAGGGGACAATATGGTCTAGGGGAGCCAATTTTTGGTGTTAGTTTGGCTAGGATTTGAAGTCTCTTTTTGGTCATTCTTAGTTTTGTGCATAGTTTTGCAAATTCTCTCAACCTCTCTCCCTTGGCCGAATTTGATCCTTGGTAAGCCTTGATTTTTTTTTTGACCATTTGGTTATTATTGCACATCATTTGGTATTCTTTTTGTGCCTTTTTCTCATTAGTGCCGAAATCACCTACATCAAAAGACCATTCCTTTCTTTTCTCTCCTTTTCTCCATTGCCGAATGTGCCTTGATCTTAAACCCATCTCTTTCTTTCTCTTTTGTTTTTTTGAAGACCGAATTATCATCATCCCTATTCTCTTATTTTGATTTCTTTTCAATCAATACTTCTCCTTTAATCTCTTCATGGCCGAATGTTAGTGTACCTTAACCGAACCATTTTCTTTTTTTTTCTTTCTTTGATTCTTCATAGCCGAATATCTCTCTATTCATAAGCAACATTCTCAATCGTTTCTTTTCAACCGTGGAAAATAGGTAAGGGTTCTTTTTCGTCTTCGATTAGTTTATAGTATTGGCCGAATATGGATGGTGGTTTGAAGGCTTTCTTAGATCAAAATAAACGTTCATTCTATTAACGTTTATTTTGTTATACTTTAGTGCGATAACGGAAGATTGGAAATCAAGAGGTCGTGTGTGACATAATACGCTTGGATCGATTTCCCTTGTGGAACAAGAATATTTGTGGTAAGGAAATCTCGTTCTCAAAGCCTTTAGTCATAATCTATATATATATATGATTAGGACGTGCTAACGATCTTTGTCTTTGAAGACAAACAAGATAGGGAAGAAACGGGCCGTACATAGTGTTCGGAAGAAGGGTGGTACCATTAATCCCCCTAAGTATAAACAAAGGATCAGACAAGCAATCCAGGATTTCCCACCGGGTTGTGGACGTTCATCCGAGGAGAATCAATTGTTTGAAGTAGTTCGTACTCGAACCATTATTTGTTCGTGGATTTGATTCGATTAACGAACCATCAATCGGGAGAAACCGCGGTGGAAGTAGTTCAAAAATCCGAGGGTAAATTTTAGATCGTTATGTTTAGATCGGTTTTATTATTAGATTATAATGATCATAAGTTATCGTGATATGTATAGGTGTTGACGAGCGGGAAAGTCTAGTTCTCACCATAACCAGGTGTGTAACTTCACACTTATCTTTCGAGTTAGATACTAAACAGTAAGTATTATGATAAATCGTAAAAATGGCAAAATCAAAAATTATGTGATAATTAACACTTTTGTGTAAATGCATGAAAACGGTTAAAGTTGGAAAAATTGCTAGATCGATAAATTGGGCCGAAAAACATCTAGATTGTTAAATTGGGCCGAAAAACTGCTAGATTGTTAAATTGGGCTGAAAAACTGCTAGATTGTTAAATTGGGCCGAAAAACTGCTAGATTGTTAAAATGGGCCGAAAAACTGCTAGATTATTAAATTGGGCCGAAAAACTGCTAGATCGATAAATTGGGTCAAAAGACTGCTAGATCGTTAAATGGGCCAAAAACCTTCTAGTTCGACATTTGGGCCTAAGTTTGCTAGATTGCTAAATGGGCTAAATACTATTTTGTTTAATGGACCCAAATGAGAAGTTTAATTAAAAACTCATTTGTATTATGGATTACTTGATAAATTATTTATGATTAAAGTTTGTTATTCATACATAATTTCATGGGATGGGATACATGATGAAGAGAAGTAAGGCTGTGGCCATGAATCTAGTTCGGTGGCTCGCCACAAATTTTGGCTTAATGCCTCTAGTTCGGTGACTATGTCACAATCTAGTTGATGAGTGCACTACAATATTATTTAAAAGGCTAAATGCCTACGATTGGTGTGTTTGGCGGGGTGGGTTGACTTGATCCCCACAGGTGTCTTTGGTTGGTACGGGGTGTGTAGCGGATGGAAATTAGGCTTGGTTGGGAAATTCATTTTTCAAGCATTTTATATATGTTATTCATTTTATATTGTTAAAATTTGTAATTGGGCTCAAGCCCAAATTAATGCCTTGATGGTCCGGCCCAAGAATGGTGGTAAGTGAGTTACACACTCGAGTTCTTTGTAACTCACCCCGTTTTATTATCCATCTCGGGTAATGGAAATTGATGTGGACTTGGGTAAAGGGGATGACATGGTGGAGGCCATACTACGAGCTTGGGTTTTATAAACTATGAACTTTATTTAAGTTACTTATTTTAATTACTATTTTGGGTATGTTGTAATAAGGCCTCTAATTATATTTTTATGGATTTTTATGTGTGGATGGATTTAATTTTATCTTAAGACTCTTAATATGGGCGTATGTTAAAATCTATAAAGTTTTCTAAAAAAAAAAATATTGTGTTTTATAACAATTTTGGACACCTAAATTACTTTTCAATTTCTTTCAAATTCTTTTTAAACTACATTAAGGTTTTGCATTACTGTTTTACTTAAATCATTAGAAAAATTTTGGATGTTCGTTCAGTGTGACAAACCAAATCTCGTCTTAACGCATAGACCTGGTTTGGGGTGTTACAATTTCAGTGTTTATTAACGATGTTTTATGAGATATAAGAGGTAAAGTTGTTTTCGCAATCACGTCCTATAGTCTCAATCTCTATTGTTTTCAACACCTAAAACTAGAAGTTCTAGAGTGTTCCTATGATCATATCACAATAATAACAATCAATATACAAATACTTAATTGACTTGGTGCCGGATGCTCGTGGTGCCATACTACCTTTAGAACATAAATTTTAAAAATTTAAACTGTTTCTCAAACAAAAATTGTTGTTGAACCCAACCACAGCCGAGTTTTGAAACTGGCTCTGATATCATTAAATGTAACACCCCAAACCAGGTCTATGCGTTAAGACGAGATTTGGTTTGTTACATGGATCTATCATTCATTTGATACTCTAATGTTTTAGGTAAACAGTTCTATAAAACCTTTCGAAAATGATGTTTAGTTGAAAATTTAGAAAAATTGATTTAAAATTTGATGAATTAAGAAATACTAGTTTGAAATCTTATCATTTAGTACTTTAATTGTTTAAATCTTTAAAGTAGTTTTTAAAGAGTTCAAAAGGATTTAAAAACACGAATAGTTAAAGCATCTTCAACATTTTAAAGGAAATTTAAATCCATCCACACACATAAAAATCCATAAAAGTATTAATAGAGGCCTTATTACATCATACCCAAAATAGTAATTAAAAGAAATTACTTAATAAAAGTTCATAGTTTATAAAAACCCATATTCATAGTATGGCCTCCATGAAGTCATCCTCGGCCCAAGCCTTCGTCAATTTCCATTACCTGAAATGGTTAAAAAGATAGAGTGAGTTACTCAGAACTCAGTGTGTAACTCACTTACCACGTTCATTGAGCCGGATAATCAAGGCATTGTTTTGGGCTTGAGCTCATTTACGAATATAATATAATAAATTAAATGCATGCAAAATGAAATTTCCCCACCAAACCTAATTTCCATCCGCTACACACCCCCGTACCAACCAACACACCTGTGGGGATCAAGTCAACCCACCCCGCCAACACACCAATCGTAGGCAATAAGCCGTTTTAAATATATTGTGGTACACCACCGAACTAGATTGTGACAAAGTCACCGAACTAGAGGCATTAAGCCATTAAAATTTTGTGGCAAAGCCACCGAACTAGATTTTTGGCAACAGGCCTTTCTTCTCTTCATCAGTTATCCCAACCCATGCAATCAGGTATCCATAACAATTTATATCCATGTAATAATTTAACAAAAGGCCTACCATACATGTGAGTCTATATTACAAATTTTCATTTGAGCCCATAAGATAAAATAGCATTTAGCCCATTTAGCAATCTAGCTAACTTGGGCCCATATATCGATCTAACAGATTTTCAGCCCATTAATGATCTAGCAATTTTCGACCCATTTAGCGATCTAGCAAATTTTCGGCCCATTTAACGATCTAGCAGTTTTCGGCCCATTTAACGATCTAGCAGTTTTCGGCCCATTTAACGATCTAGCAGTTTTTGGCCCATTAATTTAACGGCTTTCATACATTTACACAAAAGTGTTAATTACTATGTATTTTTTGATTTTGCCATCTTTACGATTTTATCCCAATATTTACGGTTTAGTATCTAACCCGAGAGATAAGTATGAAGTTACACACCTGGTTACTGTGAGAACTAGACTTTCCCGCTCGTCGATACCTAAACGCATCACGATAAATTAGAACACTATAATTTATTCACATATCGAATCTTAGAAATAACGATCTAGACTTTACCCTCAAAATTTCGAACCACTTCTATTTGTGGTTTCTCCTCGATTGATGGTTCGTTACCCGATAAAAATCCACGAACAAACAAAGGTTCAGGAGTACGAACGATTTCAAACAACTGATTCTCCTCGGATGAGCGTCCACAACCCGGTGGAAAATCCCAGATTGCTGAAATAGTCCTTTGCTTAAACTTAGGGGGAATAGCGGAACCACCCCTCTTCCAAACACTATTCACCACCCTTTTCGTCCCTATTTTGATTATTTCTAATGACAAAAGATCATGAGTCCGACTAAATATATCAAAATTATGACTAACGGTTACAAGGGTGAGATTGCCTTACCACGAAATATCCTTGTTCCACAATATGCGAATTGAGCGATACGTCCCCTAAATTGAAATCGAGTTATAATCCATCTATATCAAAATGACGAGTAATATGAGAATCTTTGAATAAACTCCTTACCTTAACTCTTTAGATCGATTCCAACGATTCACTATACTCACGAACACTTGAGTTTCGGTCCTCCAAAATCACACTATTGTCCACGATTGAAAAAGAAACGTTTGAGAAGAATACCTATGTATAGTAGGAGATTCAGCTATGAATAACAAAGGAAGGGAAAAATGGTTCGGCAATGGAGCAATCTAGCATTCGGCCATGAGAGAAAATAATGAAGAAAATTTAGTTGAGAAGAAAGTAGAAGGATGAAGGAAGGAGATGATGTTGATTCGGTTTTCAAGAGAGAAAAGAGAAAAGAAAAGAGATGAGTTTAGGAGTAAGGTACATTCGGCAATGGGGAAAAGGAGAAGGAAACGAAAATGATCTTAGCTTTGGTATTTCAGCCAAAAGAGAAAATATCTTGAGATGCTAAGCAAAAATGTGTCCAAATGGTAACATGAAATGGTCAAAAACAAAGCTTACCAAAAGCTCAAATTCGGCTAAAAGAAAGGTTGAGAAGAGAATTGCAAATTTTGCACAAAAATGCTAGAAATGACCAAAAGCTAACTCCTAATCCTAGCCAAGCTACTAACACATTCGCCAACCCCCTTAGTCCACAATGCCGTCCATGTTCATGGTCAAAATGGCCATGAAGAAGTTACCAAAACATCAACCTTGATTCAAGCCTTGCAATCCTCCATTTTCCTAAAGTTTGAGAATCTTATCCCCAAAATCAAGCCATTCCATCCCTTAACTCATGTTTGCCATAAACCTTAATATCGTTACCATAAAAATTTAGTCCATCTTATCCATGTTTGATGCTTGGCCGACACATGCTAGGAAAAACCAAAAATAAAAGCTCCTAAATTGCATGCTAGGAGATTCGAACCTCTCCCCTCAAGTCCAACTTATGGCGCCATCACCACTTTGCCAATTACTCATCATATGCTAATTTTAGACACTTAAATTAACTTAAGTATCAGTGTCACTTGATCCACTTCAATAAATTCTCAATACTAAAAATTATTCTATACCAGAATACTTCTATACCCTTTTCAAGGCTATAATAAACACGAAAAAGAAGAAAGGAAAATTTTCATTCATAAGCTAAACACCAAAACATGCAATATATCGATACTCAGATTTTTAGGATGTTACAGGGTGTGAGTTTTGAAACTCAGTGTGTACGACCCTTGGTAATCAAATCAACATGCAATTATCACGTTGGGCCTAAGCCCTATCAAAATTGGTGGTCTTGGGCCTTAGCACACAATGACCTCATATCATACCAATATCACATGAATGCAATGCACCCATCCCAAATCCAACCCTGCACTCCACCCGTACCAACCCTACACTCATGTGGGGATATAAATATCAACCCACCCAGCCCTACACTCCAAAGGTAGCACCAACAGCGGCACTACTCAGACGTTGCACCAAGGCTGCTAAGCATATAATGGGCTTAAAGCCACTGGTGGATCCACGGTCATCAAGCGACTATGCGATTCTCACATATCTTCCTCTGTATCATCAAACCCACCCAAGTGCAACATATATCTCATGATTGCAACATACATATTTTCACACATTAAGCACCTAAAGGTATTTTAGTCATTTCACTACCCAGGGGTATTTTCGTAATTCTACCCTACAGGGGTATTTTCGTAATTCTACCTTATAGAGGTATTTCCGTAATTCTACCCTACAGGGGTATTTTCATAATTTCTTTCATCTCGGGTTTTAGTTATGAACTTTGGCCCATCAACAAGTCCTGGCGGTTAAAGTGAACAAACACTATGCACCAGGTAGGATCTTAGAAAAGAGGAGGTGGGTCACTAGGACTGCTTAAGTACCAAGCTCTCCCTAGATCCAATCCTAGACATGCATATGTCGGTTACCACACTCTAACTAATCGACTTGTCCACAGACATGTTTGATTAATAAATTAAGTCTTATGCAATTTTAAGAATTTATCAGAACTAGACCTAGAGTCCATTAAACCCTAGCATACATTTCTAAAATCCCATAAGGCCCACTCATGTTCATATAGCCCATTAGGCCCCAATCATATTCGTATAACCCATTAAGCCCAATCATGTTTATGTAGCCCATTAGGCCCGATTATAAACACATCATACGACCGTTCATGTCAATTCATACTCAAGTTCACATATCAACCATTGCCGATTTGGGCCCACGAGCTCGGCAGGCCCATTTAGCCCCTTTCGACACCGGCACCGGCTGCTGCCGATATCGTATGTGTGTAGTGTTTGTACACACCTGGTAATAACGCATGCTGCAAACCCCTTAATCACGAACCTACAATAGACATCACTTAACGATTAATCATGGCTTACTACACACTTTATCAAAACTCGAAACCTCACCGTAACCTTATCGTGTGCCACCAGTTCTAGTAGCCCTTCCTTAGCTACTATTTGCGAATATCCCCTAGATCTGCACCCAAATATATATCATCAAAATCAAGTGACTCATATTCCATATAAGTCACCTCTATAAGCCATACTTACATTCGGCCATCCACTAATCCATAACTGAGACGAGAACACTTACCACTTTGCTAATGATCCTTACCACGCTTGCGATCTTCGAACCCTACCATTGTTAATACAAGGTTAACAACAAGCAGAGGTTAGATAGCCCTTCATCTTTTACCAAAACACACTAAAGGAAAATTGACTAAGCACTTACCCGAGAAGCAATCGGCCCAAGAAGTATTCGGCTTTTGAGATTAGTATGGTGAAAGGGACTATTCGGCACCAATAGGAAGAAGAAGAGAAGAAGTGATCGGCTAGAACCAAAGGTGAACAAGAAAAGGAATTTGAGAAGAGAAGGTATGGAGGATTTGGCTTCTGAGCACTTAGAGAGAAAAGGGTGTTTAGGCAACTCTCAAGTGAGGAAATTCGGCTAGAGAGAAAAACAAAATTTTGGCATTACCCTAGGAACCTTTCAAAGGAATTCGACACCCTCCTTTTATAGCCAAAAGCTGAAACCCCCTTCCCCCAGAGTTCCATTCGGCACCATCACATCCACACCTCAATCCCCTATCTTTTCGCTCTTATCTTTACCTTAATTTTCTCTCCTGAACACTCCCTCCCAGAGTCCACTCTAGCGCCACTACCTTCCTTCCCTGTGCAAAAATAAAACCTCCAAATTTACCACTCTCGAGCCTCGAACCTTGGACCTCTCCACCTAACAGTAACGCCACCCTATAGCTCCCCAAGTGGCGCCACCTTGCCATTGAACCACATGCTTCCTCGTGTCCTATTTTTCCCTTAATCTATTTAAGAGGCCTAATACCTGAGACTAAGGTCCCACTAAGGCAAAAAATAAATTTTCCAAATGACATGGCTTAACCCCAGGACTTCCTAAAAGCCCCCTAACCTTCCAAAATCACTCACCTAATAGATCCAACTTGCATTAGTGCCGTTCTCTTATTCTCAAAAATTTTAAACACTCCCATTCCCAAGGCCCAATGGGCCCAATTCTACTAGGCCCAAATTCGGGGCGTTACAGTGATGTTAGTTGATGAAATATGAAATATATGTGTTAGATTAACATGTTTTGTATTAGGATTTTTGGTGAATTTGAGTAATTTGGACTAAATTGTAAAAATAATATTTTGAGGGACTAAAATGTGAAATAAATGAAATGTATGGACTTGTATGAAGCACATGAATATTCAGCCAAGCATGGGTAATATGAAATTTTGTGTATTTTGTTATTTTGTGAAATAGGGACTTAAATGTCAAAATATGAAAATATAAGGGCTATGTGTATAGATTAATGGGTTTGGTGAATAAATCAATGATTTTGTAAATTGCCCTAAATGTATGTTTTTGGATTGAATTGAATGATTTGGTGAATAAATGAGTTAAATTTGAATATATATAGATCAAGAACAAAAGAAAACAGACTTAGACCGAGGAATGTCAAAAGTGATTGAATAGTCAAATCCGTCCGTCTATATCCGTATGAGGTAAGTCCATATATGAATAAATGTATTTAAGTTGAATTATTTATGTTCATTTGATATTGAATTGTGATGAATGGTTTCGGATGAAATACGTGAGAAACCCGAGAAAGTATAATGTATCAATATCCGAAAAGTCCCATACGAACCTTAGGAATAGATAGGATTCATATGTCATGACATAGGTTTCTGATATGTGATATCGTGTAAAACCAGGTCTGGGACGTTGGCATCGATTTGAGATTTACGTGTAAGATCATGTCTGGGACATTGGCATTGTATTTGATTCGTGTAAGACCCTGTCTGGGACAGTGGCATCGACATTTGGTTACATGTAAGACCATGTCTGGGACGTTGTGTAAGAGTATGCCCAAAGATCAATCATGAGATGGTTGTAATAACATACTTGATTTACCATGTTTATTAATATAAAGCGTTGTCATTATTATTTCAGTTTTTCTTTCTATGTGTACAAATAAACTGTTTTATAATAATGTCCTGAGAATAATATGATTATTCTTAAAAGATCCTTTGTAACGCCCCTAACCCGTATCCATCGCCGGATTAGGGTTATAGGCATTACTAAACCAAACACAAGTCAATGCACTCAATCATAACTATTACTTTGATAAATGCGTACCATTTCATACTATTACGAATAAACATGTATATCCCATCTAATCTCAATACATCAACTTCCATATCACGAATAATATCATTAACATCAAATAGTAACTAATTTCAATCATCTAGCAAATCGCTATTCACATGGTCATTTAAAAGCAATGGCCGAATAGGTATATGGCACTTAATCATTTATTACATTTCTATTATCAACAAAACATTCAAGCATATATCATTATTGAACATATGTTACACTTTTGATCATGTATACTCCCTATTTTAATATCACATATGATTATATCATTTACTTATCTACTTATCTCACATTCAAACATAACTTAAATACAAATATCAATTCAACTCATTTAACCCATAGTTGCTTATCACATTCGGCAACGATCATTTCATATACATAAACATATATAATCATAGGCACACCTTAGCTAAATATTACATCCATAAATTTAACCATTCATTCCTCATGGCCGGACAGGACATACATATGAACATCCAAAGGAAAATGTAAAGTTTCTAACTAAATAAATGTAATGGATGAATATTTACAACAAGTTTGTTTTCATTAGATCATCAATAAATCGATTTCACTTATAGCATAATATGAAATAATTTCTAAACTAAACCTATAAGTTATTCATTAAACTTTCATTTGTACTATATAAATAACATACCATACATAATCTCATGAAAATGCACCTGCCAAAATGAGTTTATAATGTAATTGAATATGCACGCACATATGCAACATCTCAAGCATATTCAATTAACTCAAACCTAAAAATAAAGCCATTTTCGCATGGCAATATTACATTCATATAATCATCGTTTAAGTCAATTCAAAAACGGTTTAGCCTATACATTCCATAGACTTAAAGTTTATACACAAAAGAGATACCAAAATTTCGTTGATAGTGTGATGAACTTCAAAGATGATCCCCGAGCACGAGTTGAACACCCAAAAGAGATCTACAATACGGAAACAACCAGATACAAAGTAAGCTTTCATAGCTTAGTAAGTTTTAAGCATTTAACTCACATATGCACTTTATCAAGATTTAAAATAAATTGTTTCATTTACATCATCTTTGCCGAATAGTCAATAAACTAAAATAGATTTCATAACAACATTATATGCATGTATAAATATGCATATATATATATATATATATATATATATATCCATACACCACCTACACATAATAGAATAACCTACATGTATCTCTTTTACTTAACGATTTCCTAATTACATTTCAAGCCACCATCAATCACAAGTTGTTTTAAATAATGCATACCTCTAGGTTATTTCTCTTTCCAACCTTAACTTCCCGAGCATATTATAAGATTGCATACTCAAACATTTTATTATTCATATCAACATTAATAAAATGAGTCCTTTAAAAAAACATCAAACTCAGTATACTGTTATAAAGAATTTAGTAACGATCGCACACATAGTGCCGTTACTTTAATATTCCGCACACTTAGTGCCAAATCTCTGTAACGTATCGCACACATAATGCCGTTACTTTAATATTCTGCACACTTAGTGCCAAATCTCTGTAACGTATCGCACACATAGTGCCGTTACCTTCACAATTCGCACACATAGTGCCTTGTAACCGATTTTGCACACTTAGTGCTCGGTTATAAACTCGCACACTTAGTGCCTTTCATAACCTGTCATTTATCCGAATATACACTTTCATATATAAAATCCAATCCACAACTTCACATATAAGCACATTCATATATGTATACTTGATGATTTAACATCCAAGTCTATATATTATATTCGGCCTAGACATTATCAAGCCACCAACAATTCCTTTGAATATATATATATCCATATCCCAATTTAGTATGCCTCATATCTAAAAGTATCACTATCATATAAATTCACATTTCATGCAATTGATTCTAAACATCCAAGTAACCACACATATTCGGCTAACTTATACAAATTTCGTTGTTACATTCGACAATGTGTTATTAATACTCTTACCACCATTTAGCTTAGGCATATAATGTGGTATAAAATTCAATTTAACTCAATTGCTTAAAACTTACCTCAGAAATTGTCGGATTAAGGTTGCTCAGCTATTCGTTCAACTTTACCTTTCCCCGATCCAATCCCGTTTCCTTTTGTTCTTGATCTAAATAATTCCAAATTGAGCTCATTCAAATACATTTTTATTCAATTTAATCCAAAAGCACATAATTATGCAAATTACCATTTTACCCCTGACATTTACAACTTTTACAATTTAGTCCCTAATGCACAAAACACAAAATACACATAATTTGAGTTCACTCCTTAAGGGTCGAATGTTCTTCATGCTTATATAAGTCCATACAAACAATTTATTTAGCATTTTAGTCCCTCAACTATTTAATTTTTGCAATTTAATCCATAACACTCAATTTTATCAAAATCTCCAATTCAAAACATGTTGATTTAAAACATATCCTTAATATTCTACCATCAAACATTTCAAAACATAAACATTCATCAATGGCCGAACATCAACATGCATCAAATTCACAAATTTTAACATGGGTCGGATAGTATTCGAAGCAACAAACTCAAAAACGTAAAAATTATCAAAAACTGAGCTCAATTACTAACCTTAGTTTAACATGCAATAGGCGGAATGGTTGGAAGCTATGGTTTCTTCTTCTTTCTTTAAGTTTCGGCAATGAAGAATAAAAATAAAAGATGGACATCCACTTATTCTTTTATGTTTTCTTTATTATATTCATTTTATAATATATTATACATATATTAATATAACATCACTTATAAAAACAAATAATAAAATGCATTATGAAAGCATAATGCCTTCCACCCACTTAGTATTTGGTTAATTTATAATTTAAGTCCACCCATAAAAGAAAACAAGTCAATTAAACCACACAATTTAAATAAAGGCTACTTTTACCACTTAAGCGATTTAATTCTTTTTCTTAAATTGAACACACAAATAGACAAATTGTAACACCCTAAAATTCAAGTATCGATTTATTGCATGTTTTGGTGTTTAGATTATGAAGGAAAATTTTCTTATTTCTTTTCGTGCCTATTATAGTCCTGAAGAAGAGTATAGAATTATTCGGGTATGGAATAATTTTTAGTTTGAAAATTTATTGAAGTGGAGCAAGTGGCATTGACACTTAAGTTAAATTAAGTGTTAAATAGTAGCATAAGATGAGTAAATGGCAAGGTGGTGTTGGTGCATGAGATATTGCATGAGGGGAGTGGTTCGAATCCCTTGTATAGCATTTAGACAACTTTTATTTTTGCACTTGTATAGCAAGTGTCGGCCAAGCAATAGATAGACCAACGGCACGGTTTTCTTTCTTAGCACCTTAGCATCTCGGTCTAAGATTTCCACTGGTTCCTCCTCAAAAGACAAATCTGAATTCAACTCCACTTCTTCTACCGGTACTATGTGCTAAGGATCCGATCTATAGCGCCTCAGCATGGAAACATGAAAAACATTATGAATCTGACTCAACTCCAGAGGTAATTCGATCTGATAGGCCACTGGACCAACACGCTTCACCACACGATATGGTCCAATGTATCTAGGACTCAACTTGCCCTTCTTCCCAAACCTGAAAATCTTCTTCCAAGGTGAGACCTTCAAGAAAACTTAATCCCCCACAGCATACTCGATACTTCTACGCTTCAGATCTGCATACGACTTTTGTCTATCCAAAGCTTCCTTTAACCGTGCTCGAATAGCTTTTACTTTTTCTTCCGTTTTGAGATCATTTCGGGACCTAACATCTGTCGTTCACCCAATTCAGTCCAACAACTAGGAGAACGACACCTACAACCATATAATGCCTCGTAGGGTGCCATCTGAATGCTAGACTGATAGCTATTATTGTAAGCAAATTCTGCCAACGGTAGAAAATCCTCCCAACTACCTTTGAAGTCGATTACACATCCCCTTAACATGTCTTCCAGAATCTGAATTACTCTTTCTGATTGACCATCTGACTGAGGATGAAAAGTCGTACTGAAGTTTAGCTTTGTTCCCAAAGCTTCATGCAAAGCTTTCCAAAACTGCGACGTAAACCTAGGATCCCTATGTGATATAATAGACACAGGTACCCCATGCAACCTCACGATTTTGGATATGTACAGCTTAGCCAACTTCTGTAATGAGTAATCCGTACGAACTGGTAGAAAATGAGCAGTCTTCGTCAAACGATCAACAATTACCCAAACGGAATTTTTCTTAGTAGGTGTTAAAGGTAACCCACTAACATAATCCATTGTTATCCGCTCCCATTTCTAAAGAGGAATCTTTACCGGTTGTAATAATCCTGACGGCAATTGATGTTTCGCCTTCACTTGCTGACAAGTTAAACATTTTCCCACAAATTCAGAAATCTCACGCTTCAACCCTGGCCACCAATATTGTTCACGAAGATCCCGATACATCTTATTTCCTCCGGGGTGTATAGCATAAGGGCTACTATGCGCCTCCCGTAGAATCATTTGTCTTAGATCTGAGTCCTTAGGCATACAAACTCTCCCACGAAAACATGACACACCTTCCGCGTTTATGCTAAAATCCTCTATTCCACCATTTTCAACTTGTTGAATTAAAAGTCCCAACTTCTTATCTGATATATGTTTTTCCTTGATTTGCTCTAACCACAGAGGCTTCACCTGAAGTTCCGCTATCAGACTACCATCCTCGTACAAATTCAAATGGGAAAACATTGTTCTCAAATCAGATACCACCTTACGACTTAACGCTGCTGCTACCACATTAGCTTTTCCAGGATGATACTCGATTGAGAAATCATAGTCCTTTAATGACTCCACCCATCTTCGTTGTCTCAAGTTTAATTCCTTCTATGTAAGAAGATACTTAAGACTCTTGTGATCCGTATAGATGATAGACTTTTCACCGAAGAGGTAATGCCTCCAAATCTTTAGAGCAAACACTCTCGCAACTAACTCCAAGTCATGAGTAGGGTAGTTTACTTCATGCGGTCTCGGTGACGAGAAGCATAAGCCACCACTTTCCCACTTTGCATCAATACAGATCCTAAGCCCGTGTGTGACGCATCGCGATGAAACTATAAACTCCTTTCCACCTCAAAGTTGAATCAAGATCTTGGCGCTTAGTTAAAATCTTCTTCAATTTCTCGAAACTTTCTTCTTGTTTATCGGTCCATATATATGGTACTCCCATACGCAATAGCTTAGTTAGGGGTGCAAAGAATCAACGAAAACCCCTCAACAAAGCGTCTATAGTAACCCACCAAACCCAAGAAACTCTAAATCTCGACTCATCGACTTTGGTGGTTTCCAATCCAATACTGACCTCAATCTTCCGAGGATCCACTATTATTTCTGGTGATACCACATGACCCAAGAAAGTCACTTCCTTAACGAATTCACATTTTCTAAATTTGGCATACTGATTGATTATTTGAAGTAATCGCAATACAATTCGCAAATGCGAGTCATGCTCCTCTTCATTCCTTGAATATACTAGAATGTCATCTATGAATACCACCACAAACCGGTCTAAATATGGTTGAAAGATCTTGGTTCATCATATCCATAAATGCGGTGGTGCATTGGTCAACCCAAACGGCATCACCAAAAACTCATAATGTCCATAATGAGTTGAGAAAGTAAATCTTGTGAATATCCGCTTCTTTCACCTTAAAGTGGTGATAACCCGATCTCAAATCAATTTTGGAGAAAACAGAAGCTCCCTTCATTTGATCAAACAGGTCATCAATTCTTGGCAGAGGATACCTATTCTTGATCGTCAATTTATTTAATTGCCTGTAGTCAATACACATACGCATTGACCCATCTTTCTTCTTAACAAACAAAACCGGTGCTCCCCACGGAGACACACTCGGTCGAATAAAACCCCGATCCAACAATTCTTGAATTTGAGCTTTAAGCTCCGCCAACTCCTTCGGTGCCATTCTATAAGGAGCAATGGACACCGGAGTCGCTTCGGCAAGAGCTCAATACCAAATTCCACTTCCGATCCGGAGGTATGCGGGAAGTTCTTCAGGAAATACATCTGGAAATTCCTTCACTGTTCTCACATCTTCCACTGACAACTCTTTGGCATCTAAAGCACTAATAAAAGCTAGAAATGCTCCATACCCCTTCCGCATCAACTTTTCTACCTTTAACGCAGATACCACATTTGCCAAGTAATTCCTTCGTTCGCCTATCATAACTATTTCTTTATCCTCCACCGTCCTTATTGACATCCACTTTTCAGCACAATCCAATTTCGCCCGGTGCTTAACCAACCAATCCATGCCCAAAATGATATCGAACTCGCCGAAAGGCAATTCCATCAAATTCGCCAAAAATATTTCTCCTTGAATTTCTAAGGGCACATCTCTAAGCAGTTTATTTACCAACACCGACTGTCCTAAAGGACTAATTACCTTCATCTCACTATCGGCAATTTCAGAGTCTAAATTCAAGTTTCCAGATATAGTGCTAGCAACATACAAATGGGTAGAACCAATATCTATCAAAGCAATAATGGTACATCAAAGATGAATAACGTACGATTATCACATCAGTGCATTGCCATCCTCACGGCGTCTAATCGCATATACCAATCCTGGGCCGTCTTGCATCTGTGTTGCCTCTAGGACCATTGCCTCGACCCGCTGCACCTTGACCACGTCCAGCCTCATTACCACCATGACCTGGTCCACGACCTCTCGGTGGTTGCTGAATTCCTCTTGCCGGTGGTGCATCAGTATTACGAGCTTTCTGAGTTGTATCCATTCGACGAGGGCAATTCCTATATTGATGATCCATCGACCCGCATTTGTAGCAAGCACCCGTTTTCTTCCAGCACTCTCCAGAATGCCTTTTCCCACAATCAGCACAATCTCGACTCTGATTCACAGTTACAGGTGTTCTACCTTAAGTTGGTTCATCATTCTGAGGCCTCTTCAGAAACCTTCATGAAGAACCCGAATACTTCATATCTCTCTTGCCTCTAGCTCGTTCCCGATTCTGTCGTTTCGAGTTCTTAGCCTCTTCGGCTATCTTGGCCTTTTCCACAAGTGTGGCAAAAGTTCTAACTTGTTGTGGGGCTATTAAAACCCGTAATTCATCGTTCAAGCCATCCTCAAAGCGTACACAACGCTCATGATCCGTTGCCACTATTGTTTGAGCATAGCGACTCAAGCGCAAAAACTCGACTTCATATCTTTGCCCTTGTCTTATTCCTTGGACCGATTCAGAATTCCTTCCTTACGGCATCAACATAACTCGTTCCTACATATTTCCCTTGGAAGGAAACTTTAAAGAATTCCCAATTAACTAATGCGGCTTGGTGCCTTCTCGGACGATAAGCCACCATTGGTATGCTTCGTCCCTTAACAAGGACACCGCTCCCCTTAATTTTTGTTCCACCGTGCACTCAAGATTGTCCATAATTCGCTCCACTGCCTCAAGCCAATATTTAGCGACATTTGGAGCTACACCTGAGACACCTCTGAAAACCTCAGCACCACTTGATTTTAATCGTTCCGATATCGACCCACGAGCTATTGGCCCAGTTCTAGCTCCAGCGACCCTTTCAAGGACTCGCAGCATTGCTCGCGTCACCGCATTATCTTCTTCCATATGATCATGTGATCCCGTCTCACTTTCGAGTGACGCAGGTGCATCCATTTCTGGCATATGATCCGGTGCTTCAGTTGCGCCTCTAACACCTCGTCCTCTACCATGGCCATGTCTACCGCATCCACGACCACGTCCTTTAGTGCTCATAGTGACTGATTTAATCTGATTAAGAGTTTTATGAATCAAAATACTATTTCAGTGTTTATTAACGATGTTTTATGATATAAAAGAGATAGAGTTGTTTTCGCAATCATATCCTTATTGTCTCAATCTCTACAGTTTCAACACCTAAAACTAGAAGTTCTAGAGTGTTTCTTATGATCATATCACAATGATAATAAACATTCAATATCTGTGATACTTACTTGACTTGCGCGGGATGCTCATGGTGCCATACTACCTTTAAATCAAAAGTCTAGAAATTTGAGTTGTTTCTCAAACAAATATCTTTGTTGAACCCAAACCACAGCCGAGTTTTAAAACTAGCTCTGATACCATTAAATGTAACACCCTAAACTAGGTCTATGCGTTAAGACGAGATTTGGTTTGTCACACCGAACGAACATCCAAAATTCTCTAATGATTTAAGTAAAACAGTAATGCAAAACCTTTAGAAATAAGGTTTAATAAAAACTAAGTACAATGATTATGAATTAAGAAAAATACTTGTTTGAAATCTTATATATATTAGTCAAAACCTTAACGTAGTTTTAGAAGAATTTGAAAGAAATTGAAAAATAATTTAGGTGTCCAAAATTGTTATAAAACACAATATTTTTAAGAAAACTTTATAGATTTAACATAAGCCTATATTAAGAGTCTTAAAATAAAATTAAATCCATCCACACATAAAAATCCATAAAAACATAATTAGAGGCCTTATTACATCATACCCAAAATAGTAATTAAAATAAGTAACTTAAATAAAGTTCATAGTTTATAAAACCCAAGCTCGTAGTATGGCCTCCACCAAGTCATCCAGGCCCAAGTCCACATCAATTTCCATTACTGAGATGGATATTAAAGCGGGGTGAGTTACAAAGAACTCAGTGTGTAACTCACTTACCACCATTATTGGGCGGACCATCAAGGCATTAATTTGGGCTTGAGCCCAATTACAAATTTTAACAATATAAAATGAAATAAAATATATAAAATGCATGTAAAATGAATTTCCCAACCAAGCCTAATTTCCATCCGCTACACACCCCGTACCAACCAAAGCACACTGTGGGGATCAAGTCAACCCACCCCGCCAAACACACCAATCGTAGGCATTTAGCCTTTTAAATAATATTGTAGTGCACTACATCGAACTAGATTGTGACATAGTCACGAACTAGAGGCATTAAGCCAAATTTGTGGCGAGCCACCGAACTAGATTCATGGCCCACAGGCCTTACTTCTCTTCATCATGTATCCCATCCCATGCAATTATGTATGAATAACAAACTTTAATCATAAATAATTTATCAAGTAATCCATAATACGAATGAGTTTTTAATTAAACTTTTCATTTGGGTCCATTAAACAAAATAGTATTTAGCCCATTTAGTAATCTAGCGAACTTAGGCCCAAATGTCGAACTAGAAGGTTTTTGGCCCATTTAGCGATCTAGCAGTCTTTTGACCCAATTTATCGATCTAGCAGTTTTTCGGCCCAATTTAACAATCTAGCGATTTTTAAGTAAATTTCTCGATTTTAACCGTTTTCATGCATTTACACAAAAGTGTTAATTATCACATAATTTTCAATTTTGCCATTTTTACGATTTATCAAAATACTTACTGTTTAGTATCTAACCCGAAAGATAAGTGTGAAGTTACACACACGGTTATAGTGAGAACTAGACTTTCCCGCTCGTCAACACCCCCTCGGTTTTGAACTACTTCTACTTGCGGTTTCTCCTCGATTGATGGTTCGTTAACCGAATCAAATCCACGAACAAATAATGGTTCGGGAGTACGAACGACTTGAACAGTTGATTCTTCTCGGATGAACGTCCACAACCCACGATGGGAAATCTCGGATTCTTTGAAAACAGTCCTTCGCTTAAACTTAGGGGGAATAACGGAACCACCCTCTTCCGAACACTATTCACCGCCCTTTTCTTCCCTATTTTGATTGTCTTCAAAGACAAAAGATCGTTAATCCAATCTAATATTACATCAAAATATGACTAAGGGTTTAAGGGTGAAATTTGCTTACCACAAAGATCCTTGTTCCAAAAATGAGAGTCAACCAAAACGTTCCCTTAACACCTTAAATCGATTCCAACGTTCTATGTTACTTACGAACACTTGATTTTTGATCTTCCGTTATCGCACTAAAGTATAAAAAATAAAAACGTTAATAGAATGAACGTTTATTTCGATCTAAGAAAGCCTTTATACCACTATCAAGATTCGGCCATGACAACTATTAACTAACATGAACTAAAAAGAATTCTTACCTATTGTCCACGGTTGAAAAGAGACGATTGAGAAAGATGTTTATGAATAGAAAAAGATTCGGCTATGATTAACCAAAGAAAAGAGAAAATGGTTGGCTATGGCTCACTAACATTCGGCCATGAGAAAATTAATGGAGAAGGTATGAGTGAAAAGAAATAAAATATAAGAGAAGAGATGATGATGATGTTTTGGTTTTCAAAGAGAGAAAAGAGAAAGAAAAGATGTGCTTAGGAGCAAAGTACATTCGGCAATGGAGAAAGAAAATAAAAAGAAAGGAATGGCCTTTTTGGTACTAGCAATTTTGGCACTATGAAGAGGCACAAAAGAATACTAAAGTGATGAGCAAAAATGACCAAATGGTCAAAAGAATTAGGCTTACCAAAAGATCAAATTCAGCCAAAGGAAAAGAGGTTGAAAAGAGAATTGCAAACCTTTGCACAAAATGCTAGGAATGACCAAAACAAACTCCTAATCCTAGCCAACTACTAGCATATTCGGCCAACCCCTAGACCACATTGCAGTCCAAATTCATGGTCAAATGGCCATGAATTTAGTTTCAAAACCTTTTCCTTGATACATGCCTTATGTCCCCTTATCTTTCCAAATTTTCTTGATTCCATACTATAAGTTAGCTATTTCCTTATTCCTTTAGTCTACTTACCAAAAATGAAAAGTCCAACCTTACCATATCTATTGCTTGGCCGACACTTGCTATACAAGTGCAAAAATAAAAGTTGTCTAAATGCTATACAAGGGATTCGAACCACTCCCCTCATGCAATATCTCATGCGCCAACACCACCTTGCCATTTACTCATCTTATGCTACTATTTAGGGCAAGTTGAGTCCTAGATACATTGGACCATATCGTGTGGTGAAGCGTGTTGGTCTAGTGGCCTATCAGATCGAATTACCTCCGGAGTTGAGTCAGATTCATAATGTTTTTCATGTTTCCATGCTGAGGCACTATAGATCGGATCCTTCGCACATAGTACCGGTAGAAGAAGTGGAGTTGAATTCAGATTTGTCTTTTGAGGAGGAACCAGTGGAAATCTTAGACCGAGATGCTAAGGTGCTAAGAAAGAAAACCGTGCCGTTGGTCAAGTTTTTATGGCGTAATCACGGAGTGGAGGAAGCTACGTGGGAGCCTGAAGATGCAATTCGGCAACAATACCCTCACCTTTTTCAACTGTAAATTTCGAGGACGAAATTTTCTTTAAGGAGGAGTAGAGTTGTAACACCCTAAAATTCAAGTATCGATTTATTGCATGTTTTGGTGTTTAGATTATGAAGGAAAATTTTCTTATTTCTTTTCGTGCCTATTATATAGTCCTGAAGAAGAGTATAGAATTATCGGGTATGGAATAATTTTTAGTTTGAGAATTTATTGAAGTGGAGCAAGTGGCATTGACACTTAAGTTAAATTAAGTGTTAAATAGTAGCATAAGATGAGTAAATGGCAAGGTGGTGTTGGCGCATGAGATATTGCATGAGGGGAGTGGTTGAATCCCTTGTATAACATTTAGACAACTTTTATTTTTGCACTTGTATAGCAAGTGTCGGCCAAGCAATAGATATGGTAAGGTTGGACTTTTCATTTTTGGTAAGTAGACTAAAGGAATAAGGAAATAGCTAACTTATAGTATGGAATCAAGAAAATTTGGAAAGATAAGGGGACATAAGGCATGTATCAAGGAAAAGGTTTTGGAAACTAATTCATGGCCATTTGACCATGAATTTGGACGGCAATATGGTCTAGGGGGGTTGGCCGAATATGCTAGTAGTTGGCTAGGATTAGGAGTTTGTTTTGGTCATTCCTAGCATTTTGTGCAAAAGTTTGCAATTCTCTTTTCAACCTCTTTTCCTTTGGCCGAATTTGATCTTTTGGTAAGCTTAATTCTTTTGACCATTTGGTCATTTTTGCTCATCACTTTAGTATTCTTTTGTGCCTCTTCATAGTGCCGAAATTGCTAGTACCAAAAAGGCCATTCCTTTCTTTTTGTTTTCTTTCTCCATTGCCGAATGTACTTTGCTCCTAAGCACATCTTTTTCTTTCTCTTTTCTCCTCTTTGAAAACCGAAACATCATCATCATCTCTTCTCTTATATTTTATTTCTTTTCACTCATACCTTCTCCATTAATTTTCTCATGGCCGAATGTTAGTGAGCCATAGCCGAACCATTTTCTCTTTTCTTTGGTTAATCATAGCCGAATCTTTTTCTATTCATAAACATCTTTCTCAATCGTCTCTTTTCAACCGTGGACAATAGGTAAGAATTCTTTTTAGTTCATGTTAGTTAATAGTTGTCATGGTCGAATCTTGATAGTGGTATAAAGGCTTTCTTAGATTGAAATAAACGTTCATTCTATTAACGTTTTTATTTGTTATACTTTAGTGCGATAACGAAAGATCAGAAATCAAGTGTTCGTAAGTAACATAGAACGTTGGAATCGATTTAAGGTGTTAATGGAACATTTTGGTTGACTCTCATTTTTGGAACAAGGATCTTTGTGGTAAGCAAATTTCACCCTTAAACCCTTAGTCATATTTCGATGTAATATTAGATTGGATTAACGATCTTTTGTCTTTGAAGACAATCAAAATAGGGAAGAAAAGGGCGGTGAATAGTGTTCGGAAGAGGGGTGGTTCCGTTATTCCCCCTAAGTTTAAGCGAAGGACTGTTTCAGCAATCCGGGATTTCCCACCGGGTTGTGGACGTTCATCCGAGGAGAATCAACTGTTCAAAGTCGTTCGTACTCCCAAACCATTATTTGTTCGTGGATTTGATTCGGTTAACGAACCATCAATCGGGGAGAAACCGCAAGTAGAAGTAGTTCGAAAACCCGAGGGTGTTGACGAGCGGGAAAGTCTAGTTCTCACTATAACCAGTGTGTAACTTCACACTTATCTTTCGGGTTAGATACTAAACGTAAGTATTTTGATAAATCGTAAAAATGGCAAAATCGAAAATTATGTGATAATTAACACTTTTGTGTAAATGCATGAAACGGTTAAAACCGAGAAATTTACTGAAAAATCGCTAGATTGTTAAATTGGGCGAAAAAGCGCTAGATCGATAAATTGGGTCAAAAGACTCATTAGATCGCTAAATGGACCAAAAACCTTCTAGTTCGACATTTGGGCCTAAGTTCGCTAGATTGCTAAATGGGCTAAATACTATTTTGTTTAATGGACCCAAATGAAAAGTTTAATTAAAAACTCATTCGTATTATGGATTACTTGATAAATTATTTATGATTAAAGTTTGTTATTCATACATAATTGCATGGGATGGGATACATGATGAAGAGAAGTAAGGCTGTGGCCATGAATCTAGTTCGGTGGCTCGCCACAAATTTGGCTTAATGCCTCTAGTTCGGTGACTATGTCACAATCTAGTTGGTGAGTGCACTACAATATTATTTAAAAGGCTAAATGCCTACGATTGGTGTGTTTGGCGGGGTGGGTTGACTTGATCCCCACAGGTGTCTTTGGTTGGTGCGGGGTGTGTAGCGGATGGAAATTAGGCTTGGTTGGGAAATTCATTTTACATGCATTTTATATATTTTATTTCATTTTATATTGTTAAAATTTGTAATTGGGCTCAAGCCCAAATTAATGCCTTGATGGTCTGGCCCAATAATGGTGGTAAGTGAGTTACACATCTGAGTTCTTTGTAACTCACCCCGTTTTAATATCCATCTCTGTAATGGAAATTGATGTGGACTTGGGCCGGGGATGACTTGGTGGAGGCCATACTACGAGCTTGGGTTTTATAAACTATGAACTTTATTTAAGTTACTTATTTTAATTACTATTTTGGGTATGATGTAATAAGGCCTCTAATTATGTTTTTATGGATTTTTATGTGTGGATGGATTTAATTTTATTTTAAGACTCTTAATATGGGCTTATGTTAAATCTATAAAGTTTTCTTAAAAATATTGTGTTTTATAACAATTTTGGACACCTAAATTATTTTTCAATTTCTTTCAAATTCTTCTAAAACTACGTTAAGGTTTTGACTAATATATATAAGATTTCAAACAAGTATTTTTCTTAATTCATAATCATTGTACTTAGTTTTTATTAAACCTTATTTCTAAAGGTTTTGCATTACTGTTTTACTTAAATCATTAGAGAATTTTGGATGTTCGTTCGGTGTGACAAACCAAATCTCGTCTTAACGCATAGACCTGGTTTGGGGTGTTACACAAATTTACCCACAATATTTTGACACATGCTCAAACATATATCATAGATATCAAATATAATATAAAAATATTTTTCCAACTCGGATTCGTGGTCCCAAAACCACCATTTTGATTAGGGTCGTAATCGGGCTGTTACATCCTTAGTCAAGTATTATTATTGACTAGGACAACAATAATGCATTAAGACTAACATGTAGTTGATTGATGATAAAGAGTTGTCATTGATATGGAGTGTCAAAATCAATGCATGAATATGTGTGTTAGAGAACAACATATTGGACTGACCCGCTATGAGTATGTTTCTTGGATTGTTATGTAATTGTCACAACATTACTCATAGTGATTAATATGTATATGATCCTCAGACTTGAGATCATCATTATCCCAACATCATGAGTTGTATATTTTGATACTGATCAAATGTACACCGTAACGAGTTGTTCTATAAAGGCTGATGTTGGATATACCACAATCTATATAGAGGGATATGGTTGATCAATATAGGATAAGTCCCTCCTACATAATAGGAGTAATATCTTTGGCCACTTGATTGAGTGAGACTAGAAATACATGGCCATGCTCAAATAAGTTGATATGAGATGTCATACTAATTTGTATATCATAGTCTACTCAATATATCAAGAAACATGGGATGGACTATGCAAGTGTGACTATTCCATGACTTCTGTCCGTTCCAGAGATAAAGGACTTAAGGATTAATGCATGAAAGGTTAATCACAAAAGGTTATGTCGAATCATGACTTCTTGTAACTTAGGTAGCAATGATGCATTGCTAGATGCCACTCATTATTTGTGACATTAGAATCGTTCTAGTATTACTGCTAACGTTACAAGAACCTATAGGGTCACACCCTATGGTTGAAATGAACGGAATAAAACATAGTTGGTATTGTGTTTGGTTGTCAGATGAATTAAATTAATTAAAGAATTAATTTAATTAGGCAATCAAATATTGAACATATTATATGTACAAGGATGTTGTACACATAATGACAACATAGTTCTATTAATATATGAATTTGGTTCGTATATAAATTTAAATAAATATAGTTTACCGAAATCCTTGTTATAATTAATGTAATTATAATTTTCGGATATAATTAATGTAAATATAATTTTTGGTTAAAAAATTTATTGTATTTATTTAATTTTATGAGTCATTAAAGATATACCAATTATAAAAGGTAATAAAAGATACAGAGCTTAATATAAACCCTAAGAGATTACTTGTGAGGTCTAGCAGCCGTCAAGCAAATAAACCTCCAAAATAGTTTTGGAGATTTCTTCCGTTCATAGTCAAATCGGGTGGATTACGTAGCGGCCGACATCGGAAAAGGTTGTGGCTTTGTAACATCTTGAAATTCGAGATTTTCTGTTTTGCATTATGATATGTGTTAGGCTAGTTAAGAATGTTAGTTGTATGTGTTTAGGGGCCCTAAGAAGGCTTGGGGTTGAGCTGGGCCTTGGGAAAATTTTTGTGTTTAAGCACTTAAGGGGGAGAAGGTAAGTGGCGTCAAGACTTAAGGAAATAAGTGTGTATTTTGCTAGCACAAGAGGAGCTAGTAGCAGGGTGGTGAGGCGTCACATGAAGGGGCTTAAGGGGTGGAGTTCGAATCCCAACTATTGCAACTTTTGGATTTAATTTTTTTTTTACTAATCAAGTGAAAGATGGCAAGTGTCGGCCATGGCTCTATAGAAGGAAAGGAAGACTTTCAAATGATGGAAAGAAGACTAAGGAAAAGAGAAAGGAGGAGATCAAGGGAAAAATAAGGAAGGAAGTAAAGGAAAGAGATAAGGGGGGGATATGTTGGCCGAATTTTGGGAGGTGCTTGGGGAAAGAAAATTTGGTCAACCAAAACCTTTTTGGTGTTAGGAGGCATAAGGTTTTGGTAAGGGAATTTTTGGGAGCCGAATTTCCTATGGCCATTTTGTAAGTTTTGTGCATGCAAAGTTTTTCTTCTTTTTCAACATTTTGTGCCTTCTTTTTCAACCTTTTTCTCTTGTCTTACCGAAACACTCAAGCCATTTTGCTCATCTTTTCCTTAGTGTAGGCTGAAACTCTCTGACACCTCTTTTTCCATCTTTTCTTTTCTTTTTCACCATTTCTTCAACCCTTCTCTCTTTTTCTTTAGTCAATATTTTTGATGGCCGAATCTTGCTTGTTCTTTTCTCTCTAAGTAGTCGAATCCTCCTAGCCATTCTCCCTCCTCTATCTTGCGTGTTGATCACTTTCTTCCTTGGTTGAATCGGGTAAGTGGCTTCATCCTTTTCCTTTCATCTTCTTTTCTCCATAACCAAAGGTGTGACCATCATCATTTGGTTGTTTCACTTTAATTCTAAAATCGAAACACCATTCCCTTCTACTCCCTCATATCGTGATCATCTCCTTTTTGTAGTGTTCTTGTGGGGTTGGCCGAATCTCACATTCTTGCCGACTCATCCTTAGTCATAAGTTGAATCGGTGGGAATTGGGTTCATCATCGATTAAGGTAAGGAGTTTTTCTTGGTCCATTCGATATCTACGCGGTTATTTTGTTAAACGGATCGATAGATTTGACTAATCAATTATTATAGGGACTAAATCACTCGATCTTCTCTACTCGTCGATCATTTGGAAGTAGTGGTAAGCCGAAACCCTCTCCTTAGATAACTACTTTCTCTCATTGTAGTATTATTCTGATCGAGACTCTTTCAATGGAGGCAAGTGGTAGCGTTATTAATGGAAAATCGATAGAAGGGCAAAAAGGGAGTGGACTTGCAATCTCTACTCCCAAGTTCAAACGTAGGGTGGTATCGGCAGTTTGGGATTTTCCACCAGGTTGTGGAACATCTTCTGGTGAGAGTAGGCAAATCGTAGTCGTTCACGATACTAAGGGTAAGCATTTCTATAGAACGTTTGATTTAGATTTGGATTAAGAAACTATCTCTTGTTAGTTAATCGAGTGTTATGGCGACATAGGTGCCGACGATCAAGAAGGTTTAGTCCTTACCGTAATCAGGTGTGTAATCTCACACCAAAATCCTGTAGATTCGTGATTCACCATCATGTTGGAAAATAGATCGTTGTTGCTTACGAATCTAATAACCGTAATATGGTAAGAATCGAGTAACTTGCTTAAACAACATTAATTTTAAGATCTGTCAAAATCGGTATTAATTTGTAAAATTACAAAACATGCCCTTATGGGCCGAATAACTAAAAAGCTTTAATGGGCCATTTTTACGAAAATGCCCATATGGGTCGATTTACCAAAATGCCTTAACGGGCCGATTTGCTAGAATGCCTTAGTGGGCCGATTTACCAAAGTGCTTTAATGGGCCGATTCATCAAAATATTTCATTAGAATAATGGTTGCTATACATGTGGATATACTTTTCTTATGTTGCATCTTTACATATTGCATGGGTTGGGAAAAATTGTATGGAGAAGCGGTGTAGCACTGGTGGCATAGCCACAATTAAGCTTATTATTGTGCTTAATTATGATTTGGTGGCATGGCCACAAAATAATATACTTTAGCAGCTTGACTGCAAATTGGTGTGAGCGGCGGGGTGGGTTGACTTGATCCCCACAGGTGTGATTGGCTGGTCGGGGGTGTGATGGATGGATGGGTTGGGTTGCATTCATTTCTTTTAAATACTGTTATGTAAATGGGCTTAGGCCCAAGATGTTGCTATACGGGTTCAGGCCCAGTGGATGATGGTAAGGGGATTATGCATTGAGTTCTTGTAGCTCACCCCCCTTTCTTTCTTAATCCTTGTAGGTGATGCTCGGTAATGAGGACTTGGGGCCATGGATAACTCGGTGGAGGCCATACTTTAGGAATGATGTTTTCGAACATTAGTAAATTTCTTTTCCGCTTTATTTCGTTACTTTTACTATTTTGGGTTTAAAGTTGTAATAAGGCCTCTGATATTTTTATTTTGCTTTATGTTTTAATATACTTATTATTTTCCATGAATTATTTTAAACGGGAATTTTTCTGAGATCTTAAACAACGGTTTTCCAAAATTGATTAACAAACGGATTTCATAACAAATATGTACAAATAATTTAACTTGGGTTTTCCTTCGAATTATCAACATCTTTTTTAAAAGTCACGGTTTTTTTTAAAGTTCTCTAGTTTGATTTTCGATTCACCAATCAACCTCTCGAGATTAGTGGTATTTTGTTTTTATCGAATATTTATAATCAAACTTGTTTTTCTTAACTATAACCTAACAACATCAACTTTAGTAGGAATCATAAGTTCTTTACACACTTTCTTCATGTGACATGCCGGATCCGATCATACCGCATGGGCCGAGTTTGGGGTGTTACATTTTATGGTATCAGAGCCCAGTTGCAAAACTCGGCTGGGGTTTGGGTTCAAATTATTTTTCTAAAACTGCTTGAAATTTGAATTATAAATACATGTCTTAGAGGAAGTATGGCACCACGGGTATCCGGCACCAAGTCAGCAAGTCTTTGTTTTCATTTCATAATTATTGTGGTATGACTGTAGTAAGAAAACTCCACAAAATAGAAATACTCTAGAACTTTTAGCTTAGGAGCTAAAACTATAGAGATTGAGACTTTAGGATACGTTTGGCTAAAACAACTTTACTTCTTATACTTCATAAAACATTATTTAATAAACACTGAATAAGCATACTGATTCATAAGACTCGTAATCAGATTAAATTGACTTAGCAAACATGAGCGCTAGAGGACGTGGACGCGGTAGACGTGGTCGTGGTAGAGGCCGAGGTGCTAGAGTTGTATCTGAGGCATCGGGACATATGCCGGAAATGGACGCACACCGGCCGCCGATGGATCAAATCGGGTCACATGATCGAATGGGAGGGACGATGATTTGTCCCCAAGCGATGTTGCGAGTGCTGGAAAGGGTTCTTTGGGGCTAGAACTGGGTCGGCAGCTCGTGGGTCGATATCTCAGTGACTTAGATCGAATGGGGTTGAAGTTTTTAGGGGTATTTCGGGTGTAGCCCCAAGTGTAGCGGAGTACTGGCTTGAGGCGGTGGAGCGGATTATGGACGATCTGGATTGCTGGTGAGCGGCCCGAAAGGGGTTGTGTCATTGCTAAGAGACGAGGCGTATCAGTGGTGGCTCACTATTCGGGAAGGCACTCAGGCTGATCGTATTAGCTGGGAATTCTTTAAGACAGCATTTCAAAGAAAATATGTCGGGGCTAGCTATGTAGATGCCCGAAGAAAGGAATTCTTGAATCTGGTTCAAGGAAGTAGATCTGTGGCAGTATACGAGGCAGAGTTTCTGCGTCTGAGCTGGTATGCTCGGGGAATAGTGCCGACTGATTACGAATGCTGTGTGCGTTTTGAGGACGGGTTGCGTGATGAGTTACGGGTATTGATAGCCCCATAGAAAGAGAGGAATTTTGCTACACTGGTGGAAAAAGCTAAGATTATTGAAGAAGTAAAACACTCGAAATGGTAAAATCGAGACAAGGATAGGGGCAGGAACAAGAGAGACTCTGGGTATTCAGGTCCTGCTAGAGGATTTCAGAAAAGGCCCAGGAATGAGGGACAAGTTCGAGTGAGTGCTCCAGCTACTACCAATCAGTTACAGCCTTGTGTGGATTGTTGAAAACTTAACTCGGGTGAATGTTGGAAGAGAACTGGTGGATGTTTCAGATGTGGATCCAAAGACCATCGGTTTAGGGATTCCCCTCGAGAGCCTGCTTAGACTCAGGTAGTTCGTAATAGATTTGCGCAGCCAGCAGGAGGCGCTCAGCAACCGCCGAGAGGCCGTGGGCTAGGTCGAGGTGGTAAGGGCATGGGACGAGGTCAGGGTGCACCGGGTAGAGGTACCGGTAATAGGGGTAACACGAAGGTGAGACAACCAGGGTTGGTCTATGCGGTCTGACGTCGAGAGGATTACGATGCACCAGATGTCATAACCGGTATGTTTTTCATATCTGATGTACCTTTTACCGCTTTGATAGACATTGGATCCACATATTCGTATGTTGCATGTGCTGTGTCTGGAACTTTGAATATTAGATCTGAGATTATTTCTAGAGAAACAACTGTGATTAGCCCTTTAGGACAGTGGGTGGTAGTAAATAAGTTGTTTAGGGATGTGCCCTTAGAATTTCAGGGAGTAGTATTTCTGGCGAATTTGATGGAACTGTCGTTCGGGGAGTTCGACCTTATATTGGGCATGGACTGGCTGGTTAAGCATCGTGCAAACTTGGACTGTGCTGCAAAGCGGATGGTACTAAGAACTTTAGAGGGTAAGGAAGTGATGATGATAGGTGAAAGAAGAAATTATCTATCTAATGTTGTATCTACTTTAAAGGCGGAAAGGTTGGTACGAAAGGGGTGTGAAGTGTTCTTAGCCTTTATCAGTGCTTTGGGTGCCAAAGAGTTGTCGATAGAGAGTGTTAGAATGGTGAAAGAGTTTTCAGACGTCTTTCCCGGGGAGCTTCCAGGATTGCCTCCAGATCGGGAAGTGGAATTTGGTATTGAGCTATTGCCAGGAACGGCTCCGGTGTCCAATGCTCCTTATAGAATTGCGCCGAAGGAGCTAGTGGAACTTAAAGCTCAAATTCAGGAGTTGTTGGACCATGGATTTATTCGACCAAGTGTGTCACCGTGGGGAGCGCCGGTTTTGTTCGTTAAGAAAAAGGATGGGTCGATGCGTATGTGCATCGATTATAGACAATTGAATAAGTTGACAATCAAGAACAAGTAGCTGTTACCGAGGATCGATGACCTGTTCGATCAGCTGCGAGGAGCTTCGATCTTCTCGAAGATAGATTTGAGATTAGGGTATCACCAGCTAAAGGTCAATGAGGCAAATATTCATAAAACTGCGTTCTGAACTCGTTATGGGCATTACGAGTTCTTGGTGATGCCGTTTGGGTTGACAAATGCACCAGCTGCATTTATGGACATGATGAACCGAGTATTCCAACCCTATCTAGATCGGTTTGTGGTGGTGTTCATAGATGACATCTTGGTGTAATCAAAGACAGAAGAGGAGCATGATTCGCATCTACGGGTCGTATTGCAAATATTAAGGGAGAAAGAGCTATATGCCAAATTCAGTAAGTGTGAATTTTGGCTGAGGGAAGTGACCTTTTTGGGGCATGTTGTGTCGTCGAGGGAATTAGAGTTGAACCCCAGAAGATCGAGGCTGTATTGGACTGGAAGCCACCGAAGTCAGTGGCAGAAATCTGAAGTTTTCTAGGTTTGGCTGGGTATTATAGGCGATTCGTTGAGGGGTTTTCGTTGATTACTGCACCCCTAACTAAACTATTGCGTAAGGGAGTACCATTTGTGTGGTCAGATAAGCAGCAAGAAAGCTTTGAGAGATTGAAGAAGATTCGGCTGCGAAGCGCCGAAGATTGATTGACTGAGGTGGTAAAGAGTTTATTGTTTATTGTGATGCGTCACACACGGGCTTGGGATGTGTGTTGATGCAAGGGGGAAAGTGATGGCTTATGCATCTCGTCAATTAAGGCTGCATGATGTGAACTGTCCCACTCATGATTTGGAGTTAGCTGCAGTGGTGTTTGCTCTGAAGATATAGAGGCACTATCTGTACGGGGAGAAGTCGATTATCTACACTGACCATAAGAGTCTGAAGTACCTCCTTACCCAGAAGGAGTTGAACTTAAGACAGCGGAGGTGGATAGAATTGTTGAAAGATTATGACTGCTCAATTGAGTATCACCCAGGTAAAGCTAATGTAGTGGCAGATGCGTTGAGTCGTAAGGTGATACCGGATTTGAGAGCGATGTTCGCTCATCTCAGCCTTTATGAAGATGGTAGCTTGTTAGCTGAACTTCAAGTGAAGCCTGCGTGGGTAAGTCAGATTAAGGAAAAGCAGTTGTTAGATGAAAGGTTGGGTTCTAAGCTTCTGCAAGTGGAACATGGTGAGATAGGGGATTTTGGATTAAATAGTGATGGAGTATTGTGTTTCCACGGAAGAGTTTGTATGCCCAGGGATTTGGAATTGAGACAAATGAGTCTGCGTGAGGCGTATAGTAGCCCATATGCTATGCACCCCGGGGGAAACAAAATGTACCGAGACCTCCGTGAGCAGTATTGGTGGCCAGGGTTGAAACATGAGGTTACTAACTTCGTGAGCAAGTGTTTGACATGTCAACAGGTGAAGACGGAACATCAACTGCCTTCAGGGTTGCTACAACCGGTGAAAATCCCACTATGGAAATGGGAAAGGATAACGATTGTAACATCCCAAACCCGGTCAACACACTACAACCGGATTCAGCGTGTCACAGGGTAAAAATAATTTGAATAAAACAAGTTGTAGGTTTAAATTTTGAAGATAACGCTATAAAACACTTTGCTGTTTAAAGTTTGGACAAAAGAAGAAAAATCCTTTAAGAAAACCGTTTGTTTTTAAGGAAATGCCGACTTTGATTAAAATGCAAAGTTGAAAACCGTTTTGTATTTGAACTTAAAGTAAAACTTAGGTTGGCGAAAATCTGAGTTGTTCGTTAACACCATTTGTTTGTTATTACCCGATGATAAAGTTTGAAAATCCCGATAAGAGGTATAGCTTTTCGAAAACATTGAGTTAATAGGTTATTAACATGCCATGTTGTTTAACTTAAGCACAATATAATAAAACTTATAGCGAGATAATCAAAAACCCAAAATAATGGAATTTAGCTGCCTTATTACAAATCCAAAACCAAATTTAAAAGTAAATTAACCCAAAATAGTAAATGAGATAAAACCCGAAAACATAATGCATGGCCACCTCGAGTGCGCTTGGCCCACATCCGTGATCTATGCCTCATCGCAAAATGTAAGGAAGGGGTGAGTCACCGAGACTCGGTGTATAAATCCCCATCCCGATAATAACAAAGCACTTACACAATACATAAGTCAATATGCAATTCATGCAAACCCAACCTAACCATCCGAACTCCTGTGTCTACACCCCGTGTGGTCAAAACCACCGGTGGTCAAAACCACCGTGACCGTGAGTCACAAATCATATGGTGGGGCCAACCCACCGTGTGGTCAAAACCAGCGATGACAATCCCGTAATCAACATGTGGGGCCAACCCACCGTGGTACCAAACCACGGGGACGAGTCACAATAATCCATGTGTGGTCAAAACCTTTGGTGATCGTAGTCACAAATAGTATATGTGTGGTCAAAACCACTGGTGGTCAAAACCACCGAGACTTAGTCACGATTATAATATAGAAAGCGGGGCCAACCCAATCGTGTGGTCAAAACCCTTTGGTGACAGTCTAGAAACAAGCCTTCCCCCTCCTCTCATTACACAGTGCAATATGACATAATAATTCGTGTATGCAGTATGTCATGTATGCTAAACATATATAAAATATAAGTATAACATGAATTACCATCATAATCAGATAGACATAAAACAACATAATCATGCTAATCAACCTCTAAGGGTATAACCGTAATTTTACCTACCAAGGGCATTTTCGTAATTTACCCACCAAGGGTATATCGGTAATTTTGCACCTGCAATGGCCTTTCCCAAAGGCCCAAATGTCGCCCCGAGCGACTCAGCTACCATTTTTGGTCGTACCAGACGATTGGGCCTAAAACTCGATTTCGGTCCATTCGGGCCCACACACTCGTGTGGCCCACCTAGCACAAATCTAGCCATGTATATAAGTTCCACCTAGTATAGTTCATTATATACTACACAATCGCACAATTTACTCATAAGGGCCCATGGGCCCATTGGGCCCACTTCGGCCCATCGCGGCCCAAGCAGCCCCAACCCACAAGAATACTACTGATGGCCTCAACTATCACGTCGAAGCCCCACACGTGTGCTCGCAAGCTCGTGTGGCTACTATTGCTGTGACCGACACTTCGGCATTTGCCACTCTACAACTAGAGTAGAGAGAGTTACACACCTGATAGGAGTCTGGTGTTAAACCGCGCTGCGACCACTCCTGTGCCCAAACGCCCACCAAGGTATGTTAACTCTCCTCCTGGATTGCTCTTTATATAGCCAACTCTCCACCTTCCTTCTTTGTATCTTTCCGATGTGGGATCCCTTTGTCGAAGAGAGTTTAAATTCAAGCTGAAACTCTTGCCGTCCAATCAGTAAAATAAATACCCCCTTGTTTCTCATGAGATTCGAACCCAGGCTCCCTTCAATAGTTCAACACGCCACTTGCCACCAAGCCACAAGCTCCTCTTGTGTCTTAAACCATGCGCAACTAAATTTGAATCTATAGCCAAATATTAAAGTCCATGTAAAAAGAAAACCAAAATGCAAGAGCCAAGACTTGAACCTTGGACCTCCTTCCTTCCTCGTGGCGTCACCCCTTGTTCCTTAAGTGGCGTCACTTTGCCACTACACCACACACTCCACTTGTGTCATTTTTCCCCACATTTTATTCTTAAGGCCTACCTGCCAACTTCCAGGGTTTTTTTCACCTAAAACCAAAATTTCCCTAAAGACAAAGTTCAATCCCGAGACTTCATAGAAGCCTTCTAACCTTCCAAAATCACTTATCCAATAGGTCCAACTTGCATTTAAGCCGATCTCTTGTTCTCTAAAAATTTTAAATCAAGGCCCATTGGGCCCAATCCTACTAGGCCCAATTTCGGGATGTTACAACGATGGGCTTTGTTAGTGGGTTACCCTTAACGCCTACTAAGAAAGATTCAGAATGGGTGATAGTGGATCGGTTAACGAAGACTGCTCATTTCCTACCTGTTCGTACGGATTATTCATTGCAGAATTTGGCCAAGTTGTATGTAGCAGAGATCGTGAGGTTGCATGGGGTACCGATGTCTATTATATCGGATAGGGATCCTAGGTTTACATCACGGTTCTGGAAGACTTTACATGAAGCTTTGGGTACAAAACTAAATTTCAGCATGGTGTTTCATCCGCAGACTGATGGTCAGTCGGAGAGAGTAATCCAGATTCTAGAAGACATGTTAAGGGGCTGTGTGATCGACTTCAGGGGTAGTTGGGAAGATTTTCTACCATTGGCAGAGTTTGCATACAAAAATAGTTATCAATCCAGCATCCAGATGGCACCCTATGAGGCATTGTATGGTCGTAGGTGTCGTGCTCCTACTTGTTGGACTGAGTTGGGGGAGCGACAGTTATTGGGTCCAGAATTGATCTCGGAGACGAAGGAAAAAGTAAAGGTAATTCGGGCTCGGTTAAAAGAAGCTTCGGACAGACAGAAATCATACGCGGATCTGAAGCGGAAGGAGATAGAGTTCTCTGTGGGTGATCAGGTCTTTCTGAAGGTCTCACCTTGGAAAAAGATCTTAAGATTTGGACGGAAGGGCAAGTTGAGCCTTAGATTTATCGGACCTTACCGTGTATTGAAGCGTGTTGGGCCAGTGGCTTATTAGCTTGAGTTACCTCCAGAGTTAAGTCAGATACATAGCTTATTCCATGTCTCAATGTTAAGGCGTTATCGTTCGGATCCGTCTCATGTAGTGCTAGTGGAGGAAGTTGAGATAAGACCTGACTTGTCTTTTGAAGAAGAGCCGGTACAGATTTTAGATTGGGATATTAAGGTGCTGAGAAGGAAGTTGGTTCCGTTAGTCAAAGTATTATGGCGTAATCACGTGTCAGAGGAAGCTACATGGGAGCCTGAGGACACAATCCGGCAACAATACCCTCATCTCTTTTAATCAGTTAAATTTTGAGGTCGAAATTTCTTTAAGGGGGTAGAATTGTAACATCCTGATATTCGGGATTTTCTGTTTTGTATTATGATATGTGTTAGGCTAGTTAAGAATGTTAGTTGTATGTGTTTAGGGGCCCTAAGAAGGCTTGGGGTTGAGCTGGGCCTTGGGAAAATTTTTTTGTTTAAGCACTTAAGGGGGAGAAGGTAAGTGGTGTCAAGACTTAAGGAAATAAGTGTGTATTTTGCTAGCACAAGAGGAGCTAGTAGCAGGGTGGTGCGGCATCACATGAAGGGGCTTAAGGGGTGGAGTTCGAATCCCACCTATTGCAACTTTTGGATTTAATTTTTTTTTTTGCTAATCAAGTGAAAGATGGTAAGTGTCGGCCATGGCTCTATAGAAGGAAAGGAAGACTTTCAAATGATGGAAAGAAGACTAAGGAAAAGAGAAAGGAGGAGATCAAGGGAAAAATAAGGAAGGAAGTAAAGGAAAGAGATAAGGGGGGATATGTTAGCCGAATTTTGGGAGGTGCTTGGGGAAAGAAAATTTGGTCAACCAAAACCTTTTTGGTGTTAGGGGGCATACGATTTTGGTAAGGGAATTTTTGGGAGCCGAATTTCCTATGGCCATTTTGCAAGTTTTGTGCATGCAAAGTTTTTCTTCTTTTTCAACATTTTGTGCCTTCTTTTTCAACCTTTTTCTCTTGTCTTGCCGAAACACTCAAGCCATTTTGCTCATCTTTTCCTTAGTGTAGGCCGAAACTCTCTGACACCTCTTTTTCCATCTTTTCTTTTCTTTTTCACCATTTCTTCAACCCTTCTCTCTTTTTCTTTAGTCAATATTTTTGATGGCCGAATCTTGCTTGTTCTTTTCTCTCTAAGTAGTCGAATCCTCCTAGCCATTCTCTCTCCTCCATCTTGCGTGTTGATCACTTTCTTCCTTGGTTGAATCGGGTAAGTGGCTTCATCCTTTTCCTTTCATCTTCTTTTCTCCATAACCGAAGGTGTGACCATCATCATTCGGTTGTTTCACTTTATTTCTAAAATTGAAACACCATTCCCTTCTACTCCCTCATATCGTGATCATCTCCTTTTTGTAGTGTTCTTGTGGGGTTGGCCGAATCTCACATTCTTGCCGACTCATCCTTAGTAATAAGTTGAATTGGTGGGAATTGGGTTCATCATCGATTAAGGTAAGGAGTTTCTTCTTGGTCCATTCGATATCTACACGGTTATTTTGTTAAGCGGATCAATAGATTTGACTAATCAATTATTATAGGGACTAAATCACTCGATCTTCTCTACTCGTCGATCTTTTAGAAGTAGTGGTAAGCCGAAACCCTCTCCTTAGATAACTACTTTCTCTCATCGTAGTATTATTCTGATCGAGACTCTTTCAATGGAGGCAAGTGGTAGCGTTATTAAAGGAAAATCGATAGAAGGGCAAAAAGGGAGTGGACTTGCAATCTCTACTCCCAAGTTCAAACATAGGGCAGTATCGGCAGTTCGGGATTTTCCACCAGGTTGTGGACCATCTTCTGGTGAGAGTAGGCAAATCGTAGTCGTTCACGATACTAAGGGTAAGCATTTCTTTAGATCGTTTGATTTAGATTTGGATTAAGACACTATCTCTTGTTAGTTAATCGAGTGTTATGGCGACATAGGTGCCGACGATCAAGAAGGTTTAGGCCTTACCGTAATCAGGTGTGTAATCTCACACCAAAATCCTGTAGATTTGTGATTCACCATCATGTTGGAAAATAGATCGTTGTTGCTTACGAATCTAATAACCGTAATATTGCAAGAATTGAGTAACTTGCTTAAACAACGTTAATTTTAAGATCTGTCAAAATCGGTATTAATTTGTAAAATTACAAAAAATGCCCTTATGGGCCGAATTACTAAAAAGCTTTAATGGGCTATTTTTACGAAAATGCCCCTATGGGTCGATTTACCAAAATGCCTTAACGGGCCGATTTGCTAGAATACCTTAGTGGGCTAATTTACCAAAGTGCTTTAATGGGCCGATTCATCAAAATATTTCATTAGAATAATGGTTGCTATATATGTGGATATACTTTTCTTATGTTGCATCTTTACATATTGTATGGGTTGGGAAAAATTGTATGGAGAGTAGTGTAGCCTGGTGGCATAGCCACAATTCGCTTATTATTGTGCTTAATTATGATTTCGGTGGCATGGCCACAAAAATAATATACTTTAGCAGCTTGACTGCAAATTGGTGTGAGCGGCGGGGTGGGTTGACTTGATCCCCACAGGTGTGATTGGCTGGTCGGGGGTGTGATGGATGGATGGGTTGGGTTGCATTCATTTCTTTTAAATACTGTTATGTAAATGGGCTTAGGCCCAAGAGGTTGCTATACGGGTTCAGGCCCAGTGGATGATGGTAAGGGGGATTATGCATTGAGTTCTTGTAACTCACCCCCCTTTCTTTCTTAATCCTTGCAGGTGATGCTCGGTAATGAGGACTTGGGGCCATAGATAACTCGGTGGAGGCCATACTTTAGGAATGATGTTTTCGAACATTAGTAAATTTATTTTCTGCTTTATTTCGTTACTTTTACTATTTTGGGTTTAAAGTTGTAATAAGGCCTCTGATATTTTTATTTTGCTTTATGTTTTGATATACTTATTATTTTCCATGAATTGTTTTAAACGGGGATTTTTCTGAGATCTTAAACAACGGTTTTCCAAAATTGATTAACAAACAGATTTCATAACAAATATGTACAAATAATTTAACTTGGATTTTCCTTCAAATTATCAACATCTTTTTTAAAAGTCACGGTTTTTTTTAAAGTTCACTAGTTTGATTTTCGATTCACCAATCAACCTCTCGAGATTAGTGGTATTTTGTTTTTATCGAATATTTATAATCAAACTTGTTTTTCTTAACTATAACCTAATAACATCAACTTTAGTAGGAATCATAAGTTCTTTACACACTTTCTTCATGTGACATGCCGGATCCGGTCATCTTGCATGGGCCGGGTTTGGGTGTTCTGAGCTTGGTTCGACAAAGAGATCAAAATTCTTGTTGCCGAGGCATCATTTGTCTACTCGCATTTAAGTTTCGGTAATTTTAAAACCTTTATTTCACCCTGATTCGTTCCTCACACATGGATTCATGGTTTGGATCGCCGGAATTAATTTTATTTTGCTGCGCCAAGGGGTGCCAGTGTTCCAACAGTATCAGAGCCACTTTTGTGATACGGACTTGGGTTTAAACACTTGGGTGATGCAATTGTATGAGATGCATGCTTTAATTTTATTACATTTTCGACTGTTTAAATTGTTTAAGAATAACATGATAACTATTCCTTTCAATAATCAATTAAATGTTAATCATGGTGTTGTGGCCTATTCAGTTTAAGTTATTACTGTTAACTATTAACAAATCTGTAATGATACGACAGTGGTATTTACAATTTCCAGTAAGATTTAATTTGATAGTGGAACAAGGGTTATTCCGATATGAAACCTCAAGGATTAAAATCCTGAAAACACGGTTCTGTTGATAAAAGTTATCAAATCGTGAGGTTTCATTTGACTGGCGTATGCGATTCGTACCGCGGGGGCTGAAATGCATAGTTATAGCCCAATGACCCATTTGATAAAAGGTTGTATTTTTTTTATAAATACGGCCTGTGTGTCGTGCCTTACTACTATTCTCTTGTATTTCTCTTCTCATCTTACTCCCTCGTATGTAAAACGAGTTTCTACATATTGTAATTTGCAAGAGTTGCTGTGGGCTAGACGAGAAGGAAGATGGGACAACTAGTGTGGACCGATAGCTTATGAAACGACTTACACCTTTAGGTTTCCTTTTGGTTCTCCCATTGGCTTGGGTTGAACCACCTTATTTTATGGGCTATAACTATTGCATTTATTTATTGCTTTATTTATTTATGTATGAGATGCTATGGATGTCTAAATCATGCCAATTTTAAATATATTAAAATTTGATAATAATAAACCCCATTAATTGATGAGATCAATTAAAAGACTAAATGGACTAAAGTAGACCATAATTGGTGAGATGCAACAACCTTAATAAAATCCCTCTATTAAAATATTAAGTCAACATGGCCTTCCAATTTTGCCCTCGTTAAGGCCTCGATCAATACTATGTAGGTTCTGCCAAAGCAAAGTACTAGTATTTATCTTGGTTAAACGCGAAGAATAAACAAGTGATATTCGCTGGTTAAAAATTGGTTAATGACTTAACTAGGTTACTTTAATAGGTTTAGAAACCTAGAGGCAAGTAAATTGGATAAATCATAAGATGATTAGAACAAGAGTTGTTCACCAAATATTAGGAGTTACATATGATGTAATTAGCAAATGTTGCTTACCTAAATAACCATAGTCTTGAGAGTAAAGCCAAAGTTGACTTAAGATGAGGTGAAATATGGATCCTTAACCCACTAGAAATACTTTTGAGAAAGTCTTTTCGAAATTAATATATGAGGGTTATTAATTTTGAAATAAAATAGTGGGGACATCATTTAATAAAGTCTTTTTAATGATTGATATAAACTTGGTAAATTTACTCACACGCATATTTAATTGTTGTAGATATATTATGGCTGCAAACACTAGCACACTCTCATTGCGATCGGTCCTTGAGAAGGACAAATTGAATGGTTTGAATTTTCTTGACTGGTTCCGTAACTTGAGGATTGTCCTCAAACAAGAATGGAAATTATATGTCTTTGAACAACCACTTCCTAATGAACCACCCACTAATGCCTCGAGGACTGATAGAGATGCTTACAAGAAGTATCTCGATGACATGGTAGATGTTGGATGTCTTATGCTTGCCACTATGAATCCTGAGCTTCAGAAGCAACATGAGGACATGGTTGCTTATGATATGATTGAGCACCTGAAAGAACTTTATTAGGGGCAAGCACGGCAAGAGAGGTTCGATATCTCTAAGGCCCTATTCCAATGTAAGTTGGCTGAAGGAAGCCCAGTAGGACCTCATGTCCTTAAGATGATTAGCTATATTGAAAACATGTCTAAGCTTGGGTTTCCATTGAGCCAAGAGTTGGCCACCGATGTTATTCTCGCAATCGCGTCTTGATAGGATAGCTACTGACCGCTTTTTCCTCAATTTCAATATGAATGAAATTGACAAGACTCTTCCACGCTTGCTCAAGATGTTATGTTCTGACTGCTGAAGGCAACATGAAAAAGGTTGGACCCAAGCCCATACTGATGGTTCGTAATAACAAGGGCAAGGGGAAAGCGAGAATGTCGACAAAGCCCAAGGGCAAAGGTAAGCCCAAGCTTGGAAAAAGGAAGGTCAGATTGAAACCTAAAGGTGGGGTGTCTAAGGAAGGAAATCGCTTTCATTGTAGTGTGATTTGGACATTGGAAGCGGAGGCGCCCTATCTATCTTGAGGAAGTCAAGAAGGCCTAAATGCTTTAACGTCGCGCTTGGTATTTATGTAACACCCCATACCCGAGTCCAAGGCTAAGACTGGATACGAGACATTACCATGCTTGAACTCACTTAAACATGTACTTACGGGCTGTAAAATTTTGTTCCGAAATAGAAACTCTTCTTTCTTAGTCAAAACGTACATATCATGGGCCTATGAGGCCTTAAACACATATCCGAGAACTTTCAGAATACAATTGGGAACTTTTCCTCGAAATAAGGGTCACACGCCCATGTGGCTTGGGGCACGCCCGTGTACCCCTAAGACACGCCCATGTCTCCCAACCGTGGTCGACACTGACTAATCTCACACGGTCTTGACATGCCCGTGGACTGAAACCGTGTGCTATACCTTGATATACTGACTTGTTCACACGGTCGGGGCACACGCCCATGTTCTAACCGTGTATCACACACGGCCTAAACAAACGGCCGTGGGATTAGCCCGTGGTCTATTCTGACTTAAGATACAAAGGTACAGGGTGCACACGGCCTAGACACACGCCCGTGTGTCCATCCGTGTGGGCACTTAGAGGCTATTTACCAAGCCAATTGCCACCCTGAAATCAAGACCAAACTCATGCTCAATTCCGCAACTCAAGTATTACATCTAACATGAACAAGGATGCATACTTCATTGATAGATTAAAACATACATACTTAATCATTCATGACTCATCTCTTTGGCCATATACAAAAAGAATACTAAGCTTGATAGCCAACACTTTGGCTAGTTTTAAAACATAACTCAAAAGGAAATGTTTCCTATACATGCCATACTTAATATAAACAACTTGGCTATACCAAAATAGTGATTGATAGTGTGCTCCGAACTCCGATGACGTTGATCCACGAGATTAGCTTGGCAGGACTACATGGAAAGAAAGAATAAAGGATGTAAGCATTTAGCTTAGTAAGTTTGCATATAATGCACATAGCAACATACTTGCTTAATATAACCCAGTTAACATAAACAATGGTATCATAAATTTCAGCTTACTTACTCTTACTGATTCTTACATATCTCATGGTACTTACTATTCTCATGCTCGTACGGTAAACAGATACTTGTATCACTTGATCACATAGATCAGTATACTTTACTATGATAAGCATAATCTTAACTTCATCATTCATATCATGAATAATACTCTTAATTAACTCTAACTAGCATAACTTGATAATAACTTTACTTACTTAACTTTCTTACTTTCTCATTTAATCTTTACTCTTTTGCCCGATAAATTAATACGAATAACAGAGGATACTAAATCTCAAAACACATGTGTCTTGATGCCAATGCTATATCCTTGATATAGTCTTACATGGGATCTCTTACTTGGTATTGATGCCATGTCTTGACATGGGCTTACACGAAGTCTTCCTTATGAGTTCCCTTGGGAACTTACCATTGCCATGTCTCGACATGGTCTTACTTGGTATCTTTACTTGTCAATGCCGAGCCTTGGCTTGGACTTACATAAAATCTTTCTTGTTACTCACCAATGCCATGCCTTGGCTTGGACTTACATGGGATTTCTATCTCTTTATAGCTTTTCAATGCCAAGACTTGTCTTGGACTTACATGATAACTTTGCTTGGAGATTCACCAATGCCATGCCTTGGCTTGGGATTATATGGGTCTTCATCTCATAATAAATCTTCAATGCCAAGACTTGTCTTGGTCTTACATGATAACTTTGCTTGGAGACTCACCAATGCCATGCCTTTGCTTGGGCTTATATGGGTCTTCATCTCATAATAACTCTTCAATGCGAAGACTTGTCTTGGTCTTACATGATAACTTGCTTGATTGCTGATGCCATGCCTTGGCTTGATCTTATACGGACTTTCTCATTTCATGTGATAGATCGAGTATCCTAAGTAATTCAACTTCAATCGGGACTTTCTCATGCTTGATCTCATTGATTTCTTTGTTTAACATAGCATTAAACAATCTCATGGAATTAAAATATATTCTACATTATACTAAGCAATTCAATGATATTAATCATAAAGCTTAGAAAACATACAAACTTACCTCAATATACAAAATGTGTGTAGATATGCAATTTAGTCCTCGACTTTGTTTTTGCCTCAGTTTCGATCCGGGCTTCATTTTTCTTGATCTATAATAATAATTAGATCATTTAATACTCACATTGACTAAATTGACTCTTAACTCATACTTCGGCAAAATTATTATTTTGCCCCTAAAATTTCTCATATTTGCACTTTTGCCCCTAGGCTCGTAAAATGATTCTCATTTAACTTTCTTAAACATCATGCTTAGCTAATTCATTTTCTCTACTATAACAATCATCAATTCTCACTATTTCTAATAGGTATGACCAATTTCATAACTATTACAAATTAGTCCATACCATCATTTTTCATGAAATTCACTAAGGAAAAGATGTTTATCTAACATCAAACTCTCATAAACTTCCATAAAATATCATTTTACAAGCATGTCACTATTGGGTAGATTTTTGAACATGCATCTTAGCTCATTTTATAGCTAAAAATAGCTAATTCATAATACGAGAACTTCAAAAATACGAAGAATATTAAAAACGGGGCTAAGATGAACTTACTAGCAAGCTTGAAAGATGAACAAACCCTAGCTATGGGGTTCTTCAAATTTTCGGCACCAAGGAAGAAGATGAATGAAATTTTTATCATCTTTTTCCTATTTTAATCATTTAATTGGTAAATGACCAAAATGCCCTTCTCTTTAAAAATTTACAATCTACTAACTCATGTCCATTTTTGTCCAATAATTATAATTTGGGCAAATTGCTATTTAAGGACTTCTAATTAGTATTCTAAAGCTATTTCATACAAAAAGCTTCTAGAAACTCATATTTTGCAACTTTTGCAATTTAGTCCTATTTGATCATTCCATGTCAATTTCACAAAATTTCTACATGGAACTTTAATACTATCATGCAAACATGTCATAAACCCTAAGAACTCAATTTACTAACTCAGATTTGTGGTCTCGCACCACTATTGTGACTAGGCCCTAAATCGGGCTGTTACAATTTATGTTATTGATATTAATTTATCAACTACTACTTCTTGGGTATTAGATACTGGTTGTGGTTCTCATATTTGTACTTCTGTACAGGGACTACAAAGGAGTAGGACTTTGGCTAGAGGAGATGTGGACTCATGAAGTGGAAATGGAGCAAAAGTTCTTTGCATTATTTGTGGGAACATATACTTTATCTTTGCCTAGTGGACTTGATTTATGTTTAGAGGATTGTTATTTTGTGCCCAATTTGACTAAAAACATTATTTCAATTTCTTGTTTAGACAAAATTGGTTTTGAGATAATTATTAAGAATAATTGTTGTTCCTTTTGTCTCAATAATGTTTTCTATGGTTCAGCACAATTGATTAATGGCCTCTATATTTTAGATCAAATGAATCCCATTTACAACATAAATACTAAAAGATCTAAAATAAATGACTCAAATCAAACTTATCTTTGGCATTTTTGTTTGGGCCACATAAGTGAGAAACGCATATCCAAACTCCATAAAGATGGTCTCTTGAATTGATTTGTTTTTGAACAATTTGAAGTATGTGAATCTTGCTTATTGGGAAAAATGACTAAATCTCCTTTTACTGGTAAAAGTGAACGAGCTAGTGATTTATTGGGCCTAGTACATTATGATGTATGTGGACCAATAAATACACAGGCCAGAGGTGGATTTCACTACTTCATTACTTTCACTGATGATTTTAGTAGATATGGGTATGTTTATCTCATGCGCCATAAGTCTGAGTCCCTTGAAAAGTTCAAGGAATTCAAAAATGAAGTACAAAATCAACTAGGCAAAACTATCAAGTCACTTCGATCTGATCGAGGTGGAGAGTATTTGAGCCTAGAGTTTGATGATCTTTTGAAGGAATGTGGGATTGTCTCACAACTTACTCCTCCCTGGTACTCCTCAATTGAATGGAGTATCGAGAGAAGAAATCGAACTCTGTTAGACATGGTTCGATCCATGATGAGTCATGCTGATCTACCGGCTTCCTTTTGGGGACATGCACTTGAGAAAGCTGCTTTCACACTAAATCGTGTTCCATCTAAATCGGTTTAAAAGACGCCATATGAGATGTGGACTGGGAAACGTCCCAGTATGTCTTTTATGAAAATTTGGGGTTGTGAAGCTTATGTTAAATGTCAGACATCTACTAAGCTTGAACCCAAATCTGATACAGTTCACCTCGGGAAGAGTCAAATTGTATGCGAGTTGCCCAATCGTCTACGAGGAGTAAATCAAGCCTTCGGGAATTAATAGTAAAATATGGATGTAAATAGATTAAAGTTGCAGAAGCTATCAAAGGAATGATAATTGAGAAAGTTATGGGAATGGATTTGTAATGAAAATAGCTAGTTGATAAATGGGTAGGCTCGGTTTAGGATGGAAGTGAAGAAGATGGTAAAATAGGATAGTTGGTGGAAATGGAAAAATGAACTTGAACGAAGAAATGATTCAACACAAGTTAGTGTCACCCCAATTTCTATATGGTTCAAGGTGGAAATATGGAAATCGAGTATGGACCAAGACCCGTTATCTAAAAAGGTAAGAACCATTGGTATAATTTGATGGATGAGAAACGATTGACGCCACAAGTAAAACTTGATAAGTCAAAGATGAAACTCGTACGAAAATGAAGAGGAGATAAACTCACTCAATGAACAAAAGTCCATATAATTTGATTAAAGTTCTAAAAGTTGTAACCTTTACAAATGAAAATAACAAATATTTATAGCCAACTGAAGGAGTTAGCTGAATGGTCATAGCTTAAAGGCTAAGTAAAAATTAAACTAAAATAAGCTAGAAAAATCTAGAATAAAGTCTCTTAGTGTCTTGGAAAATTTTATTTGAATGTGGCCTTGATGTGCTTGCAAATTCGTTTGGATGTATATGGCATCAATGGCACTCCAATGGATGGGTTTCTAGAAGATTAATTGTCCCAAAAATTCGTCCAAGTCCATGTGCAGCCTTTGTGAATGTTAATGGGCAGCTTTCTAGAAGGGAAAATAAATTTTAAGTCACTTGAAGATGCATGCAGCAGCTAGGTACGTCCCATGCAATAATTGAGCTATTAATTTGGTCTCTTTTGGCTGAAAAGTGTCCAGAAATAAGGGAGAACGTGAGTAGCCCTCTTGGATATGTAAATTCAGCCATTTGGGACATTTTGAAGAAATCTTAATGAAGAAGAAAGTGGCCAAACGAATTTGGACAGCAAAGGAGTTGAAAAGGCTTGTCTAGGTTCGGCCAACATTGGGGATGAGTTGCACCTTTTGTTTGAAGAATTTCCAGCATTTAAACATGTCTTTGAATGGCTTGCAAGTGTTTAATTCAGCCATTAAAACTTCCTTGGACGTTCATGACTCCAACCATGCATGTATTTCTTCATTCGTTGAAACTGGCTGTTCATGCATCATGCATTTAACTCCTCCATGCATGTGTCTTCATGGAATTATTTTTTCAACCAAATAGGCACCGTGATAATCCAAAAATCAGCAGCATTTAACCATGCTTCCAACCGTCCATGCACCCACCAAATACATGGATGTATTCGGCCAAGTACAATGCACCTAGGTGCATGTATCTCTTAATTGCTTCATGTACATTCGGATCTACCTACAAAAGGGTATGAATGCATATTAAATCAAGCCAAATGAATTGAATAACAATTAATCGTGTCCAAGACACATCAATAGACACTTTGGACACATTAAACACACACTTAGCACACATACTAAATCCGGCAGCCCCTATTTTAATGAAAAAATTCTGCACTTTAATTCTTAAATTAAAACACACTTAAAAGGCTGTAATAAAATGACACAAATTAAATTAGAATTAGGAAAATTAAATTTGACACTAAATAAAATATTTAGACACTTAACTTGCTGTAGAAAATTAAATAAATAAATTGTCCAATTTATTTAAAGCATTAAATTAAAAATCAATCAGCTCAATGAGCTGGAGCGAGCTCGAGTGAGCTCAAATTGAGCTCGAATGAGCTAATCTGGCTCAATTTGGAAGTGCATGAAGATGCACTTGAGTTCCATGGCACTTGGGTATTTGAATTCGAGCTCATCAGTTCACAAAATGTTGGAGGGCCTGGGCGTGCCCGTATCATCCCTCCCCTCTTCAAGACGATTCGTCCTCGAATCGACCTGTTGATTTCCTCGAACAAAATTCTCCTTGTTTGATTTTCCTCGATCAAACGGGATGGATGATAATCGCGTTACCTGAAAAAGATAACCATAAGTTAGCAAACATTCTTGCAAACCAAATATAAGCAAAACAAGACAAATAGATGGCACGCAAACGGGCATAAACATTTTATCATATAAAATGAACAAAGCCTTATCAAATGTTTGCAACAAAAGTGAATAGGTTTCTTGGCATGCATACGATTTAAACAGATTCCAAAAGTCAAAATCAACATGCGAGTAACTCATCAGATGATAGATATAAGCATCACAAGTAGATATGTGAGAAAGTGCACATGGCACACGAAATTGAACAGCCAAATCTTGCGCTGAACAATTTATGAAATTACTCGCACATGAGTTATAAAATTTATCGTACACAAGATTCTTTTTGTCAATGATCAAAATGGATAGATCATCATTAAGCAGAATAGGGCATTCAAACAATTCATGATCTAAATGATTTTCAAAAGAGGATTCATTAACAAAATTTCTATCAACTTCCAAAGAGAACGAAAACATCTCAAAATCTTCAAGTGGGTTGCTCATGTGACGCAATATGGACTCTTTCACACTTGAATCAAAACTATCAAACACAAGAAGCCTTTCATCATTCATCAAAACAGATAGATCACGAACAGGCAAAATAAAATGATTAAGCATATCATGATCGAAATGTTTAGCAAAAACAAAATCTACAACGCAAAGCTTTTCACCTTCTGAAGAGAGCAAAAACGTATCAAAAATTGTATTAAACTTACCTTTATACTCAGAAAGACAAAGATCAGTCTTACCTCGGTCGAGCAATACAAACCTTCTCTCCATGGGCAGGTAATGTAGTCGAAGCTTTGCGTTTGAATCAACATCTTTCAAATGGATTGTAAATCTCAAATACAACCACAAAATTTGCTTAAGGAGCGAATAAAAATTATAGACAAAATAGACAAATTTTGCAACCATACTCAAAAACCAAGTATCAAAAAGATAGAAGTCTTTCAAACTTACCGGATGATACTTGAATGTTCCACAAAACAAATCAGAACATATGCCTGGTTTAAAAACATGTGTTTGATTATTTAAAACAAAATGTATCAATGGTTTCGAAAAATCAAACAGGTTAAACCAATAAGAATTGTGCAAACTCAAAATTGAATGATCAAAACTCTTGACATGTTTCAAAATTAATTTACAAAAACTCAAAGTTTCCGTATTGTACAATGAACTAATCTCGTAATACCCGCAATCAAACAAATGGGGATTAAAAGAAAAGTCATCATCATACCTTATCAAGTCTTGAACATTCGTTACTCCACTTTCATGCTTTGCAACACAATGATGAAATATATTCGTCTTACCATCATTTAAATTATCACAAGGGATGGAGGAATGGCAAATGACGGTATTATCCACATACTCACATTCATTAGCAAAATTTAGTGGAGACGGAATTATCTCAAAACACTTACCTTCCTTACCTTCAGTTTCATGTGGTTTGACTTCGTTTTCAATTTTACCTTTATTGATCACACGAAAACGTCGCTCGTCAGGAAGGTATTACAGTTGGCATTCAGCACTCGGTTTCTCGTAAACCTGAAAAGTAGAGACAGAAGAAGAGAAAACTTCAAATGAATTAGTTGAAAATTTACTCTCTTTTTCTCGCTCATCTCGTTCTCTCGTTTCTTTTTTCAACTCTTCTATTTCACTTTCAATTTTTTTTTCAATCTCAATTTTCTTTTCAATCTTTTCTTCATTTTCTTTTTCAAACTCTTTTTCTTCACTCTCAAATTCTTTGTCATCTTCTTTTTGTTCTCTCTCATTTTCTTTTATTTCTTTTTCACTCTCGTTTTCTTTTTCTTTTTCTTTTGATTTTTCATTTCTATTACAACAATAAGATGTTTTAAAAGAATCAGAAATACAAGGGTTTGCTTCAAGGATCGAAAGAATGTTCTCATAGATATCACGGTCAATTCTTGGTGTAAGAGTCTCCTTGCGTGACATCTTTGAAGCAGTCGATGAACAGCTCTTACTTTCGCGTTCGTCATCGTAACAGGCTTTAAACTCAAAATCCACTTCGCTTCGCCTCGAATTCGTTGAATAAGATTCATGATTGATATTTCTTCTCGGACTCTTTAAGGAATAAGAGTCATAGCATGAAACTTCTTGACTCAGAATAGATGGCGATAGGGAATCACGACGGGACTTCTTCAAGTAATATTCAGGTGTATACCTTTGTGGGGTCCTAGGTTCCATTTTTTGACTTACAGAATCTCGTTCGTCACCTCAAAAGGATTTGAACTCATATCTTTCTTCTCTCCGTCTCGGAAGCTTTAACGAACATGAGTCTTGATAAGAATCTCTTCGCGAATAGTTTTTTGATGTATATCGCGGTGAAGAACTTGACTCTGTTCTCCTACTTGAGGACATCTTCTGGTCGAACATGCTTTCCATTTCGTTCAACAAGTATTGGAAGTCGGCGGCTGAGAACCCTTCTTGTGACATTTTTGTTGCTGAAAAAGAAACGGTTATAAAGAAGAGAAATAAACAGACAAAAATTAAAGTACTTTACCACAAAAAACCTCACAAGGCACTCACAAAGAAAAATTCGCTCACACTCGTGCTTCACTCGTATAAGGCTTTTTCTTTGATGTTGCACTCGTGCCTTTTACCGCTCTCTCTCGCTGTCGCAAATTCGTACTTTGTTTTGAAAGACTTATTGCGGCTTGAGGGTCGGCTTCAAAGTGGGTAACAAGGGTAAACGTTAGGGTATCGGGTAGGCTAAAACAAAAGAAAAGGGCAAATAGGGGAGGCTAAGTAAAAGAAAATTTTGGTATCGGGTCAGTTGAAACAAAGAAAAATTTTGGGTGTATGGTGTAGTGGTTTTGAAGGGGTGGGGGTAAGAAAGGTGAAAACGAACAAGAATTTGTAAAAACTTTCACAAGAAAACTTCACATTTTTTTTTTAACTCATATATTTTTTTTCTTTTTTTTTCTTGACTTTTTTTTTTCACTTCAAATACATGAAAACAAATACAATAGGAACAAAATTACAACTTTGATTTTTTTTTTAATTTTGAATTTTTTTCAATTTTTTTTCTTCACGAACCTATTCTGGCTTCACGTACGTCGTTAAAAATCCTCGTTTGGTAGCTCTGATACCAGATGATACAGTCTGCCTCGGGAAGAGTCGAATTGTATGCGAGTTGCCCAATCGTCTACGAGGAGTAAATCAAGCCTTCGGGAATTAATAGTAAAATATGGATGTAAATAGATTAAAGTTGCGGAAGCTATCAAAGGAATGATAATTGAGAAAGTTATGGGAATGGATTTGTAATGAAAATGGCTAGTTGATAAATGGGTAGGTTCGGTTTAGGATGGAAGTGAAGAAGATGGTAAAATAGGATAGTTGGTGGAAATGGAAAAATGAACTTGAACGAAGAAATGGTTCAACACAAGTTAGTGTCACCCCAATTTCTATATGGTTCAAGGTGGAAATATGGAAATCGAGTATGGACCAAGACTCGTTATCTAAAAAGATAAGAACCGTTGGTATAATTTGATGGATGAGAAACGATTGACGCCACAAGCAAAACTTGATAAGTCAAAGACGAAACTAGTACGAAAATGAAGAGGAGATAAACTCACTCAATGAACAAAAGTCCATATAATTTGATTAAAGTTCTAAAAGTTGTAACCTTTACAAATGAAAATAACAAATATTTATAGCCAACTGAAGGAGTTAGCCGAATGGTCATAGCTTAAAGGCTAAGTAAAAATTAAACTAAAATAAGCTAGAAAAATCTAGAATAAAGTCTCTTAGTGTCTTGGCAAATTTTTATTTGAATGTGGCCTTGATGTGCTTGCAAATTCGTTTGGATGTATATGGCATCAATGGCACTCCAATGGATGGGTTTCTAGAAGATTAATTGTCCCAAAAATTCGTCCAAGTCCATGTGCAGCCTTTGGGAATGTTAATGGGCAACTTTCTAGAAGGGAAAATGAATTTTAAGTCACTTGAAGATGCATGCAGCAGCTAGGTACGTCCCATGCAATAATTGAGCTATTAATTTGGTCTCTTTTGGCTGAAAAGTGTCCAGAAATAAGGGAGAACGTGAGTAGCCCTCTTGGATATGTAAATTCAGCCATTTGGGACATTTTGAAGAAATCTTAATGAAGAAGAAAGTGGCCAAACGAATTTGGACAGCAAAGGAGCTGAAAAGGCTTGTCTAGGTTCGGCCAACATTGGGGAGGAGTTGCACCTTTTGTTTGAAGAATTTCCAGCATTTAAAAATGTCTTTGATTGGCTTGCAAGTGTTTAATTCAGCCATTAAAACTTCCTTGGACGTTCATGACTCCAACAATGCATGTATTTCTTCATTCGTTGGCTCAGGTGTTCATGCATCATGCATTTAACTCCTCCATGCATGTGTCTTCATGGAATTATTTTTTCAACCAAATAGGCACCTTGATAATCCAAAAATCAGCAGCATTTAACCATGCTTCCAACCGTCCATGCACCCACCAAATACATGGATGTATTTGGCCAAGTACAATGCACCTAGGTGCATGTATCTCTTAATTTTGCTTCATATACATAATTTGTACCTACAAAAGGGTATGAATGCATATTAAATCAAGCCAAATGAATTGAATAACAATTAATCACGTCCAAGACACATCAATAGACACTTTGGACACATTAAACACACACTTAGCACACATACTAAATTCGGCAGCCCCTATTTTAATGAAAAAATTCTGCACTTTAATTCTTAAATTAAAACACACTTAAAAGGCTGTAATAAAATGACACAAATTAAATTAGACTTAGGCAAATTAAATTTGACACTAAATAAAATATTTAGACACTTAACTTGCTGTAGAAAATTAAATAAATAAATTGTCCAATTTATTTAAAGCATTAAATTAAAAATCAATCAGCTCAATGAGCTGGAGCGAGCTCGAGTGAGCTCAAATTGAGCTCGAATAAGCTAATCCGGCTCAATTTGGAAGTGCATGAAGATGCACTTGAGTTCCATGGCACTTGGGTATTTGAATTTGAGCTCATCAGTTCGCAAAATGTTGGAGGGCCTGGGCGTGCCCATATCAAAATCTGAAAGGTGTATTTTTGTGGGGTATCCGAAAGAAACCAAAGGATATTATTTCTTTAATCCCACTGAGAACAAAACGTTTGTTGCTCGGACTGGTGTCTTCCTAGAGAGAGAATTTACTTCTAGAAAAGGAAATGGGAGAAAGATTGAACTTGAAGAAATTCGAGAATCACAAGATACCACCGATCCAGAGATAGAACAACAAACAAATTCCACAAGAAATTTAGGAACAAGCAAATCTTTGAGAAACACAACCACCCATTGTAACATCCACGGTTCGGGGCCTAGTCGGAATAGTGGTGCGAGACCACAAATATGAGTTAGTAAATTGAGTTCTTAAGGTTTATGACATGTTTGCATGATAGTATTAAAGTTCCATGTAGAAATTTTGTGAAATTGACATGGAATGATTAAATAGGACTAAATTGCAAAAGTTGCAAAATATGAGTTTCTAGAAGCTTTTTGTATGAAATAGCTTTAGAATATTAATTAGAAGTCCTTAAATAGAAATTTTCCCAAATTATAAGTTTTGGACAAAAATGGACATGAGTTAGTAATTTGTAAATTTTTCAAGAGAAGGGCATTTTGGTCATTTACCATTTAAATGATTAAAATAGGAAAAAGATGATAAAAATTTCATTCATCTTCTTCCTCATTGCTGAAATTTTCAAAGAACCCATAGCTAGGGTTTTTTCATCTTTCAAGCTTGCTAGTAAGTTCATCTTAGCCCCGTTTTTAATATTCTTCGTATTTTTAAAGTTCTCGTATTATGAATTAGCTATTTTTAGCTATAAAATAAGCTAAGATGCATGTTCAAAAATCTACCCAAGAGTGACATGCTTGTAAAATGATATTTTATGGAAGTCTATGAGAGTTTGATGTTAGATAAACATCTTTTCCTTAGTGAATTTCATGAAAAATGATAGTATGGACTAATTTGTAATAGTTATGAAATTAGTCATATCTATTAGAAATAGTGAGAATTGATGATGGTTATAGTAGAGAAAATGAATCAGCTAAGCATGAAGTTTAAGAAAGTTGAATGAGATTCATTTTACGAGCCTTGGGGCAAAAGTGCAAATATGAGAAAGTATAGGGGCAAAATAATAATTTTGCCAAAGTATGTGTTAAGAGTCATTTTAGTCAATGTGAGTATTAAATGATCTATTTGTGATTATAGATCAAGAAAATAAAGCCCGGATCGAAACCGAGGCAAGAACAAAGTCGAGGACTAAATTGCATATCTACATACATTTTTGTATATTGAGGTAAGTTTGTATGATTTCTAAGCTCTATGATTTCTATTATTGAATTACTTAGTATAATGTACATTATTTCGACGGAATGCTTAATGCTATGTTAAACAAAGAAATCAATGAGATTAAGTATGAGTAAGTCCCGATTGAAGATGAATTTCCCAGGATACTCGATCCACCACATGAGATAATAAAGTCCGTATAAGACCAAGCCAAGGCATGGCATCGGTAATCAAGCAGAGTTATCATGTAAGTCCAAGGTAATCTTGGCATTTAGTAGAGTTATCATGTAAGTCCAAGGCAAGCTTGGCATTGAGTAGAGTTATCATGTAAGTCCAAGGCAAGCTTGGCATTGAACAGAGTTATCATGTAAGTCCAAGGCAAGCTTGGCTTTGAACAGTTGTCATGTAAGTCCAAGACAAGTCTTGGCATTAAAAAGTTATCAAGAGAAAGAAATTTCATGTAAGTCCCAAACCAAGGCTCGGCATTGACCAGTTCACGAGTAAAGACTTCAGAAAAGTCCATGTCAAGACATGGCCTCAAAACCGAGATGAGAAATTCCATGTAAGACCGTATCTAGGATATGGCTTTGGCATCAAGTTACGAGGGATGAGATTTAGTATCCTCGGTTATTCGCAGAAATTCATCGGGTAAAATGAGTAAAGCTAAAATGAGATGGCAAGAAAGTTAAGTAAGCAAAGCTATTATCAAGTTAGAAATAAGTATTACTCATATTATGAATGATGAGCTAGAGATTATAATTATTATTGTAGAGTATGTTGATCTATGTGATCAAGTGATACAGTACCTTGTTTACCTCACGAGTATGAGACTAGTAAATATCATGAGATATGTAAGAATCAAGATGAGTAAGTAAGTTTAAATAACTGAAATTTATGATACCATTTTTTATGCTAAATGGGTTATATTGAACAAGTATGTTGCTATGTGCATTATATGCAAACTTACTAAGCTAAACGCTTACGTCCTTTATTCTTTATTTCCATGTAGTCCTGCCAAGCTAATCTCGAGGATCATCGTCATCGGAGCTCGGAGCACACTATCAATCGCTATTTTGGTATAGCCAAGTTGTTTATATTAAGTATGGCATGTATAGGAAACATTTCATTTTGAGTTATGTTTTAAAACTAGCCAAAATGTTGGCTATCAAGCTTAGTATTCTTTTTGTATATGGCCAAAGAGATGAGTCATGAATGATTAAGTATGTATGTTTTAATCTATCAATGAGGTATGCATCCTTGTTCATGTTACATGTAATACTTGAGTTGCTGAATTGAGCTTGAGTTTGGTCTTGATTTCAGGGTGGCAATAGGCTTGGTAAATAGCCTCTAAGTGCCCACACGGATGGACATACGGGCGTGTGTCTAGGCCGTGTGTACCTTGCACCATTGTATCTTAAGTCAGAATAGACCACGGACTAGTTACACGGGCGTGTGTCTAGACTCTAGGCCGTGTTAAGGTAGTCAGTGTGCACCACGGGTGGTAAGCACGGGCGTGTGCCTTGGTCGTGGGGCATTGGCAGAATGCTGGGGTTTTAGGCATGGTTTGGGGCCACGAGCGTGTCCAGGCCGTGTGTAATTTGCCAGTATCCACCACGGGTGAAAGACACGGGATGTTTTAGGGGTGCACGGGCGTGTCCCATACAACATGGGCGTGTGACCCCTACTCTAAAGAAAAGTTTCTGAATAAGTTTTGAAAGTTTTTAGATAAGTGTTTAAGGCCTCGTAGGCTCATGAAAGGTATGAATAGACTGAGAAAGAGAAGTTTTTAATTCGGGACAAACTTTTATAGCCCGTAAGTTCATGTTTAAGTGAGTTCAAGCATGGTAATGTCTCGTATCTAGTCTTGGTCTCGGACTCGGGTATGGGGTGTTACAACCGCACAGATCTTTAAGAGAACACCATGCACCTGAGAGATATGATTTCTCATTACAACGCATGGTGACGTTCTTCTTATAGATCAAGATGAGCGTAGGACTTATCAAGAAGCGGTGACGAGCCCAGACTCTGAGAAATGGCTTGAGGCCATGAGATCTGAGATGGATTCCATGTATGAAAACCAAGTATGGACTTTGATTGACCCACCCGAAGGGGTTAAACCTATAGGGTGCAAGTGGGTTTTCAAAAAGAAAACTGACATGGATGGTAATGTACAAACATACAAAGGGCGATTAGTCGCTAAAGGTTTTCGCCAAATTCATGGTGTTGGCTATGATGAAACCTTTTCTCCTGTAGCTATGTTTAAATCCATCAGGATCTTGCTCGCCATAGCTGCATTTCATGATTATAAAATCTGGCAGATGGATGTCAAAACAACTTTCCTTAATGGGAAACTTGAAGAGGATGTGTACATGACACAACCTGAAGGTTTTGTCAATCCAAAGGATGCTAGAAAGATATGTAAGCTACGAAGATCCATTTATGGATTAAAGTAAGCTTCTTGAAGTTGGAATCTTCGTTTTAATGATGCAATCAAAGAGTTTGGTTTTATCAAAAATGAAGATGAACCATGTGTTTACAAGAAAGTTTGATACAGTCCCGGCTTCGAGATGAAATCGAGATGTATGCGTAGTTGCCCGATCAGAACCGTAAATACGAAAGTTGATAAGAGACATGAATGGATGTTGTAAAATAGACTAAGTATAGAATTAGGTAGGAAGGTATGAAGTTCAAATTTAAGTTGAAGTATGAGAGGTTCGGGTTTAACTCGGGTTTAGAAGAATAAATCAGGAATTGATCTCGGTTTTAGGTTAGTTTGGGATTGGTACGGATGGGTTGAGAAATAAAGTTAAGTTTGGGATGTTATATCGGGATAGTCGTTCAATGGGGTTCATTTAGGATACGATGAGAGAGGGGTTTCGGGTTTAGAAAGAATACTTAATAAGGTTACGGAAAATATATCGAAAGGTGTTCGGGTTTCAGGATTAGAAAGAAAAAGGGTTCGATATAAGTCTTAAGAAGCAAGTAAGAACAGATACCGGGATGGTATCGACCCAAGTTACTTATACGGTTCTTAAGGCTTGGTTTTGGATGGAAATCGGACCTCGACCCACTATCGGAAAAGGATAGGAACCTCGGTATATGGAAAATGGACAAAGGAATAGGTTGACCCCACTAGCGCACTAGATAAGCCAACGAAATCCTAAAACGAAATTGGAGAAAAAAATGTCTCACAAATTCGACAGCATAACATTAACAAAGTTGTCAAAAGTCCTTTACATCTGAAATTAACAAACTATTTATAAGCTAAGGGGGTTAGCCGAATGGCCAAGCTTAAAGACTAAGAAATGTCCAACCATTAATAGCCTAGATTAATCTAGAAGAGTCTCTTTAGCTTGCTGTCCATATTCAGCCAAGGGAACTCCAATAATTTAGCTTCTAGAAGAGCTTGGTGCAAACTGAATTTAATGTAAAGGAAAGGAGTGAATGGCACTTAAAATTCAGCCTTGGGACATGCATGGTTAGCCTTGGGAATTCGGATGGCCAATGCTTTGTTCTAGATACCTTGGGGACGTGAAAGACCACCCCAACACTTATATCAGCCCTTTAATTACTTCCCACACATGGAGAAGCAACCCAACAACACATTAAATCAGAAGCTTCCTTTATGTCTTGCCTTTTACATTCATGAAGCATCCATCCACTTTAATACTTTGTCATTCACGAAGAGTACCTTGAAAGATGAAGCATTCACCACGCCTAGGAGAAAGGAACCAGCACATTAATGGTGTCTTTTTCTACTTTCACGATGCGTCCAAGCCATGCATGCTAAATAGACTTTAATGCCGTCCAAGACATGCACCAACATTGCAATAAATAATGTCTCATGCATGCTGCTGGTTGTCCATCTTTAATGGGCATTTGGAAGACATAAAAGGTCATGTTGGGGAGCACAAACATCAGCCACTTAATGTCCCATGCATGCTCCAATACTTCCATAAATGAAGTTGCCGCCCAAGCTTTAAATGGTGTCCCAAAAGCACCTGCACATCAATAATTCGGCACCTTAAATTCCAGCCACTTAAGACATCATTTAAATCATGTTTTAGGCTAAACAAATTAAATAGGAGTTGGTCAAAGCTTACATTAAATTTCGGCTAGAGTTTTAAGACGAATTAAATGAACAATTCGGCCAATTAAATTAAGTAGCAACAAACTATTAAATATGTCCTAAAACTAGACATATTAATTTTAACTATTAATCATGCACTAATTAAGACTTATTTAAGCTTATTTAAATGCAGCAAAATAATTGAAATAAATATTTATTATGTCTGAATTTATTTATTATTTTTTAGCTAAATAATTAGGTAAGGCCGAATGGCCATATGGAGCTCTTCATGCACGTGAGCTTGCAGGATCACGCAACATGTAGTTGAAGTAGAGTTCGAGCCAGTTTTAGTTTCGTCCCAAGCTTGCTGAACTAGAGCTCCAATTGCCTCCTTAAATTGTTTCGCACGAGCTCTCGTAATAGGCCCTCGAGGTAGCACGATCGGGTCTCGAGTTGCACTTGGCTCATGATAGGGCGTGCTCGTATCAAAGTTAGTGGGAGCACTTTCACATTCTTGGTACTGTATGTGGATGACATACTTATCATGGGAAATGACATACCTACCTTGCAGTCTATTAAGACTTGGTTAGGAAGTTGTTTTTCTATGAAGGACTTGGGCGAAGCCACTTACATCTTAGGAGTCAAGATCTATAGAGATAGATCAAGACGACTACTAGGTCTAAACCAAAGTACATACATAGATAAAGTACTGAAAAGGTTCAGTATGGAAGAATCTAAAACAGGATTCCTACCTATGAGACATGGTATTTCACTCTCGAAGGAAATGTGTCCTTCAACTCCACAAGAGAGAGAACGCATGAGTAAAATTCCATATGCTTCCGCTATTGGATCTATCATGTATGCCATGTTATGTACCCGTCTAGATGTCTCATATGCCTTAAGTATGACGAGCAGGTACCAAGTAGATCCCGGTGAAGGTCACTGGACCACAGTCAAGAATATCCTTAAGTACTTAAGAAGAACTAAGGATACGTTCCTAATATATGGAGGTGAGGAAGAGTTAAGTGTAAAAGGTTACACTGATGCCTGCTTCCAAACCGACAAGGATGATTCCCAATCGCAATCAGGTTTTGTGTTTTGCCTTAATGGTGGTGCTGTGAGCTAGAAGAGTTCAAAGCACAATACAGTAGCCGATTCTACAATAGAGGTCGAGTATATTGCAGCCAGTGAGGCAGCAAAAGAAGCGGTCTGGATCAAGAAGTTCATTACTAGACTAGGGGTTGTGCCTAGCATATCAGATGCTATAGAACTCCAAAGTGATAACAATGGAGCTATTGCACAAGCTAAAGAACCCAGATCTCACCAGCAATCCAAACATATACTTAGGCGCTACCATCTTATTCGATAGATTATCGATCGAGGGGATGTAGAGATATGCAGAGTTGATACGGCCCACCTCGAGATGAGTCAAAACGTATGCGAGTTGCCCAATTGTCTATGAGAAGAAAACAAGCCTTCGGGAAAATATTAGAGAAAGTATGGAAAAGATAGCTAAGTTGGGGGAAGCTTTCAATGAATTTATTTAGAAGATGGTTTAAGTTAGGAATGGAGGTGTTTAAGTAAGGGAAATGATTTGGGAAATGTAAAGGATAGGTTCGATTTAGGATGGAAGGAAGAATATGGGATTCGGTTTAAGTATTAAACGAAGAAAAGAAAATTAGGATAGTTGATGGAAATGGATAGTAGATCTTAAACAAGAAATGATTCAACACAAATATGTGTCACCCCGGGTTCTATAGTGTTTAAGGTGAACGGATGGAATTCAAAAATGGACCACGACCGTTATCTAGGTAGATAAGAACCGATGGTATAGTTTGATGGATGAGAATGTTCGACGCCACAAGCAACGCTTGATAAGTCGAGATCGAAACTCGTACGAAAGATAGAGAGGAGAAAATCTCACTCGAGTGAACAAAGTTCATATATGTTTAATCAAAGTCTTAATCTTCATAACCAATGAAAATAACAAGTATTTATAGGCTAATTAGAGCTAGCCGAATGGTCATCCAAATAGCTTAAAGGCTAAGTAAAATTAAACTTAGAATAAGCTAGAAAAATCTAGAATAAAGTCTCTTAGTTTGCTTGGCTAGGTTGGGGTAGAACAAGGCCCTTGATATGCTTGGCAAATTCGGCTGAATGTGGCCTTGTGAGCTTGCTATATTCGGCTGCATGTGGGAGGTAAATGGGCAGCTTCTAGATGGTAAATTTATCTTGGCAAGATGAGTACACTTGAAAGATTAATGGCCATGTCCTTGTTCATCCTTTGGGAATGCCAATAGCCACCTTAATGGAGAAGGAAATGAGTTGATTGTATTTGGACAGCAAGGGCACTCCAATGGACGTTTTCTAGAAGGATGAATGTTCAAGAATTAAATTAAAATTTGTCCAAATCCATGTGCAGCCTTTGGGGATGTCAATGGACAGCTTTCTAAAAGGAGAAATGTATTTTGGGTCACTTGAAGGTGCATGCAACAGCTAGGTACATCCCATGACTTAATGAAGCTTTTAAATTGGTGTCTTTTGATGAAAAATGAGCAGCATTAAAAGGTTAGCTGAGCAACCACTTTGAGTGTGAACATGCTGAACCGAACAACCCCAAATGTGAAAAGAATTTTGGGAATCTTAAGGGCTGGACTTTCCTTGGCCGAATGGGTGTCTTGGGGAGCCAAAAGTGAGCAGCATAAATGCCTTGCTCCAGCCGAACATGCATCTCAACATGCATCCATGAATTAGCCACATACATTGCACCTAAGTGCATGAACCTCCTTTAATGTGTCTTGCACATTCGGCTGAACCTACAAAGAGCATGAACATCCATTAAATCAAGCTAAATAAGCTGAATATAATTAAATACATGCTATGGACACATTAATGGACATTTTAGACAACTTAAAGACACCATTAGAACACATACTAAATTCGGCAACCCCTAATTAAACTAGAAAAATCTGCACATTAATTTTAACTTTAAAATATCTTAAAAACATGTAATAAAATGTGACAAATTAATTTAGGCTTAGACAAATTAAATCCAACACTAAATTAATTATTTAGACACATTTAATTTGCTGTAGGAAAATTAATAAATTAAATACTCAATTTATTTGAAGCATTAAAATGATGCAATCAGCTCAATGAGCTGGAACGAGCTCGAGTGAGCTCAAATTAAGATAGAATGAGCTAATCCGACTCAATTTGGAAGTGCATGAAGATGCACATGAGCTCCATTAGTTTGAAATTTGTTGGTGCCCCGGGCGTGCCTGTATCATCCCTCCCCTCTTCAAGACGATTCGTCCTCGAATCGACCCGTTGGTTTTCCGGGCAAAACTTCTTTTGGCTCGGTTTACCTCGGTCAAATGGGGCAGACAGTGTTCAAATTACCTGCAAAAGATAATCATAAATTAGAAAGAGTTTTAAACACACTTGCATTCCGAATATGAACAACTCCCAACAAATAGATTGCATGTGAATGGACATAAGCACATCATCATACAAACGAAACAATGCCTTGTCAAATTTTTGAAACGAAATTGAGTAATCCTCAGGGCATGCATACGATTTAACTGGAGTCCATAAATCATGTTTATCATGCGAATAGTAAATCAAATGATATACATAAGCATCACAAACAGATAGGTGATAAAATTCACATGGCACACGTATTTGAATAATCAAACATGGCATGGTTCAATATATGGATTCTTTCACACATGAATGACAACAAGTATAGAGCACAAGATTCCTTTTGTCAACCATTAAAACAAATAGACCATCAATAGGAAAAATAGAACATTTAAGCATATCATGATCTGAATAATTCACAAAAATCGAATCATTGATGCAAAGCCTATCATTATCCCAATTATAAAAAACGAGCATCTTTTTATCAAATATCAAAACAGATAGATCATCATCGAGCATAGAAGAAATACTTAGTACATCACAATCTAAATGTTTTACAAATACCAAGTTACTAGCAACATTTTTATCATTATCCGAAGAAAGCAATGATGTGTCAACAATTTTGAAGACTTACCTTTAGGTGCAAAAAGACAGAAACCATTCTTACCTTGCTTGTCTTCACAAGCTAAAAATCAAAGAATGAATTTACCTTGATCAATCACTACGAACCCTCTCTCCTTGAGCATATAATGTGATGCGATCCTGGTCACATCATGGTTCGACTCTTTTTGACGCCATCGAGAGTGGCCTAAGCTCGAGGGGCCAAAGTGCAAAATGAAGCTGATTCCACCTCATTTTCAGCTCAATTAAACTCCTTTTCTATGTGGTTCAGTTCACATGAGTTCATCTCAGCTCATTGAGATTGGTTTAAGTTCACATTCAGTTCATTTAGTTTGTGTTTGGCTTGATTTAGTTCATGCATTTTTAATTTGCTGAATACAAACTTTTAAATTAAATATTAGCTTTAAATAAAGGTGTTTAGTTTAATTAAATAAGTTGTGTTTAATAAGAGGCTTATTAATTAATCTAGTTACTAGGATGTTTTAATGAAGTATGAGTTTAAGTTAATTTAATTCTGCTTCCATAAATTAACTAGTTCTTTGCATTAATTGAAGTCTTTATTTCTAGTTCATTTAATAATGTTTTTCTTAATTAAACTAGTTCTTTGGAATAAATTATGCTTAAGTGTTAGTTCATTTATTTAAGTTAGTTGTTACTTTGTTTTAGGTTTAATCAATGAATAAATGTGTTTAATATGTCGGCTACATGTGTTAATTGCAGGTGATTTTTCACTTACAACCATTAAATTTAAAGGTACATTACACTTTCAATAAGGTGGCTTTTCAAGTGATTTCGGTTACAAAAAGAGGGGGCTGTTATAAAAAGAGGCTTTAAACATCAATAAAAGAGTTTAAAGGAGCATTACACTTCCTTTAAATTTCAGTAGCCACCCTTCCACTACTCCAAACGTTTTTGCTACTTTAATGGTCAATTCATACTTTAAAAACTTCATTAAGTTTTTGGAGTCTATTCAGCTAGCCAAAGGAGAAACCAAGAGACATTTTCAAAGCATTCAAGGGCATTGAATCAGCTGATTAAAGCATCTTAAAGAGAGGAGTTAATTGATCCAAGAATTTCAAAGGTTGAGACTCTTTATTTGGTTGGTGACTTTTCGGTTGATCATGGAGAATTCAAAGGATTTTGACAAACAATTTAATTGAAAAGTTAAACACATTGAAGATGGGAGTTACATGGCTAGAATTCCAAAAGTTGAGACTCTTCATTTGAAATCATTATTAGCCTCATTAAAAGTGACCATTCAACTAGTTTCATTTGATACTATATATACATGTAATCACATATTGTAGGGAGAACTTTTGATCCTTGAATATATTTTATGAACTTTGTTCTTCGAGTGAGATTTTCTACTCTCTATCTTTAAATGCAGTATTGATTACGACTTATCAAGCGTTGCTTGTGGCGTCAGTCGTTTCTCATCCATCAATTTATACCATAGGTTCTTATCTTTATAGATAACGGGTCTTGGTCCATCCTCGACTTCCATTTTCCATCTTAAACAAATATAGAACCCGGGGTGACACTTTCCTAGTGTTGAATCGATTCTTTGTTTAAATTCTTCTATCCATCTCCACCAACTATCTTAATATATATCCTTTTGATTTTTTCCATTAAAACCCAGTCCATCCACTATATTCATCTTCCTTGTTTGCTTCCTAACCGAACCTATCTCCATCTTCCATCCAAATCTTAACCTTTCTGATCAGCTTCTGCAATTTTAACCTTATTTCACCTATTTCCAGACAACTTTTCAACTACTCCTCGTAGACGATTGGGCAACTTCACATACGACTCGACTCACCCCGAGACGGATCGTATCATAATGTAGTCGATGCTTCACGATTGAAATAGCACTTTTCAAATGGAATGTGAATTTCAAGTACAGCCACAAGAATTGTTGAAGGAATGAATAAAGATTGAACATAAAGTTGACAAAATTCGTTACCTTATTCAACGACCACGAATCAAAATGATAGAAAGGATTCGCACACAATCAATTTTGCTTGATTCTCCAACAAGATATACCAGATGATACGAAACATACTCTTGGTTTAAAAACATGCGTTTGACTATTCAAGTCAAAGTATAGCAATGGTTTCGATAAATCAAACATGTTAAACCAATATGACTTGTGCATGCTCAAGATCGAGCGATCAAAACTCTTGACATGTTTCAAAACCAATTTGGAAAAACTCAAAGATTTCGTATCGGACAATGAACAAATCTCATAATATCCGCAATCAAACAAGTTGGGATTAAAAGAAAAATCATCGTCATACCTGATCGAGTCTTGCATTTTTCGAATATACGTTACCTCATCTTCAAAATAGTCAACAAAATTTTCTTTGCCATTATTTGAAACAACAGCTTTAGTCAAGAAAGGCAAATTAGTCGAATCAAGGTATGTGGCCTTTTCGAAGATGAAGTCATCATCAATAATGTTTTTATCATTCAAGGAGGGTGGTAGAAGTTCAAGTGATATATGAGTCTTACCGCACTTACCCTCGATCTCGTGTGACTTGTTCACAACTTCAACCTTACCTTTTTCAATCAAAGAAAAACGTCGCTCTTCCGGGAGGTATTGAAGTTGAAGGTCTTTGTGTAATACGTCAGGAACCTGAAATGAAGAAACAAAAGAAGAACAAAGTTCCGATGAGTTAGTTAATTCCACATTCACTTCTGCTTGCTCATCTTGTTCTCTCGTTTCTTTTTCTAGATCTTTTTCACTTTCCTTTTCAATTTTCTTTTCTTCTTTCTCTTTTTCTCTCACGAACTCTTTTTCCTCTTTTTCAACTCCTTTTTCAATTTCTTTTTGTTCTTTCTTTTCTTTTTCACTCTCGTTTTCTTCTTTTTCTTTTCATTTTCTTTTTCACTTTCGTTTTGATTACAACAAGAGGATGAGTCAGAAGAATCAAAAGGAGAAAAATTTGACTCAAGGATCGAGAGAATGTTCTCATAGATATCACAATCGTTTCTTCTTGAAAGATTCTTCATAGATGAATTTCTTGAAGAACGGCTTGTGCTTTCTTGTTCGCATTGCTGAAAAGCCTTGTACTTGTTACTTTCTTCTCGTTGACTCGGAGGTCTTGCGAATACGAATCTCGATGATAATCCTTTCTCACATATTCATTGAATGATGAACTTCTTGATGAAGAGGAATCTTGATAGAAGTCTCTTGACCTTGAAGTCGATGATGCATGGAAACCATGACGGAAGTCTTTTCTCGAATAATCATCGAAAGTGGATTTTCGAAATGGTCGCAAGTCCGCTTCTCGACTTGTTGTAGTGTGCTTTCGTCGAACCTTTTCCTCCACTTGACCCAAA